>WNWU01000132.1:209182-251547 GCA_012654045.1 Ptyas mucosa
GTTTGCCCTTTGGGATGACTCTCAATCTCTTCATTCCATAACATTTCAGCAACTAAGATGATCAAAGGCCTGGAAGCTAAAACATGAAGAACAGTTGCAGGATTTGGGTTTGCCTAGTCTAGAGAAAAGAAGAACTGGGGGGGACATGATAGCAGTATTCCAAAATTTGAAGGGCTGTCACAAAGAAGAGGGGTGTCCAAGAGAAAATTTTGGTGGTCCGCAGAAAAATTATTTGCATTTTTTAATATTGCACAAAATAAGGGGTCTTCAAACTACGGCCCCTGGGCCGGATACATGCAATGATACGTGCAGTGTTACTGCAGAGGGTCTGCTTCAGCGTCCTGGTGCGGGGCTTTGGGCGAAGGCTGGAGGGAATTGCCGCTGGTAGTGAAGAGCCAGAGGGCCTTGTTCCAGTGGGACTGACCATCTCAGCCCACTGAGCGTCCAGGGGCCGGTACCTGGCCTTGCGCTCCCGCAGGTCTTCCCTCTGCTTGGAAAGCCAATGCTCATAGTCCTCAGTGAGGTGCTTCTGCTGAGCCTCCTTCTTGGTCACATCCAATTTAAACTGAGCCAGCTGTTTTGCCAACTCTTTCCCATGGTAGCTGCTTAGCTCCAACAACTGCTTCCTATTCCTAACCCTAACCCTAAGAAGCCCGGGTGGGCAGGCGAGGAGTGGCTGGGAGGGGAGGGGCAAGTAGAGTCCGGCAAGGTGCCTCTCCACATGAGTGACATCGAGTTGGCCACGCCCACCCAGTCACATGACCACCTAGCCACGCTCACCCAGCCGGTCATTAGGCAGATCATATTAGTGGTCCGCGGGATTTAAAATTATGAATTTAGTGGTCCCTGAGGTCTGAAAGGTTGGTGACCCTTGCTCCAAAGCACCAGAGGGAAGGACAAGGAACAAAGAGAGTGAGAACAATTAACCAGTGGAACACCTTGCTTTCAGAAGTGGGTGCTTCATCAATGGAATTTTTAAGAAGCGACTGGACAGCCATTCATCTGAAATGGTACAGGATCTCCTGCTTGAGCAGGTGGCTGGATAGAAGATCTCCAAGGTATTCTGGTCTGTTCTATATTTTAGTCTATATTCTATTCATCTAATTCTAATTTCTATTCTCTCCTATTCCTATTCAATTCTCTGCCTCTTGTTACCAGTTGACTGGATCTGCATACTGCCCGGTGCTAGCACGGCAACTGGCTCAGTTTGACCCAGACGGATGCATTGCTCAAGGATTTAACAGAGTAACAGAGTTGGAAGAGACTTTATAGGTCATCTAGTCCAACCCCCTGCTCAAGCAGGAGACGCTACACCATTTCTGACAAATGGCAGTCCAATCTTTTCTTGAAAGTCTCAAGTGATGAAGCTCCCACAACTTCCGAAGGCAACTGTTCCATCGGTTGATTGTTCTCACTGTCAGAAAGTTCCTCCTCGTTTCTAGGTTGAATCTCTCCTTGGTCAGTTTCCATCCATTATTCCTTGTCTGGCCTTCAGGCGTTTTGGAAAACAGCTTGACACCCCCCTCCTCTCTGTGGCAGCCCCTCAAGTATTGGAAGATGGCTATCATGTCTCCCCTGGTCCTTCTCTTCACTAGACTGGCCATGGCCAGTTCCTGCAACCGTTCTTCATTATGTTTTAGCCTCCAGTCCCCTAATCATCCTGGTTGCTCTCCTCTGCACTTTTTCTAGAGTCTCAACATCTTTTTTATAGTGTGGTGACCAAAACTGGATGCAGGACTCTAGGTGTGGTCTTACTAGGGCTTTATAGAGTGGTATTAGTGCCTCACTTGATCTTGATTGTATCCCTCTGTTAATGCAATTTAGGATTGCATTGGCTTTTTTAGCTGCTGCTGCACACTGCTGGCTCATATTTAGCTGGCTGTCCACTAAGACTCCAAGATCCCTCTCACAGTCACTGCTATTAAGCCTGGTTTCCCCCAGTTTATATGTGTGCTTTTGGTTTTTCTTACCTAAGTGTAGGACTTTACTTTTCTCTACATTGAATTTCATTTTGTTAAATAGGGCCCAGTGTTCAAGTCTGTCAAGATCCATCTGGATCTTGAGCCTATCTTCTAGGGTGTTAGCTATTCCTGCCAGCTTAGTATCATCTGCAAATTTGGTAAGTTCCCCTTCTGTTCCCTCATCTAAGTCATTTATGAAGATATTGAAGAGTACTGGACCTAAGACGGAACCTTGTGGCATCCTACTGCTTACTTCCCTCCATGTAGACTTAGACCCATTAAGGACTACTCGTTGAGTATGGTTTGTCAGCCAGTTGCGAATCCATCTGGTGGTGAAGCTATCCCACTTTTTTCTAGCTTACGAAGAAGGAGGTTGTGGTCTACTTTGTTGAAGGCCTTGTTGAAGTCTTAAGTATATTATGTCCACATAATATACTTTTTTTGAGGGGGGATCTTTTCCACCCCACCCCCTACCAGAGACATCGGACCCAAAGAGGCTGAGGTGGAGGTCCTTCCCGTCTGTTGGCCAGAAAACCACCAACGGTCTCTTTGTAAAATGTATCTAGACATGGTTGCAGAAAGCAACTCCAATAAAGGAGAATATTTGTACCTCAGTTGTTGAACTCTGCATCCTTGGTGTCCTTAAGTTCAAGTGTCGCTTGCAGACATAACATCGTCCGCATGAATGAGCGTGGGGTCTGGTCACTGTATATACAGTAGCTGGCCCTGCCAGTATTGGAGGAGGTTTTGTTTTTTCCTGGCAGAACATACTAATGTCCATCCGGGGACATCTACCATCTCTCTTTTGGGAATTGTATCATCCCCAAAACAACAGGGAATTGAGATAGATTGGTACATGTATATGCAGATAAGATCAAGATATGAAAAAAGATGCTAAATTATATGGTTTTTATATGGAAGAGACTGAACTGGATAAGATACTCATGGGAACAGAGGAAAACTTAATAAAAAAATTTATAACTTTTTGCTGTATGTTGAATATATATATTGAATATATATATATATTTTGCTGTATATTGAATATATATATTGGAGGAGGAGCAAGTAAAAGAAATGATGATAGCCTGGGGTAGAAATTTTGGTTATCCAATTGAGTTTGAAAAATGGCAACAACTATGGGAAAGGAACTATAAATTAACAATGTCCACAGCATATAAGGAAAATCAATATAAAATGTTTTATAGATGGCATATATGGAGAAGTTAGCAAAAATATTTAAAGATAAATCAGCTAAATGCTGGAAATGTCATCAAACACCAGGATCTTATTACCATATGTGGTGGACTTGTCCTGAAGCAAAAAATTACTGGTACAAGATTAAAATCTGGCTGGAAGAAATGATACAGCAACGTATTGAATTTAAACCAGAGTTGTTCCTACTGGGTATCTTTCCAGAAAAAATTAGTAAGGAAAATGTATATTTGATCATACATATAATAACAGCTGCAAGAATTGTGTATGCTCAAAATTGGAAATCAGAGAAAATACCTTTGGAAGAAGAAGTAATAAAAAAAATTTTAGATTGTGCAGAAATGAATAAATTAACTCTGGTGATTAAAGATAAGGAGGAATCAGAATATTTTAAAACATGGAATTATTTTTATAGTTGGTTGGAAAAGAGATATAAATGACTGATACCATAATTATATATATATATATATTGATTCCAATATTGATTTAGTAATGAAATGTTAGAATGGTTTGGATGAAGATAGAAGAAACTTATGGAAGATGGAGAAGAAGCCTAGAAGATAACACCGAGATGTCACAGGGAAGGGAGGATTGATGTATTAAATGTTTGTTTGTCTTAAAAAAAAAAGACTCCTTGCTTTCAGGATCCAAGACTTCCCCTCCGCCAACCTCAGAGGTTCTGTCTGCCTGACAAGCAGGGCCAAAAAATTAGCATTCACTGAAGTGTCTTTATTATTGTGTGTACACACATCTTCTAACACCTTGTTACACAAAGAAAAAAAATCAGATAACTGCTTTGTAATCCTAGGTTTAGAGATAATTACTCAGCACTTAGTGGGCGAAAGGCACTGGCAGTTGGCATCAGGGTGGCAGTTCCAGGGACGGGCCTGGGAATCTAGCCTTTGGCTCCATTGGGGAAGCCGGAAGGGACAGAGGCTGACAGCAGCAAACATGCCTGAGTAGCCTTGGATGCTCAACTCAAAGGGAAGGAAGGGCTGCAGGAACTGCTTGTAATTCTTGGGAGGGAAGTTGGACAGTGATGCTTCCAGCAAAGCCCCAGAGGCTGTGATCTGTCCTTGCTTTTTTTTTTTCATTCCCACGATTCCCAAGGCCCGGCTTTGTTCCAGTCCCTTTTGTACCAGCACTGGTGAAATTTACCTACAGAGCGTTTGCAATCAAAACCCCGAACAGAAAAGTACCAACTCCCAGGGAGGCTCCTTAAGAAGTGCTATTCTCCAGAGAGAGTCCGCCATGGGCATCAGGGAGGGGAAGGTGAGACAGTCTCTGCCACACCCTTCCACAGTCTGGCAGCATCTCGAGTATTGCCACGGGGCAGGGGTGGAAGGGAAGGGGTGAGGCGAAGAGCACCTGTTCCCAGGAGGCTCACCTTGCTCAGGAAAGCATACCAGAAGTAAACGTCAGAACACAGATGCACAGGGCGAAGTCATTTCAATAAGCCCCCTCCCTCATGGAAGGCAAAGCGAAGCCCACCTTGCTGTGTCGTCATCGCTCCCAGCCTTCCTGCCAAACAGCACCACCACACTGTTCCACAGGACTCTCCGGAAAGGCTGGCCCTGCTCCCGTCTGCATCGCTCAGCAGCAGGGGGGGCTCCTGAGAAGCTGGGGAAACCCCTTTCCCCCTCCCTGCTTGGGCGCTCTGCCTTGTTCTGGCTCGCTCTCCCATCCCCTGGTGCTTGGCGGGGAGCTGCTACTTCTTGTGAGATGGGAGGAAGTCGCTGCGTAGCAAACGGTAGAAGAGGACAATGTTGATGGACAGCATGATGGCCATGCCCACTGTGCCCATGGCATAGGGGACTGCCGGGACGTTATCCTGGTTAAGGGCCAGCCAGCGGCTCATCCAGGCCAAGATCAGGATACGGAACACCAGGTAGGTGCCAAGGTTGATGAGGCTGGCGAGGCGGAAGGAGGTGGTGTTGGCCAAGCCGGCCATCCGCAGGATTGTCCGCAGGTGTAGGAAGACAGAGTTGATCTCCACCAGCAGAGCCACCATCGCGAAACCCACAAAGCGACGAACCAGGAAGGCAAAGCCAAAGCAAACAATCACCTGGAAGACAGCAAGGCTGAGTTGGCTCTTCCCCCAGGAGCATCCTGCCCTTGACCCCCCCTGGCGGAAGCAGCAGGAATCCAGTTGCAATGGATAGGAACCTTCTGCTCCTGATCGTCACTGCTGAAAGCAGCTGGCAGCTCTCGGGATGCTCCTGCTGCCACCGCCTGCCCCCCAGCTGTTCTTACAGGGCAGATCACGGCCTGACCTGCCTCCTGATCCATGGACCAGGCCAGCCCCCCGGCTTCTGTTCTGCTCCCACAGACCTCAGAAAACGGGCTCTGTGGCAGAGGGCAGGACAGATAAGGCTGCAGTCGATGCCTACAGCCCCGCCCCCTCCCGCCGCCAGCCAGAGTTTGAAACATTAGTTCTAAGCCTTAACAGCGGAAGCCTCTCAAACACAAGCCCCACCTCCTCTTCAGCCATGACCCCTGTCCACTTTCTGTGGTTGATGGAAAGCACACACAGGTTTCCCTATGCGTCCCCACATCTTAGTCCCCAGAGTGGCAGCTACCTACAGGAGGGGGCAGGGAAACCCCTCCATTGACGGGAGTCTATTCAAAGCATCCGTTGCTGAGGACTGGACTCTCCTTGAACAGCTTCTGCAGAACAAGCCTGTTTCTCCTCCCCCCCTTTCCCCCCGCACCACCCTGCAAGATGTGCTTAAGGCGGATTGTAAGGAGTTTAGCTGTTTAGGTTGGAAGCCAGTCTCAGCCTCTGCTAAATTTAATTCTGACGTGGGCCATCCAGAGATCAGGAGGGCGATGGCAACTCCCTACCGAGGCTGGTATTCAAAAGCACACTGGCTCCCTTCCTGGAGGAGCCCCAGGCGGCCCTTGGCCAGGCATCATCAGCACAGGCTCAGAGACCCTTTTGCCTTCGTGTCCCCTCTCCTGCATTGAGGCCAAGGGTTGGCACCCCAACCGACATGAACTATAGCAGAATGACGGGGATTCCTTCCTCCTTGCTATAGCCCAGCCTGCCCTGTCAGATGGCCAGTGGACAGCAGGTGGGCACAGCTGCAGCAGTCACTTGGGCTGAAACAGGCTGGACCTCGTGGTCTAGGCAAGGGCCTGGCAGCAAACAGCAAAAGGCCTCTTGCCCTTTGGGCTAGCAGACCAAGTCAGGGGCAGGGGTTGTTGGAGACCCCTGCAGAGACACTCTTGCTATGGCCATGTGCCCTGAGTCCCATGCTCCTTGTTCAGGAAAGAGGACAAAACTGTCTCCTCCCCCAGGAGGAGCTCAGCCCAAGCCAGAAGAGGCCTTTCTGCCAGCTCACCTGGCCACATGCGTCCTGCACCCTCAGAGCTTGGCTGCTCCTCCAACTCACCCCTTGCCCGGAATGGCCACGTCTTCTTAACATGAGAGACAGTAACTCACCACAAAATGATGGAAGAGCAGCTCCCAACATTTCTGAAGCTTCTGATTGCATATCATGTCCAAGAAGTCCTGCACAAAATACCCTGTGGAAGAAGAGATGTCCCATCAACAAGCAGCCGGTTCTCTCTGCCACAGATTCACAAGTCCTGGCTCGGTAATCTGATTTTCCTTCCAGGGTTACTCCACACCTGCTTTCCAGACCAGCTGGGTGACCAGGAAGGTCAAGCAGAATCAGGTCCACGAGGTGGCGAAAGCGGATGAGCTGGGCCACCAGGGAAGCTGAGAGGAGCCTTGCCACCTTCATTCCGGGTTCGTCTCTAGGCTGAATGCTGGGATAAAGTCTAGACGGCTCAGGCCCAACCCTCTTCCCCCCTCCCCATTCCACCCCACTGTCCACAAAATCTCTCCGGAAGCATCATCAGAAGGGGAGGCTGTCAAAATGGCTTTGTCTCCTCTGGCCCAGGAAGTGGACTCCCAGCTATGGTCTCACTTCATCCCGCTGTTTTGCCATCAAGTTGCAGCTTTAAATCTTCTGTTGAAGATTTAAAAACTGTGAGATGTCTTTAAACTTTATGCTTTTGCTTTACTTTAAAAGGCCTTTGTTTTTACTCCAATTTAAATGGAACAAATAGATGAGAATTGTAACTTCTTAGGGTACTCAGTCGGGCTGTAGTTTTTGCACACTGTGCTTAACTAAGTTGACTAAAGAGCTTGTGGGTGTCTTCACATGCCATTCCAACCTTTCACCAAATCATCGCGATGTGGGTTGGAGGGACCCTGAAGATCATCTTGTCCAACCCTCTGCAAGGCAGGGAAAAGGATGAAACTGATCATGAGATTCAGCCACTGAGCCTGCTCTTAAAAACTTCCCAATATAGCAAATTCAGAGATTCAGTAGACAAATCTCTTCTTCCATATGTTTTTCCTAATAATTCAGCAAAATCTAGGAAACTGCAAACCTACATCCCCACCATCTATAGCCATGGACAAGAGATCCTGACCCTCTTCTCTACAGGACCCTTCTATGCCCCCAAACATAGATATCCAGTTTCTCCCTCGCCTTTCTGTGGTCCAGAGCAAAGACATAATCAGGCCCTTGGAAAGGGTGCCAGAGAACCCCAGGGGAGCTGAAGGGAGCAGAGTTACTTCCCGCCTCTGTTCCTCTAAGGCAGCCCAGGGTGGCCTCAGCCGTTCTAGCAGATTGTTATCCCAAATGCTGGCTCATCTTCAGCTTGTTATCAAGAATCCCACCACCGCAGCAGCAGCAGCGTGACCCGTGTTAGAATGCCCAGCTGAAGAAATTCCTAACGGTGAGAGCAAACAACTAATGGAATAGCTTCCCTCCAGAAGCTGTGGGTGCTCCAACAGTGGAGTTTTTAAAGAAGAAATTGGACAGTCACTTGTCTCAAATTGTATAGGGTCCCCTGCTCAAGTTGGACTGGAAGATCTCTGAGGTCCCTTCCAGCTCTATTATTCTATGTTCTAAGGAAAACGGCTGGGCCTTTCTTTTAAGGAAGACAGATGACTTAGTGCAGTGTTTCTCAACCTTGGCCACTGGAGCTGGCTGGGGAATTCTGGGAATTGAAGTCCACACATCGTCCAGCAGCCAAGGTTGAGAAACACTGACTTAGTGCAAGTTCACAGGCACATAGGCCAAGAGGGGGAAATGTCCGAGGCACCTGGAGCGTGGCATTATATTTCTTGGATACAGAACACAAAAAGCAGCAAGAAAAGCAGAGAAGTGAGATGCACAACGGACCCTTGATAATGGCGGCTCTGGACGCTGCTGGTGGCTTACAGAGTAAGAGAGGAGATGGGAGTTGCTGGAGGGGACTTCACTGGGAAAGGGAGCAGAGGGGAGCCTGCAACCGTTGCAGAACCAACAGCTAGATTGGCAGGAGAGCAAGGGCTGCGAGCAGAGACGAAAAGCTGTGGAGACGGTTGCTCTGGAGTGGCTCCTGCAGGTTCTGGGTGCGAGGGCAACATCTGGACCCTGTGTTGTTACAGGCTACTGGCCCATGTTCCTCCCCACCCTCCATACTGTTCAACTCCGGCTGCCAGTTCTGCATAGCTATGAGCTATGCTGTACAGGGCCACCCAAGACGGCCAGGTCCTAGCAAAGAGTTCTGACAAAATATGATCCACTGGAGAAGGAAGTGGCAACCCATTTCAGTATCTTTCCCACAAAAACCCCATGGACAGTACCAAATGGCAAAAAGATATGATGCTGGTGTCAAGCTTCGGCATTATCTCAAATAAATTTCATTCTCAAACACAAAGTCTTTAATGAAATCTTCCATTTATTGAGAAATTAACGACCTGTCCTGGACTCATTTGTAGCTGAAACGGACTCTTTGATCCCAAACCCCTCCCCTTCCGTTCCTCAAACCCCCAGTGTCTCATTGGCCATCTTCCAAATCAGTCATCCATCCCGGCTGCTTCAAATCACAGGAATGTCCCCCCTCCCTCCATCACCTAGGCACCGTTATCTACTAGAAAAAACTGGGTGAGAAGTCAAGCTGCTAGAATTCAAACTGCCCTACTAAATCCCCCCTTTTTTTCTTCATGTCAGCGATAGAGCACGAATGAATTAGAGCGCTGACAGCTGGAAGATGATCCCCTCAGGTCGGAAGGTGTCTAATATGCTGCTGGGAAAGAACAGAGGGCTAGTACTAGTAGCACCAGAAAGGGTGAAATGACTGGGCCAAAGCCGAAGGTCTATTCTCCATAGGAACCTGGAATGTAAGATCCATGAATCAAGGCAAGCTAGACATGGTCAAACAAGGGGTGACAAGACTGAACATCGACATCTTAGGAATCAGTGAACTAAAATGGACAGGAATGGGTGAATTTAATTCAGATGACTATCAGGTATACTACTGCGGGTAAGAATCCTTCAGAAGAAATGGCGTAGCCTTCATAGTCAATAAAAGAGTAGGAAAAGCAATACTGGGATACAATCCCCAAAATGACAGAATGATCTCAGTTTGAATCTAAGGCAAATCATTCAATATCATGGTAGTCGAGGTCTATGCCCCAACCACTGGTGCTGAAGAGGATGAAATTGACCGGTTCTGTGAAGCCCTACAGCACCTTATAGAATTAACACCAAAAAATGATGTCCTTATCATAATGGGGGATTGGAATGCTAAAGTAGGAAGCCAAAAGATAACCGGAATAACAGACAAGTTTGGCCTTGGAGTACAAAATGAAGCAGGGCACAGGCTGATAGAATTCTGTCAAGAGAATATGATGGTCATAGCAAACATTCTTTTCCAACAACCTAAGAGACGACTCTACACATGGGTATCACCAGACGGTCAACACAGAAATCAGATTGACTATGTGCTCTGCAGCCAAAGATGGAGAAGCTCTGTACAGTCAGTAAAAACAAGACCAGGAGCTGATTGTGGCTCAGATCAGGAGCTTCTCCTTGCAAAATTTAGGCTTAAATTGAAGAAAGTAGGGAAAAGCACTAGGCCACTCAGGTATGAACTAAATCATATCGCTGATGAATATACAGTAGAGGTGACAAATAGATTTAAGGAATTAGATCTGATAGACAAAGTGCCTGAAGAACTATGGATGGAGGTTCACAACATTGTACAAGAGGTAGCAACTAAAACCATCCCAAAGAAAAAGAAAGGCAAGAAAGCAAAATGTCTGTCTGAGGAAGCTTTGCAAATAGCTGAGGAAAGAAGGGAAGCAAAAGGCAAGGCAGAAAGATAAAGTTACACCCAATTGAATGCAGAATTCCAGAGAATAGCTTGAAGAGATAAGAATGCCTTCTTAAATGAACAGTGCAAAGAAATAGAAGAAAACAGTAGAATAGGGAGGACCAGAGATCTCTTCAAGAAAATTGGAGATATGAAGGGAATGTTTCATGCAAAGATGGTCATGATAAAGGATCAAAATGGCAGGGACCTAACAGAGGCAGAAGAGATTAAGGTGGCAAAATTACACAGAAGAATTATACAAGAATGATCTTAACGTTCTGATAACCACAATGGGGTGGTCACTGATCTCAAGCCAGACATCCTAGAATGTGACGTCAAATGGGCCTTAGGAAATCTGAGCAACAACAAAGCTAGTGGAGGTGACAGTATTCCAGCTGAGCTATTCAAAATCTTAAAAGATGATGCAGTAAAAGTGCTACACTCAATTTGCCAGCAAATCTGGAAAACTCAACAGTGCCACAGGATTGGAAAAGGTCAGTTTACATTCCAATTCCAAAGAAAGGCAATGCCAAAGAATGTTCAAACTATCGCACCATTGCACTCATTTCACATGCTAGTAAAGGTATGCGTAAGATCCTACAAACTAGGCTCCAGCAGTATGTGGATCGAGAACTACCAGGAGTACAGGCAGGATTTTGAAGAGGCAGAAGAACTAGAGATCAAATTGCCAACATACGCTGGATCATGGAGAAAGCTAGGGAGTTCCAGAAAAACATCTACTTTTGCTTCATTGACTATGCTAAATCCTTTGATTGTGTGGATCACAACAAATTGTGGCAAATTCTCAAAGAGATGGGAGTACCAGACCATCTTATTTGTCTCTTGAGAAACCTATATGCGGGTCAAGAAGCAACAGTGAGAACTGGACACAGAACCACTGATTGGTTCAAAATTGGGAAAGGAGTCTGGCAAGACTGTATACTGTCGCCCTGCCTATTTCACTTATATGCAGAGCACATCATGAGAAAGGTGGAGCTAGATGAATAAAACATTGGAATCAAACTGGTCAGTCCTAGGGGAGATCAACCCTGACCGCTCTTCAGATCCTGAAGATGAAACTCAAATAGTTGGAGAAGAGCCTAATGCTGGGAAAGATTGAGGGCAAAAGAAGAAGGGTTTGCAGGTTCGAATCTCACCAAGGCTCAAGGTTGACTCAGCCTTCCATCCTTTCTAAGGTAGGTAAATTGAGGACCCAGTTTGTGGGGGCAATAAGCTGACTTTGTATAAATATACAAAAGTATGAAGGCTGTTGCTTAGCGCATTGTAAGCCGCCCTGAGTCTCCGGAGAAGGGCGGCATATAAATCAAATTAAAAAAAAAAAGAAGGGGATGGCAGAGAATGAGGTGGCTGGATGGAGTCACTGAAGCTGTCAGATATATACTGATGGTCGTGCTCATTCAGTCTATGCGGAAGTTATTTAGGCCATACAGTTTCTGTTTTGTTAAGGATACGGTTAATGCATCAATCTCTTGTAAAGATAATTCGTTCAGGTTCAAGGATTCCATGTTAGGTAAAACGTTCTATGATTTTTAAAAAAAATTACAAAAATTCATAGACCTGAGCAATAATTCTCCATCGTCTGCTACCATTTGTCAGATATATACTGATGGTCGTGCTCATTCAGTCTATGCGGAAGTTATTTAGGCCATACAGTTTCAGGTTTAAAAGTTATTTTATTATTTACAAATATACAATAATGAACAGGGTGTCCTGCTGCATTTATTACCCTGACTGTATGGCTCAGAGGTTGAGAGGGAGAGAAGTTCACTGTTGTCTTGCAGAGATGGATGGAAAGAATTAGGGAAGATATCCAATTGATTTGTGGGTATGACTCCACTAAGGGAGTTCATTGGTTTATACAGTCACATGGGATGTCTGTAGACTTAGAAGACTTAACCCCTTCTGGTGCCTGGGGCATCATACGTAGGCAATATCTGACAGAAGCAGTAGGTGTGAGCTTAAATGGACTCCGGGGGATGGTAGAGGACAGGAAGGCTGGAGGAACATTGTTCATGGGGTTGCGATGAGTTGGACATGACTTTGTAATTAACAACGGCGCCTTTAATTTTTGTGGAGTTTTAAAATCAGCACCTCGAATTCAGGAAAAGAAGCCTCTAAAATGTAGCAACAGCCTGCATTTCCCACTTTTTAGAAAATATTTTATTTCTATGCAGTTTTAAATCATTCCCTCAAACAGGGG
Organism: Ptyas mucosa; assembly: GCA_012654045.1. Lineage (NCBI taxonomy): Eukaryota > Metazoa > Chordata > Lepidosauria > Squamata > Colubridae > Ptyas > Ptyas mucosa. The sequence goes on from WNWU01000132.1 coordinate 221,738, forward strand.
GGGAAACCTTTTTTAAACCCTAGCAGCCTTAGAGAGATTAACTTAATCCTAGCCCAAACTTAATCCTATAGGGATTCAAATTCCTTTTGTAAGTTAAAGACATGCAAATTATAACCTGAAAATAGATACACAAGTTTGCGTTAGCACAAATACACATTGGTGTGCTTGTAAACATTTTGAAGAAGCACCTTAATAAAGTTTTATTCCTAATAAAGTAATATAAAGTTTTAACTCAGAAAAAATAAAGTGTTATTCCACCTGGCTCCAGCAAAAGCCAGGAAAATTTAACTAGGAACCAAATACGCACAAGCAGCCACCAACCAGGCCTCCAACATGATGCTTGTTACCTGCACATCTGGACATGTCAGAGGCCGATTCTGCTTTTACCACTAGAAATGTCCATCAGTAGGTGGTTATTTTACCCGCTTAAAGGACCCAGTGGTGTTGTCATTGAAGAGTCTGGGCTGCCCCTAATACTGTAACTTTGTCTAAGAAAAAGGAGGTGTGGGAAAGACTGTAGGGAAAACTTTTAAAGAGGAAAAGTATTTGAAGGTGGGCCGCCATGTATCCAGTCTAAAAGGGAAAAGGGGCTCTCAGCAAACCTCCAAGGATGAACGGCCTCTGCTTGAACAGCAAGAAAACCCGGCTCTTCAGCTGACTTCTTCCCCAGCACCCTTGAGCCAATGTCTGGCTCAGCTGATTGGGGTGTGTGTGTGTGTGTGTGTGTGTGTGCAGGTGAAGTGCAAGGGACAGGGAAGGGCCCTCTCTGGCCTTTCTCACTGCAACTCTTCCCATGCTGGTCAGTTGTCCTTTTGACCACGCCCTTCACACTCTCCCAGAACAGCAGCAAGTGGGCACCAGGGGAGGCTGAGCTGACACGCTGGACTCCTTGCAATCCCCCCCTCCGCGATTCCCCCTCGAGGAATCAGAGACAGGTGCTGCGGACTGAAGTCACCGATCTGGCTATCAGTCCTCCCTCACCCCGTTGTCAGACCCAGACCCAGACCCAGGCTCCAACCTCAGGGAAGAGCAATTGGTGGTTTAGTCCTGCCCACCCCTACCTGCTGTTCTGGAAGAGTGGGAGGGGGGGTCTTTCCCTATCATGCCCCTCCAGATGTTGTCTAGAATTCCTGGGAACCGCAATCCATCCCGCCTGAAGGAGTAAACTTGTTAGGGAATGATCCTTTCTGTCGCTCCTTTGCCGCAGTTAAGGGGGGTTGGGGCGGTGGGGGAGACCAAGCTGTAAGCTTCCCTCAAGAGGAAGGGGCAAGGGCCGCCTCAGGCAGCAGCGGCTGCCACGGAGCAGGAAAATGGAGCGATTGTGTGCCCCCGCGGTCACATGCAAGGAAGGGAACGGCGAGGGGCTCGCCTGGCACCAGTGCCCTCCTCCGTCAGATGCCAGCACAGAAGCATGGAGGAGGCTGCTCTCCAGGGCCGGCAACGTGCAACTTTTTTCTTGTTTCTTGTTTCTTTTTATTAGATTTATATACTGGGCTGCCCCACCCCCCATCCAGCGGGAGAAAAGAGGGGTGCGGCTGGCCGCAGAGTTGGGGGCGCTTCTCTGCTTTAGCTCTATCCTTGCGTGGCAGGAGCCCTTTCAAGCACCCCAAAGCTAACCGCCGCCGGCGGCGGCGCTTTCCCTTCTTGCCTTCGCCCTGCCCTGCTCTTCGCGGGCCGGGGGGCGGCTGGTCGGGGAAGGGTCTGTCTGGGGCGGGGGAGGCACTTACCGATGGAGATGCCCAGCAAGCAGTGCGCGGAGGGCGAGAACTGGTCGATGAGATCCTCACCCATCGGAGGGTAGAAGTAAAACCTGCGGCCGGAGAAAGGGGGGCTGGGTGAGTGCTCGTCCGGCGCGGCTCCGCCTGCCCACCCCGAGCGCGACCCACACCCACCCGAGGAGGGCCCAGGAGCCGCTCAGCACGCTGTGGGCAAGCGACGTCCAAATGTTGCGCCACTTCCAACGGACGGGCTGCGCCGGGGACGGCGCCGGCACCAGGCGCTCCAGGAGGGTGTTGAGCAGCCGAAAGGCGCCCACCGAGCCCCCCAGCAGCAGCACTAAATCCATCGCGGGGCTGCCTGAACCCCGAGCCCGCCGGCCCCGCCACTCGCCGTCGCCCGCAGCGGAGCGGAGCGCAGCAAGCCCGAGGGCAGCGGGGAGCCAAGAGCGCAGAGGGCCGGGTGGGAAAGGGGCAACCGCGGAGCAGGAGGAGCCGCGGGGTGTGACGGCGGACAAACCGTCCCCAGGCGGCGCCCGCCATTGGCTCCGGCCGCCCCGTCCCCATGGCGACGCCCCCCCCTTCTCGGACAGAGAGCCCCGACCCGGCACTGGTCCCCCGGCCTGGAGCCTCGCCCGCAGCGCCGCCTGAGGAGCTCCGGCAGCCGCCCAATCCCCGGCGAGCGACGGCGGCGGGCTGGACCTCCGCGGCCGTTGCGAAAGCCTGACCCGGCTTTGGGGAGCGCACCGCCCCTCGGCAACCCTCGTGGAGCCTGCAGGGCGGCCAGTGCCGGACCTGCGGGCTGGGCGGGCGGCCTTCGGAGCGCGAAGACCCGGAGCCGGGGACGGGACGGGACGAGCCTGAGCAGCGGGGACGCCTCTGGTCAAGCGCAACTTTCGGGCTTCCAGGAGGAGAGGCGGGTTTGGCGCTGCCGGGAATCCGCCTAGTTAGCGGGCGCTCTACCGACAAGGTTGCCCGGGATCGCAGGCGGCGACTCACCCCAAAGCGAGCGGGTGCTGCGGCCCCCGGTGCTCCCCGGGGATCCGCCGGCCAGCCCGCTGAGGTCAACCGTGCCGCCGGCTCCGTTCGCCCAGGGCCGCCGAGTCGTGAGCGCCGTCCCAGTCCGCCCGGCCGGTGTAGGCTGCAGCCGATCCGAGGCCGCCCGACGCCTTTCGGCTGCCGCTTGGAGCCAGGTCACTTGTTGGCATCAGTGCCGGTTAGGCCTTCCCCGCTCAGGGGCTCATACAAGTCTGGCCAGCGCGGAAGCCCAGAAAGGAGGGCAGCGCTGGGCCGAAGTGGCGGGCGCCCCGAAACAGGTAGTGGTGCCCGGACGGAGACCCTCGGGCGCAGCGCCAGGTCTTCTCCTCGCCTGTTCTCTGCGAGCGGCCCGCTTCTGCGGTGCAGCCCCTGCAGTCTCCGGTTGGCGGGAGTGGGCAGGGCCCCAACGCTGCCCTACCCGCCCCCGCGGCTGCGAGTCGCCAGGATTCTCGCCGACGGCTTATAAATGCCTAAATAAATGCACCCCGCCCACTTTGGGCAAGTTCGGAGGCGGCGCCAGGTTGGATGGGCGATGAAGGGACGGGCGCTTGCAGGCGCGTCCCGTCCCCTCTTTTGTTCCGAGACGCCGCCGACGCCGCCCTTGTCCTACCCCGATGGCAGCACCGCCAAGCCCCGGTGAGTCTGGGCTTCTTGGGGGCGGCTGCTCTGAGGATGGGGTGAGGGGCTGGCTCCGTCGTAAAGGTCAGCCTTGGCTGAGTGGGGTGGGGGGACGGACGCCTCTCCGGGCAGGCCACGACGTGGGAGCAGAAGCCCTTGCCTTCCGAGGCTGAAGCCCCTCCCCGGGGGTTTCACGGAGGCAGCTGCGTGACTTGGCGCTGGGCTTTTATCTTCCTTGGGCGCCAAGGGGGCTGAGCTCCCTGTCCCTGCCTGGCAAGGAACGGCCAGCTGAAAGGTTTTGGGGGCCAGTCCGAGAAGGCTCTTTGCCTGATCCCTCGGGGGCTTTGGGAGCTGAAAGGGGGCACAGCACGGAGCAGAGATGGCTTGCCGCCTTGCTCTCTGCTCTGTCCCGCCCGCTTTCTTTCGGGTCCAACAACTGGGGCAGCCATTAGCCCTGCACGAGGGGCCGCCCTAGGTGGACCCACCCACCATCCACCTGCTCACCCGCCCTGCCTTTGGCGAGAGAAAGCAGCAACCCTCCTTCGGCTCCGTTCTGCCAGATTCTGGACTTGGAAAGGCGTCCGTCCCCCCCCCCCCCCCCAACTCGGCTGCACTGTGACACCCCACCGCCGAATTCCCAGCCTGGAAAACCTGTCTGGCTGGGAATTACGAAGGACGCATTAAGCTTATCTTCTTTTCTTTTCTTTCTTTTCTTGGATTTATATACCGCCCTACTCCCGAAGGACTCAGGGCGGTGAACAGGCAGGCTGGTCCCGATCTTATTGCATTTGTTTGAAGTGAGGTGGATAATTCTTCCCCGCGGGGGTGGAGGGGCGGCGTCACGGATTGTAGCGAGTAAAAAGTAACTAAAGGGGAGAGGCTGGCGATTTGGGTGGGGCTGGGAAAATGAGGCTACTTTACAGAAGGACGAGCATTTGGGGGGGGGGGGGGGACACGACTCCAAACACAGTTGACTTTATTAGCTTTGCATTTCAGTTTGATTTCCCATAACAGATCGTCTTATCACCACAGAGAGCCAGTCTGGTGCAATGATTAGGCGCCAGGGGAGAAACTAGGAGGCTGTGAATTCTAGTCTCAGGAAGCCAGACTTGGGCCAGTCCTTCTCTCTCATCCCTGGGGAAAAGGGGGGGGGGGGGGGGGGGCAAAAGACAAGCCAGACCTCCAAGCTCTTCCCTCATTTCTCAAAGTGGCGGCTGGGCAGGGGAGTGACCTATTCGTGATAGGGATTCAAGCAGCGGGGGTGTGGGTGTGGGTGTGTGCATGGGTGCCTCTGGCAGGGCTTAACTAAGAGTTGTGGTTGAAAGATTTTGCCTCTTGCTGTGCTTGCAAAGGCAATTCCTGCAGCTACCCCAAGAAAAGCCATCCGCCTCCCTTGACAGCCAAGAGGGTTCCCAGCTGAGGAGCTCTCATTCTGGGGGGGGGGTCTTTGCAGCTGCCCCAGTGCCCAGTGGCTGCTGCTTATGGGCCTTCTGGTGCCAGCCCCAGTGGCAGAAAGGGTGGGTGGATTTTCTGAGGATCTCTTCCTTGGCCAGGAGCCTCTATGGTGCTTTCAGTGAACCATGCAGGACCTGCAGCTGCTGTGGAGGGTCCCCTGGGAGGGGAGAGGGGATGTTAGAGGGTCTCCCCAACTTCCTCCTCTTCCTCCTTCCTCTCTCTTTCCAGTCTCAGCTCAGAAGAAGGATGGAGCAGACACCCTGGTCACCCAGCGTGTCTGCCATGAAGAGGAGCTCCACGACAGAGAGTGAGTCAGCATCCCTGGGGTCAGAACAGGGCTGACCCCTCTGCTTGGGGCCCCTCTTGTGCATGAGTTGAGCTGGCATGCATGCAGCTGCTGGCGCCCAGGTCAGCCTCCTGACCAGTTGAGGGGAGCCTCTCTGGGATCAGAGAGAGAGGCCCCTGTTGGGGGGAGAGGCGAGGCTGCCCTTATGGGCACACTCTTTCCCTGCCCTGAGATCCAGCCCTCCTGCTTCCTGGGTGGGTCGGCGGGTCTGGCTGGTGGGGCCTCAGAAGGAAAGAGGGCTATGCTCCTGGGACTGCTCCCAGGGCCTCTCTCAGTCCCGAGCCTGGCTGGGCTCAAAGCCTCAAAGGGTTGGGGGAGAACCACTATTTCCTAGCCATGTGTGAAATGCATCTCCTTTGGCCCATTCCCATGAGGCCCGGTTCTTGCTTTTACAGGGAGGCGGGGGGGGGGGGTGTTCCAACAGGTACAGGGGGGCCTGTTACCACCAGCACTTCCTCCAATCCCAATTCATTGGGGGGGGGGGTGCTCCTAGCTTAGTAAAGACTTCTTAGCCATGTCTCTTCTGTCCCTCTTTGGTGCAGGATGCTGGAAGTCGAGGTGGCCGGATACCCTGTGCTGCTGTTGAGGGAAGGCCTGGTCATCCGAGCGCTGGGCGGCCGATGCCCTCATGCTGGAGCTGCCCTCTGCAAAGGTGAGCCCCACCCCACCACCGGGCAGCCTCCTCTGGGCTAGGAAGAAAGGGGGGATCTGGGTGGGGCCCTTGTCATACTGAGCAAAGGCCTGGCTTTCGGGTATTCTGGATCCAGGCTCTGCTCATAGTGAGGGGCTGCTGCTCATGGGGACCCCAGATAAGCATTGGGCCTTAAGAGCACCCCGCACCCCACTGAGGCCCTGTGCTGGCCTTGCTGCCAAGCAGCTGCCTCTTTTCAGCTCAGGCACTCACAGCTGCCTCTAGGGGCATTGTGTGCTCCGGTTTCTCAGTAGACACTGCCTCCACACCCACCCACCCATCCGTGGGTTTCTTTTTCTGGGATTCAGGCTACTTGGCAAAGGGCCGGTTGCGTTGCCCCTGGCATGGTGCCTGCTTCAGCACCGAGACCGGCGACATTGAAGAATATCCCACCTTGGACTGTCTGCCTGTTTTCCAAGTAAGTTTGAACTCTGCCTGCCCCCCCCCCAAGGGGAATGTGTGGTCGTAGCTCCCAGAGGCTTTCCTATACTGTTCTTGGGGGGGAGGGGGGCATCTTCTGCAGCAGCCTCTCAAAGTCTTTTTTTATTGGGGACAACAGATACTTCTGGAGCCTTAACAGTGGGAAAGGAGCCCACAGGTGTCCACTGCTGAGCTCTTAGGGTCTGAGCAGCAGTGCAGCTCCTGCTGAAGCTGCCTGTGCTTGTGAGTGTGCCCCACAGGCCTAGGCCCACTGGGCTTGTATGCCATCCTGGCCAGGTGCAACAGACTGAGGTTGGCCCTCTTCCCACCCTGTGGGGGAATCCTACCGTTTTCCTTTAATCCCTTTGGCACAGCAGCCTCAGCTGGCATCCGCTCTGCAACCTGGGCAGGATAAGACCACCCTCCTGGTGATGCAGGCAGATGTTATTTATTTATATTCCACCTTTATTATTTTTACAAATAACCCAAGGTAGAAAACATATCCAGTGTTCCTCCTATTGTCCCCACAGCAACAGCCTTGTGAGGTGGGTTGGCCCGAGAGAGGGACTGGTCCAAAGCCACCCAGCCCGCTTTCAAGCCTAAGGCAGGACTAGAACTCCCGGTCTCCCTCTTTCTAACCTGATGCTTTAACCACTAGACCAATTGGCTGTGTGCACAGCTGCCTTCCAGTTCAAGCAAATGGAACTTGTTAGCCAAGCCAGGATTAGCCAAACTGGTGGGCAAAGTGGTTACAGAAAGAGGGCGCCAGAGCTAATCCCACCCATCGCGTGAGAGGGCTTTGTCACAGGGAGGGGTCACGGCTGGCCAGGCTCAGGGATCAGCAAGGCAGCTTGGCCCTGGAAGAGGGTGGGGGGAGATCAGTTGGGGAACACCCTGCACACAGCAGAACAAATGCCTTCCTATCCTGGGCCTCAGGAAGGGCACTCTTGGGCTCCTGGTTACTGCTGGGGGGAGGGGGGGGTCTTAGAAGGGCTGCTGTGCAACAGAGTTCCTTCCAGACTGCCAAGAAAAGACTCTCCTGCCAGTCTGTCACAGCCCCCCCCCCCCCCCGGACCTCTCAGGGAATGACTTTTCTTGTTGCAGGTAACCGTGGAGGAGGGGCAAGTGTATATTTCAGCCAGGATGAAGGTAGGTGGCCTCCGTGCCTGACTGATAGTGGCCTGCAGGGCAACCCCCCCCCACACCTCCTGCTTTCCTCCCCTTCCTTCCCTCCCTGACAGGATCTTGAAAGCAGCCGCAGAGTGAAGCCCATGGCCAGAGAGTGCCAGCTGGACCCCCCGACTGTTCTGCTGCTAGGAGCAGGTGAGTCTGTGGTCGAGGCAGGGGGGCCAGAGCCAGGCCGAGATCCAGGGACGGCAGAACTGGACTGGATCTCTTCCTCCCCTGCCAGGCCCAGCAGCCCTGACCTGCGCGGAAACTCTTCGGCAAGAGGGCTTCACTGGCAGGATCGTCATGGCCACCTGGGAGAACCATCTTCCCTATGACAGGACAAAGTTAACCCAGGTTGGGCTGGGAAGGGGTTGAACTTGGCATGTGGGGGGGCGGGGGGGCAGTGAGTTGAGTAGTGTGCGGGGAACTGCTGCTTCTCAGAAGGGGAGGGGGACACCCCCCCCCCATTCTGTTGGTTAGGTGTGAGCCTCTGGGCTTTGAAAGCAGCCACAGAAGAGGAAGGGGGCTGGCCCATGAAAGCGCATTGAGGTCCAGAAGTGGGACATCTCCCCACACAAGCCTCCTGGGTAGCCCTGAAGAGGAAAAGTGGGAGGGGAGGAAGAAGGGGGGCTTTCTTCCTATCCCTCCTCCCTTTGGATGCTCCGGATTGCTGAAAGGCCCCAGGTACCCCATGCCTGGGCACTGAGAAGCCCCTAGTTCATAAGTCTTGCTTCTCCTCCGGCCTCCTAGGACTTGGGGGCCCCAGCGGAGAGCCTGTATCTCCGAAGTCAGAGTTTCTTAGATGCCCACGACATCGAAGTCTGGAAGCAGAGTGAGGTGGGTAGGGATGGCTTGGCATGATTCAAGAGGGGGCACGATTCAACCTCCCCTTGGTGCTTTATGTCCCGTCCCACCTGGCAAGCAGCCAGCTCAGCCTGTCATGTCCTGAAGAGGAGAAACTGCTCCACTGTGAAAGGCTCACTCCTGCACTGGGAAGGAAACCAGCCTCTGCCCGCTGGGCTCTCCCCATGGGTCCCGTGCCAGCAGACACCTGGGGAAGGCCCCAGTGCTGGACCGTCTGGTCCTCCTTTGACTCTGCTGCTGGCTTGAGGTCAGCCTGGATGGGGGGAGGGGGTTTCCTCTGGGCATCTGCCCAACCCCTCTGCATCTAGCCTGACTTTCATCTGGCTGCAGGTGGTGTCTCTGGATCCTGCAGGCAAAATGGCCCGCTTCCGGGACGGGACATCCCAGGTGTACAGCAGCCTTCTGATTGCCACAGGCAGCAGGTAAATGACACAGGGGGAGCAGAGGGAGCAGCCCAGGTGTCATTGAGGGTAGCAGATGAGGGCTCTGACAGGCTTCTCTCCTCTCTGCCCAGCCCTCGGAAGCTCCAATGCCCAGGCTGCAGCCTGGAGAATATCCGCATGCTCCTCACCCCTGAAGATGCCAACCGGATCCTGGCCTTGGCCCTGGGCAAGACCGTCGTGATTGTAGGAGCCTCTTTCATTGGTATGGGGACTCTGGACTTATTTGCACCCATAGCTATGAGCTGGAAGGAATGGGGGCTATCCACCCCTCCCCATGACCCTCCTCGACTTTCTATGCCAGCCTCCTCTCACCTCCAGCCCTTCGTTCCTCACAGGGATGGAGGTGGCAGCCAGCCTGGTTGGCAAAGCAGCCCAGCTACAGGTGGTGGAAAGAGAAGAGCTGCCCTACCTGCTGACCCTGGGAGGTCAGGTGGGCACCGTGGCCATGAAGGTAGGGAAGGGCAAGCAATCTCACAGCAATGAGGGCTGCTTTCCAGGAGGAGAGGTCCCCAGGGGCACCTCCACATAGGCCAATCCTTGTAGCTGAGTTTAGGCAGAAAATGGATGTTTTGCTGGAAAAACATGTGTAGCTTTCTTTCTTTTATTGTAGCCACCACAGGACGATGGTGCGTCACAGGGAGAGTGCCTGAGCAATGCAAACCTTTTTCTTTCTTTGGCGGGCATGTCCCCATTTGGCTCAAGCACTTCCAAGGCTCAGCAAGGCCCCTTCTAGGCGCCCCCCCTCATCTGCAAACCAGAGGGGCTTCTTGGAGCAGCCCTGGAGGGGAGGTGACTGGACGAGGGCAATGCAGCAAGGAGAATAATCCTTCCTTCCTTTCCTCTTTCTTCCATCCATCCATCCATCCATCCATCCTCCCTTCCAGATGCTCCAAGCCCAGGGAGTTCGGTTCCACATGAAGGCAGATGTGGCTCAGATGCAGGGAGAAGATGGGAAGGTATGGGACCGACTCCCTGCTGCCCCAGAAGCTGGCGGGCCAGGACTTCGAGAAGGGGAGAGTGAGGGGGGGCTGCTGCATCTCTGCCTCCTTTTCCCTCCCAGGTCACCAGCGTTGTTCTTAGCAACGGTTCTGTTCTCCCTGCTGATTTGGTGGTAGTGGGCATTGGTGAGTCAGAGGCGCTCTGGCACCATTTTCACACTAAAAGAGGAGGGGAAAACAGAGGGGGGAGGAGAGGAAGGGGACAGGGGTAAGCAGAAGGAGCCGCTTCCTATTTCCAATGGTCTGTGACCAGGATGGAACAGGGCTAGCAATTCCTATTCTGGCCACCAGGGAGAGCAGCAAAGGCTGGGGATAGAGGGCTCCGCTCCTGCAAACCGGCTGGGGGCCCCAGGGCTGCAGCTGGCCACATCTGGAGGGGCAGGCTTTTTCTTGCAGCTGCTTTATTAGCAAGAATGTCCCCATGTCCTTGGGGGGAGTGGGGCTAGCCCCCATACTGCACTGGCCTGACAGGAGGCTCCACTTCCCCTCTACAGGCGTCACTCCAAATACCAGTTTTCTCCAGGGAAGCTCCATCCAGCTTGACCGTGGAGGTGCCATCCAGGTGGACCTGGTAAGAACTGGTGGGTCACTCTGAGGGAGCGCCTCCCCGCTCCATTCACTGACCAGTATCTCTGCTCCCTTCCAGTTCATGCAGACCAGCGCCCCGTCTGTCTTTGCAGCTGGGGATGTGGCCTCCTTTCCCGTGGCTCTGTTTGGTGGGAAGTCTGCGTCCATCTATCACTGGCAGATTGCCCAAGCCCACGGTACCCGCTTTTCTTTCGAGCTAGACTTTGGGCCAGAAGGGGCACAACCATCAGTAGCCAATCTCACCAGGGTGAAAAAGATGGCAGAGCAGAAGCCGGGTCCGGTTGGGCCCTGAATCAGTCCCGGGTGACTCCTGGCCTGGACTGGAGGAAGCTCCTGGGAAGGGTGTTGTCTGAATGGGGCACTCAGCCTGCATTGACCCTCTCGTGGGCAACCTTGGCTCAAGTGCAGGGGAGCCCTTTGGCCCCTGCAGTCCCAGAGCGAGGCTGGGATGGGTCTCCTCAGAGCCACAGTTCCATGTGTGGCGCAGGGTGACCCGGCGGAGACCAGGGTTGCACTTGATTGCCAGACCTTCTGCATGGGCCCCACTGGGTCCCCCAGGCTTCCTGAGCGCTTGGGCCAGCCAGCTTCCTGGTCTCGCAAGAGGACAGACGGACCATCTCTTTCCTGCGCAGGACACGTGGCGGCCCTGAACATGTTGCACAGGCAGAAGCCGCTCCACACGGTGCCCTTCTTCTGGACCAAGCTGCAGTCAAAGAGCATTCGCTACGCAGGTACAGCCTGGGAGATGGAGGGGGGGTTTGTCTGGATACGACAACGAGACGTACAAGGTGGAAGCTCCGAAGTCCGGGACGGCTTCCAGGGCTGCTTGGCCGGAGCCAGACCCCTCCCTGCTCTCTCTCAGGCTACGGGACGGGCCACACGGAGACTGTGCCGAAAGGTGAATTGGGCCAGGAGAGGTTCCTCCTTTTCTACCTCAGGTGAGAAGGAGCCAGAGAGGCAAACCACCTACCTGGCTTTCAGAAGCAAGACAAGCAGGTTCTATGCAAGGAGGAAGCTGGAGGACTCCCATTTGAATCCTCCTTCCTACTGGGATGATGGTGACCTCACCTTGATTAGCATCTGTTCGCCATACTTGTGCCCCACCCAAATGCCAATGGGGGCAGAGGGGGAACTCTGCTTAGCGGTGACCCAGACTTCGCAGTCAGCAACATGGGGAGAGGTTGGGGAGGAAGCAACTACCTCTCTGACAACTTCTCGGGTGCCCTGCATCCCTCCACATTTCCTGGGATATGGCTTCCCCTCTGACCTCTCTCCTCCCCCAGGGATGGCTGGGTGACTGCAGTGGCCAGCCTGAACTTTGACCCCCTGGTGGCCAAGGTGGCCGAGAGCCTGTACTTCGGGAAATGCATCTCCAAGCAGGAGGCAGAGTAAGTCCCCATCCCCAATTGCCAGCTCTTTGGCTCTTTGTCCTGGGCCCCCTCTGAGACAAGTGGCCTCTTTGCAGGTCCATGACAGAGGAGGAGGAGCTGCCGAAGAAAGAGCCGCCCCACTAATCTGCCTCATCACTTGGGGGTCACAGGCAGAAGCACCCTTTGGTCGGGCTGAAATAAACCAAGAACAAGAAAATTGTGACTTCAGTCCCTTTCTTCTGAAACGTGAGCTGGGGGCCACTGACCACCAGCAGGCTTTTGGCTTTGCTCCAGCCTTACGGCGCTAGGGAAGTGCTTCCCATCCTGGCAACTTTAAGTTATGTGGACTTTTAATTCCTAGAATCCCCCAGTCAGCCATGTTGAAGTCCATGCATCTTCAAGGTTGGGAAACACTGCTGGGGGGGGGGGGGGGTGTCAGACCCATGGCCCATTCAAGGTCGCCTCCGACTCCCTCTGGCTGGAACAGGTCACTTCTCAAATCCTGTCTGTTAAAGAAGAAAGTAAAAGCAATGAAGAAGAGATGACTTTTGGGGTCTTCAGTTATTTATAGCTGCGGTTCTGGGGGGGAGAATCCCACTGCAGAGCGAACTGGGGGGCAGGATGGACCAGGGGGAGAAAGGGAAGATTATGAAAGCTGTTCCTGCCCATCCATGCTATGTTCTTTCCTAGCTTAGAATGAAGGAAGCAGGGACCCCTCCTCCAATTCCAAGGCAGAAGCAGAATCCCCTAACCACCGCAGCCCTCTCAGGGTTCTCCCTTGGACCACCAGCTTCCACAGCCTAGCAGTTCCACGCTCAGCCGGCAGATGGAGTGGCCATCCTGGCATCGATCCGCACGGCTGGAGGGCACCGACTCCTGAATGTCAGGGAAGCCTATCCTCTGCCCTCCCGCTCCCCCACAAAGGTTGTCTGGGGACAGGACTCGGCAGAGAGATGGGCCACAGCCACTTCTTTCTCCTCCACTCAGCTGGCAGGCTACCACCACTGCTGGGCCAAGGGGGAAACGGGACCACACACACCCCTTTCGGCTCAGCCCCACACAGCAAAACCTGCCTCTTCCTGTCACATCCTGGGAACCAGACTGAGCACCAGGGCACCGAGCACCTGGGTGTAGCAAGGGACCCACTGGCCAAACCCACCAATCAGCAAGAGGAAGCAGCTGCCATCCCAGCTGCTGCTACAATGAGGGGTAAAGGGGCTCTGAGGGTCCCAGCACCCCTGCTCCAGAGTGGGGTCTCGAGGGTGGAGAGGCAGGTTCAGCTGAAAGGCCAAGGCCTCTGCCCAGCAATGGAGAGACCAGAATCAAAGAATACGGAGGGAAAGGAGACCTGGGACTTTGGCCAGGGAAGCAGCCATCCATCCCCCATAAGGGTCCACAGAACCCAACTGGGAACTGCCTGCATGGAAACCACCGGCTGAAGCAGCAGGCGAAGGCCCTACTGGGCGGGGCCGGACAAAGCAGCAGTCGACCATTTGCAGCTGTCCAAAGAGGCCGGTCTTGGCCATTAGGAGAGGCCTGGATGTCCCAGGGGGCTCTGGAGAAGGCCAGGCCAGCAGGCCGCCTTACCTGTCAGGGACCCGGGTGCAGCTGCCGCCAGAACTGTATCCATCCATCCATCCATCTGCAGGGTGGCCAGCTGGCCCTGGGTGAGTGCAGCTACGGCCAACAGTTCTTCAACTGGCAGCTTTAGTTGCTGGAGGGGACGTAAAGCGTGCCACTGAAGAACTGCTGCGGGTAGCCAAAGGGGCCGGACCGCCAGGCTGGGGAGGGGGAGAGAAGGGCGCCGTTAGAGCGGAGGGAAGGGCCTGGTCTCTCTTCCCCACCCAGCAGAAAGCCCAGCGCCGCTTCCCTCCCCCCCCCCCCCCCCCCGACGCCGGCCATCGCCTGAGTCATCGCAGCCCCAGACCCGTCTGGCACCCGGAAGACCCGCCGCCCGCTGCAGCAGGGAGGGGAGCCCCGGGGGGCCGCGCTAACCCCGACGCGCATTCCCCGCGCGCCTGCTCCGGATGCTCCGCATTCCAGCCGTCTGCCGGCCCCTCCGGCTCAGCTGAACTTCGGCCCAAGGACGGCCAGGCGCTGCGCTCCGCCCCGCCCCGCCCCGCCCGCCGCCGGCGAGCCATGAATCAGCAGCAGGGGCGTCCCGGCCGCGGCCACCGACGGCGGCTGCCAAGTCTCTGGCCCGGCGGGGCGCGGCAGAAAGTTTCTTGGGGGCGGCGAGGGGAGCCCTCCTTTCCCTCGGACAACGGCCCGGGCCGGCCAGCCTGCGCCCCTTGCAAGCGGGAGCCCCGCGGGCGCCGGTCTCCCCGAGCGCCCCGCCCTTCCCCGGGGCCCCAGTCGGGTCAAGGCTCCGCTGCGTCGCCTGCCAGGAGAGGCGGAAGGGGACCCGACCGCCAGCGCCACCGACAGCGCCACCCCCTCCCCCCGACGCCCAGCCACGGCCCGGGTTGCCCCAGTGCCGCCGGCCGGTCCCCTGCCCTCCGCCGGAGGAGACTGTGCCCGGACGCCCGGTCCTTCGGCCCGCCGGTGCCAACGCTGCCGCCTGCCCTGCCCTGCCGCCGCCGCCACGCTCGCTCACCGGCTGCCGCTGCCTCTGATCAGCTGGCCGCCTCGCCTGCCGCCCAATCGCCGCCCGGCCGCTCCGCCCTCGGATTGGCGGGCGGACCGGCCAATGGGCCGAGGCGGAGGCGGTTCCGCCCAGCCCCCTCGCGAAAGCGGCCAATGGGCGAAAGCGGCCGCGCTGATTGACGTGCTGGCCGCCGGGCGGGGGCTTGGCAAGAGCCGCCAGCCCGACCCGCGGCAGGGAGCCCTTTCCTTTCCCTGGCACGGCGTGGCGGAGGCTGCTGGGAAATGTAGTTTCGTCCCCGCCTGCGCCCTCCCGTCATGCTAAGCGCCACTGTGAGTTGGCATTTTCTTCCACTCGGGAGGGGTCTTAAAGGGGCGAGATCCCCCCCCCCCGGTTCTCGCAGACGCCTCCTGACCCGCAAAGCGCTGCCGTGGCCTCCCGAGACGCGCAGCGCGGCCCAGAGAGCCGAGCGGGGCACGAGCACGCCTTCGGAGGCCGCCCCTCCTGCGCTAGGAAAGGTCCCCGGGGCGCCCCTCGCCGCCCCCCCTCGCGGGCACTGCAGCTTTAAGAATTCCACTTCGGTGACGTAGGCAAGATTCCGAGAAGTTGTTGCAAAGTGCGGGACCCAATCGGAAGTGGAGCTGTCCTCGGCCGCAGGCCAATCAGGCCCCCCGAGGGGCGTGGCCGAGAGAACTGAGTTGAACCCGGTGACTTGGCAATCCTGGCGTTGCGGACAATGACTGCGCAGATTGCTTAAAGGGCCAGCGCCGCTCTTGCGCCCGATCCCGCCTGCCGAGCGCCCCCCGCCCCCCCCCCCGGGCAAGACGAGCCACTCGGGACGGAAAGGAGCGTCCAGCCCTCTCCCTGCCCCCACAGGGTGGACGAAGTAGCTGGGCGGCGGCCGGCTGGAGCGGAGCGGCGAGCTTCTCGCCGGTTGATCCGTGACGGAGTCTGGAGCCTTTCTGGCCCGGCCCACCTGGGCCTTCACAAGAAAATGCGGAGCGCCTAGCGGAATATTTAGGTGCGATCCGAGCGCCTCCTCCGCAGGGCGCAGGCTAGGAATGCCGCACCCTGAGAGGAGGGGCGGAGGGGACCGTAAAGGCGGGCGGGCGGGCGGGCGAGCGAGGAGGGTACACGCCTCGCAAGGTCGCAACAACCCCAGGCTGCCTCTGAAGGGTGGAAGGGACCTCTGAGGAATTCGCCATTCTGCAATTGTATTAATGGGGAGATGGAGTAATCCCCAAGGGACCTGGGCGATGAAGAAAAATAAATAAATCTCATGAACAAACCGGGGTGGGTGGCAGCTTCCCTGGGAGAAGGACGGGGGCAGGAAACTAAGAAAAAACCTGGATGAAAGTAGCAGGATTGTGTGCAAGGAAACAAATGCAATGCTTTTCTGTTGAGTCACAAAACCAGGCAGAGTATCTGGGTCACTTATGAAAAAGATCTTGGCGTAAGCATTGATCTAATATATGAAAGGGTTGACAAAGAAAACAAATGAATTTTATTTATTTGTAACATTTATATAGCTGCCTATCTTATGCCAAACTCTGGGGGCCTCCCAATTTTCAGGCCTTGTCAATAGATATTCAAAATACGGGAAGTCATAGATGTGCTATCTACTCCAGTGTTCCTCAACCTTGGCCACTCTGCTAGCTGGGGAATTCTGGGAGTTGAAGTCCACACCTCTTAAAGTGGCTGAGATTTTGAGTATTTATTTTATTTATTTATTCAAACTTTTATACCGCCCTTCTCCTTTCGGACTCGGGGCGGTGAACAGCCGGAATAAAACAGTTGTACATAAAAGTTAAAATAGTTTTAAAATAGATTATATAAAGTTTGGCCCATTAATTTAAGATATTCCAATTTAAGATCAATATCAATTTAAAACCAAGATAAAATCAGGCCAGCCTGGCTAACTGAAAAAGGTGAGTTTTCAGGGCCCGACAAAAAGTCCGGAGGTCTGGGATCACACGTATCTCTGGGGGTAGATCGTTCCAGAGGGTGGGTGCCACCACAGAGAAGGCTCTCCCCCTGGGGGTCGTCAGCCGGCATTGTCTGGCTGACGGCACCCTGAGGAGGCCCTCTATGTGGGAGCGAACTGGCCGGTGGGAGGCAATTGGTGGCAGAAGGTGGTCCTATAAATACCCCGCCCTAGGCCATGGAGCGCTTTAAAGGTGATCACCAACACCTTGAAGTGCACCCGGAAGTCCACTGGAAGCCAATGCAGCTCGTGGAGGAGAGGAGTCACATGGGAACGCCCCGTCACTCCCATAATTCCCCGCGCAGCTGCATTCTGCACCAGTTGGAGCCTCCGGGTGCACCCCAAGGGGAGCCCCATGTAGAGAGTAGAACTGACCTCCTCCATTTCTATGAAATACAAATATTTCTTATATTTGTACATGGCCTGAGGCCCAGCATCTCTGCTGTTCACAGAAGAAAACACACAGACCAATAAAAACCCAATAAAGAAGCAAAGAATGAAATCCGACAACCACCAGAGGAAACCCACATTTGGGGGGGGGGGGGGGCTTTGATCACACTTGCCAAAGGCCTGGGTGAAGAACAGGGTCTTGGCTCTCTGAAATGCCAGCAGGGGAGGAGGCATTGGGGGAGCCTCCTGCAGCCGCCCTGGGCAGTGGGCATCCCATCTGAAGGAACAGGAGGTGGTGAGGGTGGCTGGATAAGGAGCCAAGATCCTGGCTGGAGCCCAGGGACAGCTGCCCTTTCCAACTGGTGTTTGCTGAGGCCAAAGGCTCTGTATCCAGAGGATGCTTGGCCACACACACACACACACACATTCCCATAGCAGTAGCCAAGGTTGGCCACGGATCCACAAGCACCGCAACCAGGCTTCCTTCCCACTGGGCCTGAGCGTAGGGAGAGTGCCCTGCCCATGTGGTTCTGGAGCTGAGGTCAAATGCTCTGGGAAAGGGCAGGCCGACTTTGGCAGCCTTCCTGCCCACCTCTTCAGCTCTCCCTGGACGCAGAGGCCAGTTGAACCCCACGCAGGGCTGGCTCCACAGGGTTTTGCCATAGAGGCTGGTGTGGGAAGGAGATGGTATTCAGCTGGCCAAAGCCCTGGGCAGCCACTGTGCCCAGTCCAGGGAGGAAGGGGGCCTTTTCCAAGTTGGAACAGCTTGTCTTCCCTTCCCCCATGATGTCTTCCAAATTGGGGTGAGTGGGTGGTGGGCAGTAGCAGCAACATCGAGTGTGTGTCTGTGCGAGGCAGGCAGGCAGCAGGCCGGCCAGCCAAAGCCAGTCCTTGGCCAGCAGCAAATCCCCTCCGCCAAACATTCCTGGGTGAGTCACGGGAGGCCACACTGCCCAGTTTCCAGGCAGAGCTGCCGCCGCCGCCCAATGCTGCCCTGCCCATCACTGCAGCTCCTAATGGCCACGCTGACCATTGCCGTAGACATTTGACACATACATGAATCATCGGAAGTCCTTTCACTTCAGAAGCCCTGGGCGCACGGGGGGGGGGGGGGGGGGGGGAGGGCTAGGGAAGGATCGGAGGAAGGTCTTGCTGGCAGTGGGATCCTGGACCCCGAGTCTGGAACCTGCCAGCCTCTTCTAGGCAGCCCTCTGGCCCAAAAGAGGAAGGGCGCGGCCTCCATGAGCTTTAGCGGAGTCCAGCCACCCCCTTCAGAAGACAGCCCGTCCCCCGCTCCGGAAACGCAGAGGCCGGCTTCTCTGCTAAGGGATCTCTCTCCGACCTCCGCAGGCAGCGGCGCGCTCTCCTTCGCTGGGGAAGGCCTGGCAAAGCGGACCCACAACGCGCAGCTCTTTCAGCAGCTGGCAGTGGCTGGGCCATCTCCACCCGCCCCTCCCGTTGCCGAGCGAAGCTGCGCATTCTGCCGGGGGGGGGGGGGGATGTGCGTGCGCGCGGGGGAGGGAGAGGGGCGTTCGGGCAGGCTGCTCAGGAAGTCCAGGGAGGCGGCGGCCTCCTTCCGGAAAATCTCCCCCGCAGAATTGGCCCCGTGTGCCCACTCCCCAGTGACTCTGCCTGCCCAGAATGAGCATCTGCAAACCAACCAGGTTGGCGGTGCTCTCAAATCAAGCGGGTGGCCGTGCGGTTTTCACCGTCCACATTAGCGGTTCGAATTGCAGCAGCCCATGTTGAGCTCTCTGCCCCCCGTCGGTCTCGGGGCCGCCAAAGGCTTCCTGCAAAGGGGGCGGAAGGGCGGGATCGGGGATTGCCTGGAGGCGGCCGAGGCGCCTCCTGCTCGACAGGCAGAGCTATGCAAGTCAGCTTCGTGCTTTGGCCACAAAGCGACCAGAGTGGCTGCCCGGTTACTGACTCTCCCCTTCTGACGGGGCTGCACCGGACGCCCCCAAGTCAGCCGCCGCTATAGAAACCGAACAAAGGCAAAAGCGCCCCTTCGCCGCCCTCTTTCCGTGTTGGGCGAGCCTGCTGCAGGCGCCCCCTGCTGGACCCTGCGCCCTGTCCCCACAGCTGGGCCGTTTGGGGCCGTCGAGCGCTCAGGCCGGGGACCCGAGGAGGCGCTGGGGCCGCAAAAGCCCCCCCTCCCCGAGAACTGGGGTCCCGAAAAGGCGGCCCGCACCTGCAGGAAGCGGGGAAGACGCTCCAGACGAGCCCCGAGGGCCCGTCCGGGGTCTCGAGAGGGAGGGAGAGCCGTCTTTTCTGAGAACCCCTCAAAGTGCTGGGGGTGGGGGAACCCCGACGCGGCGGCCACGTGGACTTTGTGTCTTTCCCGAGCAGCGGCGCCACGTGACTCGCGCATCAGCTGATCCAACATGGCGGGAGGCGGGGCTGCTGCGCGCTGCGGGTGAGTCCCGGCTCCGACGGGAGAGGTTGGTCCCCTCCGCCCCCGCCCCCGCCCCCGCCCCCACCGCGCTCGCTCCGCTTCCCTGGCCCACTGCGCTGTGCCGGGAGCCGCCGCTGTCCGGCAAGTGCCTTCGCCTCGTGCACTCCGGAGAGTCCGCGGCCTGGCCGGACGCCCCTTCCGCTAGCCGGCTCGGAGGCGGTTTCGGCGTGGCCCCGGGCGCAAGGACGGGGTTCCCGGGAATCCAGGTTTGGAGGCGGCTGAGCGCGAGAGGAGGCCGGGAGCGGAGGCCTCCGGGATGCGGGGCAGGGGTGGCCCCCTTGCAGGCTTCTAGTGGGGACAGAGGAGGGCAAATGCAGGGCCGCAAATACTGGGCGGGGGAGAGGAGACCGTGGCTTGGCTCGGGGGGGGGGGGGGGCTGCCAAACTGCAACTGCCAGCCATAGGAGGGAGGGGGAGTAGGAACTGGCGCTGCCTTGCCCGCTTCTGCTTCCCCGAGTTGGTTCCTGGTCGGCCTGTGTGACCTGGGGTCTTTGTGTCTGCAGGGAATGGTGAGGAGCTGCCGTCGCCAGAATGGATCCCCTCCTGGCTCAGGTGGAGAAAGACTTGGGCATCGCCCGCAGTCAGCTGCTGCTCAGGGGCTCCCATGTTGTCGCTCTCGTGCCCCAAAAATGGCTGGCGAGCCTAAAGGAGCAGGGGGTGCTGCCTATTCTGTGCCCGCAACCTGAAGGCCTCAGTGAGCTGGAGATCCACGCCTTTCTCCAGCACTCGGTTCAGAAGCTGCCCACAGGCTGGACCCGAGTAGAAATCCATGGACTGCAGAAACTTTGGCTGCGCTACCAGTTGACTGTAAGTGCCAACACGCAGAAAGATCCCGCAGGGGTCCCAGAGACCCTTCACGAGTTCATGCGCAGTGTGGCTTCCCAGAACTGTAGGAATCTATGGAACCAAGCCCACCGCTCATACGTCCAGCGCTACTACCCAGCCGTAGCCCCAGCCTCTGTCCAGGCCCTGGAGGGGCTCCGGGCAGCCCTGCAGAAGCTCTACTGCTGCCCACTGGTCCGCGTGAGAAGGACGCCCTCTGGTTCATCTGCTAAAGAGGAGGACGCCCCTAGCCACCTGCCCCCACACTTCTCCAGCGTCCTGCAGGTGGAGGCCCTGGTGGAGTCCTCAGAGATGCTCTTCCTGGTCTTCCCGTACGTCTGGTACTCCCTGCGTGACCTCATCACCTTCAGCCCCGCTAAGCTGACGAACAGCCACGCCAAACTGCTCTTCATCCTCTTCCAGGTGTTGCTGGCCATGCAGGCCTGCCACGAGGCAGGCCTGGCGTGTGGCACCTTCTCGTTGGAGGATGTGGCTGTGGACGAGAAGCTTTGTGCCCAGCTCAGGGTCCCACTTCAAGGGTACGAGCAGCCGGGCAGGGAGGAGGCTGGGCAGGGAAGAGCCGTGGCAGTAGCCTCCAGCACTCCAGACCAGGCATCAGCAGAGGGCCAGGGGACCAGGGATCCCACTGCTGCAGAAGGGGCAGGGTCCTTGCCAGACCTCGGGGATCTAGTGCTGGACTGGGTGCACGGCCGCCTCAGCAACTTTGACTACCTCATGCACCTGAACCGATTGGCGGGGCGGCGCCCAAGGGACCCCAACTATCATCCTGTGCTCCCTTGGGTGATGGACTTCACCACCCGAGGAGGCCAATTTCGGGACCTGCGGAAGTCCAAGTTCCGCCTGAACAAGGGGGACAAGCAGCTGGACTTCACCTATGAGATGACCAAGCAGGCCTTTGTGGTGGGGGGAAGCAGCCTGAGTGGGGAGCAGCCCCATGTGCCTCATCACATCTCGGACGTCCTCTCCGACATCACCTATTACGTCTACACAGCCCGGCGGACACCCAAGACGGTGCTGTGCGCCCACGTCCGGTCCCAGTGGGAGCCCAATGAATACCCGGCCAACCTGGAGCGCATGCAGGCTTGGACCCCTGACGAGTGCATTCCTGAGTTCTACTCGGACCCCACCATCTTCAAGTCCATCCACCCTGACATGCCAGATCTGGAGGTGCCGCCCTGGTACGGCTCCTGCGAAGAGTTTGTTGCTGCTCACCGGGCCCTGCTAGAGAGCCCGGAAGTCTCTAGGGACCTGCACCACTGGATTGACCTCACCTTTGGCTACAAGCTGCTGGGTAAGGAGGCAATCAAGGAGAAGAATGTCTGCCTGCATCTGGTAGACAACCACACTCACCTCACCAGCTACGGAGTCGTGCAGCTCTTCGATCAACCCCACCCCCGGCGGCTGGTGGGAGCCACCCTTCTGCCTGCGGAGGCCCCTCTCTTCACCCGACCCCTCATCCCCCCAGTCCAGGAAACACGAGTGCTAGAGACCCCCAAGTGGAGCCAGGCGGCCGCTGGGCTAATCATCGATGCAGCCACCTGCGAAAGCCAGTTTGGGCTGAGCCTGGGAGAGGAGGTGGAGCAGGGAGCAGAGGCCCTGGAATCTGTCCCGGCGCCCAGCAGAGGCTTGGAGCCGCCCGGTCCTCCTGCCCAGGGTCCTGGCTTCCCTGTGGACAGCAGGCCTCTTGGCTGGAGGACCAAGGCCCCTGTCACCCTCCTCCAGGGGGAAGGGGCGGAGGAGAAGCTGGTTCTCCCAGAGGGCCACAAGCTGCTTCAGGCCTTGGAGGAGCTGGAGAAGCTGGATGCTTTCCTGCTGAAGGCTGTGCACGGGGCAGTGGGCCGGCTGGAGCATCCCCCTTTGCGGTTCCCAGTGGCTCTCTCGGACCTTTTTCAGAGGGACATGCAGGTGCTGGGGGTGCTAGTGGGTGAGATTCTCTTTGCCCCCAAGCTGCGCACCTCCAAGCCGACAGCCTCTCTGCAGGAGCGCTTCCAGGCTGTCCGGAGGCTTTGCTGGCTTCACCCCAAGGAGGTCCCCCCTCCACTACAGCATCTGCTGGAGGTGCTGCTGCAGCTGAAGGTTCCTGACCCCCAGCTTCTCGGAGAGGAGCAGGACAGCAGGGGGCCCCAGCTCTTCGCCTACAAGCCCGTCTGGCAAGGCCTGCCTCCGCCATGCCCCTCGCAGCTGCTGAGCCCCTACAGCGGGGTCCTGCCCTTCCCGCCGTACTTCCCTGCCCTGCACAGGTTCATCCTGACCTACCTCTCCCAGGAGGCCGGGGATGAGGGGCAGGGCCGGGAGCTGGTCTTCCAGCTGTGGCAGCAACTGGATGGGGTGCTGAGTGGCATCACTCCTGAAGGCCTGGAGATCCTGCTGCCCTTCATCCTGGGCCTGCTGTCCGAGCAGAGGACGGCTGTCCACGCCGCCTGGTACCTCTTTGAGCCCATCGCCAGAGCCCTGGGCCCCAAGAATACCAACAAGTATCTGCTCAAGCTCCTGATTGGCGCCTATGAGAGCCCCCGGGGCCTCCACGGCCGCTTCTACCTCTACACAGACTGCTTTGTGGCCCAGCTGATGGCCCGGCTGGGGCTGCAGCCCTTCCTCACCCACCTGCTGCCTCACATCCTGCAGGTGCTGGGGGGTGCAGAGGGTTCCTTCCAGGAGAACAAGGCTTTGCTGCTGAGCACAGCGGAAGAGGATGGTGAGGAGAGCGGCAGGAGCAGCCCGGCATCTCGGTCCTTTGGGGAGGAGGCCAAGGGGGACGCTGGCCTGGAGCTGATGAATTACATGTCTGGCATCAGCCTGCATGACCAGGCCTACCTGCCAGAGAGCGAGGAGCTTCCGAATGGCCTCTACCTAGCCGAGGCCCTGAGCCTGGGCCAGCTGAGCGACAAGGGTGGTGGCGGTGAGGGGCTGCTGGGGGAGGACCCACAGGATAAAGCCACCGGCCTCCAGTGCCTGGACAGCAGCCAGGACCTGAAGCACAGTGAGGAGGAGGAGGAGGTGGAGGAGGAGGAGGAAGAAGAGGAGGACGGGGAAGAAGGCCCCAAGGAGGCTGCTTTGGCCGCAGAAGAGCCGGTCCTCTCAGGGGCTGCTGGCCACTCTGTGGAGTCCACTCTGGCTGAGGAAGATGGGCAGACAGAGGCTGGGGAAAGCCGGCAAGATCTGCTGGACCAGGATGTGGACAAAGAGCAGAGTATCCTGCTAGGTGAGTTGCCCGCTCAACATAACCGAGATGCGCCCTGTGAAGAGTTCTGGTGGTGGGTGTTTGAGCTTGCTGGGCATTGATCTACGGAGCAGGTTGTTGCAGCTCAGGGTTTCCCCTTGGCTGGCTTGAAGAGCAGAGCGCCCCACCCAGTGGGGGTCAGAATCTAGGAGGGGGGAACCACGGGGTAGGGGGTGCCCCGAGGCTCCAACATAGCAGCTGGAGGCTCTACTTGTCCTGGCATGTCCCAGGGACGGGTATGGGAGGTGAGCAGAAGAGCCAGCGTGGCTGTGAGCTTTGGGTGTGGCGGAGCTGCGGTTTATCTGCCCTCTTCTGTGCAGACACAGCCTGCAAGATGGTGCGGTGGCTGTCGGCCAAGCTGGGCCCCACCACCGCCTGCCGATACGTCGCCAGGAACCTCCTCCGACTGCTGGCCTCCTGCTATCTGGGTAGGTTTCTCTGCTGGGACAGGAGTGTGGGTGGCAATGTGGTATGGCTGGCAAGGCTTGGGATGCATCCCTCCCATCACACGGATAATACTCCTGCTCCCCCCAGGTGCAAGCAGGCAGCAATTCGTAGCTGGGGCCGAAGAGAGTAGCCCTCCGAGCCCTGGGAACCTGGAGCAGAGGCGGCCCGTGGCAGGCGACATGGTCTCCGAGCCGGTGCTCACCTGCCTGGCCCATATAGCACACCTCTACGGGGAGCCGGTCCTCACCTACCTCTACCTGCCCTATGTCAGCTACCTGGTCAGTCTTCCACCTTCTGCCCCGGCCCTCCTCTTAACTCTCATTGCCCCCACCCGGAGACACAGGTAGTGTTGGCAGTACTGGGCACTTCTGCAGGACTGCAGGTGTTATCAGTGGGAGATCTGTAGCCCCCTTTCTTTTGGTTAAAAATCTCACCCCGGGTTTGATGCCTGGGCTGCAAGGAGAGACTGAGAGACAGATGTGGACATCAGGCAGCTGGACAAGCAGAGAACATTTCTTGGAGAGTTCCTGCCCTACAAGCTGAAGGATGGTGGACTGGCCATCCATCAGCACCCAAAGGTTGCCCTTAGCCAGGCCTCTTGCACAGCAGCCTCTGTCCTGGTGAAGGGCTCCTGCAGGCCAGGGGATGAGCCCCCCCTCCCATATTGCGCACAGCCTCCGCCAAGGCAAGAAACCATCTTGTCAGCTGCAGCTCCCTGGACTGAGTTATTTTGCCAAGGAGGCCTGTTAGTGGCCGTTCTGCTTTTGGTTCCATCATGCAGTTCCTCATTTTTATTTCTGCTCTTCCACCGGAGGCAGAAGCAGGACACACCCCCTCCATTGTGGGAAGGGCCACTTCCCGGGCGAGTCTTAACCAAGCGTTTCCTCCTCCCCCAGAAACCCTCTTTCTGGGTCTGAGTCTGAGTCTCCTCTTAAAACCCACTGACTGAAGGTGGTACGAAGAGGGGGTAGGCTGTGGAAGCATCATGCAGCCACTTAATTTATGCCATATGGAATACCAGCTACTCCCCCTCTCCCATTTCATGTCGCCTTCATTTTTAGTCAGTAACTCTTCCCTGCCATCATCTGAGTCACAAACGAGCCTGTTTGAAACGGGGGACCCCCAGCTGACCGTTCTACCCCAGCCCATTTAATTGTCTTGCCATTCTGCTCCTTCTGCCCTCCCCCCTTACTTGACTTGTCAGCCTGTCCGGAGAGAGTTTCTCATTTCCTGCCATCTGTTAAGGAAAACGTCAGCCTGTCCAGTGCGTGAAATCTCCCCCTTTCTGACCCCTGACGTTGGCCTGTGAGAATCTGTTCGTGGAGAAAATGGGTCCTGAGTTCCTATCCCTCCCTGCTATGGGCTGGACTTTGGCCCCCTCCCCAAACCCTTAGCATCCCCATCCCCATTTTGCCATGGTTGGAAATGCTGTTGCGGCACCTCTGCCGCAGCCCACAGGCCGGCCGAGGGTGCCTTCTGCTCAGCAGTTGTTGGGGGTCCTGCAGGTGGGGCTCCTTTGCCTGCCCATCAGCAGCCTTTCCCTCCAGGTTGCTCCTGGCAGTGGGACGGCAGCTAGCCGCCTGAACAGCCGCAAGGAAGCTGGGCTCTTGGCAGCTGTGGCGCTCGGCCAGAAGATCGTGGTCTACCTGTCGGACAGCACCCTGATGGACATCCTGCCCAGGATCAGCCAGGAGGTCCTGCTTCCCCTTCTGGGCTTCCTCACCTCCCCCACCCTCAGGTGCGCCTGGCCAAGAGGGAGGCAGAGTGGCTAAAGCCAGAGCAAGGCCAGCCTCTCCCTTTGGCACCCCTGTGCAGCAAGGGCTCCCCTTGGAGGGGCAGCTGGAACAAGCACAGCTAGTCCCCCCCCCCAAACGATGCCTGTGATTCCCATGTGGCAGCTGAGGGGGAACTGGGGAGGCAGGCTGGGCAGAACAGTGGGTGCTGAGGGTCTCTTCCCTCCAGTTTCCCCAGTGGGGTCCAGGGCCGTGTCGTCTTGTGCCTCAAAACCATCCGCCTGATGGTGCTGGTTTGTTTACGGATCGGACCCGAGATGGCTCAGCAGCACCTGCGTGACACCCTCCGGGGCTTCTTCGGGAGCTTCTCCTCACTGCCCTCGGAGTCCGTGAGTCTCTGTCCCTGGGGAGCGGAGGGTCCTTGATGGGGGAGGCCATGGCTGAGGGGGGCACAGGGATGCTCAGTGCCCACCCTAGGTCTTCCCCTCCAGTATGCCTCTGGGATCCTGCTGGGGTGGTCAGAGGAGCTCCTGGCAGCTGTCCAGTCTGGATGGTGTGGCTGGACAGCAGCTGCTCCAGGAATGAGCCGTGGCCCTTCTGTGCCAGGAAAGTCTCCCGCAAGGACCCCTGGGCTAAGGAGGCGATGGGCAAGTGGCCGGCCCTTTCCTTCTCTTTCAGCCTCCCTGCAGGTGTGTCAAAGGAGGTCCCCTTTTTGCAGGGCCAGCCACTGTCTCCGGACCCCTCGGCTCTTCTGGAGCTCCAGAAAGTTTTCAGCCCAGAAATGGCCTACGTTGCCTTTGTACCCTTCTCTTGTCTGCTGGGTGAGACCCCTGTTCCCCCTTCCTCCCCCTGTTCCTGCTCCTCTTCTGTCCTGCGCCCTGCAAGAAAAGGAGGATGGACTTCCTCGGTCAGGCTGCAGGAGTCTTCTCAGGGTTTTTTTTTTCAATAATCCCTCCCCCCCATGTTGGGCTCCTTTGCTCTGGGAGCAAAACTCTCCTCTTATTCAATTGTTTTCTTCCCTCCCGGCAGGTGACGCCTTCCACGCGATCGTGCCCAACCACGCCTTTGTCAGGCATCTGGCCAGCCTTCACCTGGAGCAGGCCAGTTCCTCGTCTGAAAGGCAGGCAACCACTGGGCCAGGCCAGGTCCCCTCAGAGCAGGAGGTGCTGGGAGCCGAGCCCTCCTCCACCCTGCCCGAGGACCCACGATCAGGCACCTTCGGGGGCGTGCTGGTGGGCAACCGCATCCAGGTGCCCTCTGAAGCCCGGCAGGAGCTCTTGAGCGGGGCCAGGGGCGGCCTTTGTCCCAAACTGGGGGGCCAGGAGGGGGAGACGCTGAAGCAGGAGCTGCGGCCCAGCGCCCGCCTCCTCCTGGGCAACTGGCTGGCTTACTGGCAGTATGAGATCGGGGTTGGGCAACACGATGCCCCCTTCCACTTCCACCAGATCAAGCTGCAGAGTTTTGTGGGCCACGGGGGTGCCGTCAAGTGCCTGGCCCCCCTGAGCGGAGAGGACTTCTTCCTGAGCGGCAGCAAGGACAAGACTGTGCGCCTCTGGTCCCTCTACAACCGGGGGGACGGCACCCATGAGACTGAGCCCCGGCTGATCTACGACCGGCACAAGAAGTCCGTCTTCTATGTCGGCCTGCTGGAGGCCACGCAGCATGTGGTCAGCTGCGATGGCACCATCCACATCTGGGACGCCCCCACTGGTAGGCGACCCTCCCCCCCCAGTCTCTGACCGCCTCCCTTTCTACAAGCAAATGGTGTGAACGGACCCTGAGGGGCTTGGGCTAGGGAACTGGGAGGGCTCGCGCATGGGCTTCTTTCCGTGTCCATCATGGTCAGTCCCTGGCAGAAGGTCTCCCTGAGGCTCAATGCTGCAGGGTCTGCCTCCCCTCCTGGGGCCCAAAACTGATTCATTGACTTCTCCATGAATGGAGAAACCCCCTCCTCACCTGAGCTGGAGGAAAGGAGCCCCCAGTGGGGCAGTCCCACCCCCCTCTAAAGGCCCTGGCCAGGGAAAGAGTTCCCTGTAAGGTATTTGGTAGTGGTGGGGGGTGTCCTGTCAACTGCAAAGACACAGTTGCTGTCAGACCTGGAGTACCTGGGCTTCCCACCTTCAAGCATCCCCCTGCCCTTCCCCCCTCCCAGGGTTCCCCCCCTCCCAGGCCACGCAATCATCAGAGGCTTTTTTTTTTACTTTTAAAAGCAATGCCTTTAAAGAAAAAAAAAGATTGCGTGCCACAGCTGATCACCCCCCCTTGTGCACTGTTCTACTTACCGCATGCCTCCTTTTGGTGTGCACTGTGCGTGTCCATCTCGCATTTGGTGCGTGGTGCGCACTGCGCATGCGCAGCCAGCAAACCAGTAGTAAACCGGTTCAGATTTCACCACTGCCCCTCCCCAGAGTTCATGGCAGAGGGTCACCATGTGGTAGTGAAGCATGCAAGCCAAGCATAAGGTTGCTTTAAGCACATGGATGCAGGAGACGGGCTCAGGGATCGGGGGGGGGGGGGGGTGTCCATTGGCAGAATGCCAGAATATACTTTCATGTGCGGAGAAAGAGCCAAATGTTTTTTTTAGAGAAAGACAATTTGGAAGGAACCTGGAGACTGCTTCACACGTCTGTGCCCCACAGCTCCTCTTCGGTGTGGGTCAGGGCATTGGGGAGGGCCTCCTCAATCCCCTCCAGTGCTTCCTGGGCACGGGCCCTTCCCCTAAGGCCTGTGCAGCCCCTTCCCTCTCGGAGGGAGGGCATAGCTTAGCCGGGTCTCTTCTGCAGGCAAAGGGGTGCGTAGCTTTGAAGCACTGGACTCCAAGGCCCCCATCACGGCCCTCTGCCCCATGCCGCCCCCTTATGGCAGCATCAGCATCGCCAGCGCAGACTCGGTGCTTCGCTTCATCGACCACCGGAAGCCAGGCTGGCAGGTAGCGCCTGGGACCACGGCTGGGGGGGAGGGGAGTGGCCGGAGGGAGGGCGGGCAAGAGTCTTGCTCTGCTTTTCCTGGGCGGTGAAGGGATCTTCATGGGAGCGGGGACCCATTGTCTTCTGACGTCTCTCTGGGCTCTGTAGCAGGAATTCCGGCTGGCCAGCGGACCCAACGCCGGACTCATCCGCTGCCTGGCTGTCAGTCCTAGCGGGCGCAGCGTGGCAGCCGGCTTCTCCTCTGGCTTCATGGTTCTTCTGGACACCCGAACGGGCCTGATCCAGAAGGCTTGGTCAGCCCACGAGGGAGACATCCTGCAGGTCAAGGTGAGCGGCTGGGCTTCCACGGTTCAGTGTGTGGCTGGGTGAAGGCCACAGTGGCCCCAGGCGTCTTCCAGGCTCTGTCCTGGTTCCTGCTCCTGTGCTGTGCCCAACAGCTGGAGGGGCCACCAGGAGACCCAGCAAGCCTGCCCGATTTTGGGGTTTCCCAGCATCCAGGCTGTGTGGGGAGCGAGGAGGCTGCCTGGCTTGGCCGGGTGCTTGAGTGGAAGCAGAGCCTTTGGGAGCCCTGGAAGTGCTGGTGGCCCTTCACGCTGGGGTTTTGGAAGCTGGTCGCACCCTTTTGCCTTGGCATCATTTGGCAAAGGTGCTGGCAGTTTCTCCTGGACTAAGTAGTTGGGGTTTGCTCTCTGGGCGGAATAGCAGGGGCCCCGAGGAGGCTGGGGCCCTCTGGTCTCAGTACTGGGCAATTGGGTGCGGGCACTGCCCACTAGCAGGCTCTCACCCTCACTTCCATCCTGGGAAGGGGCAAGGAAGGGTGGTGGATGAGGGCTGTCCCACCACTCCTGGGCCCTCCCACCCCTGGATTAAGGCTTACTTGCTGCTTTCCTCTCCCTGGTAGGCCACGGAGGGCAACATGCTGGTCAGCTCCTCCTCTGACCACTCACTGACCATCTGGAAAGACCTGGAGCCGAAGCCCCTGCAGATGTACAAATTGGCCTCGGAGCCCATCCACACCTTTGACCTCTACGGCAATGAGGTGGTGGCCGGCACAGTGGCCAACAAAATCAGCGTCTACGCCTTCCAGGGTCCCTCAGCCCCCAGCACCACCAAGCTGAGCTCCGAGAACTTCCGAGGGACCCTCACCAGCTTGGCCCTCCTTCCCACCAAATGCCACCTGCTGCTGGGTTCGGACAATGGCACTATCCGGCTGCTGGCATAGCCCTGCTTCTGAAGCGGACGGGGACAGTTGTGGCTGGCCAACAGCCCTGGGGGGGGGGGGGGGAGAACGGAAGGTTGGGGACGACCCTCCCCCCATAATCCTGCTGCAGGGCAGCCCGAGAAACGCCAAGTGTTCCCCATCACCGTATGTGCCTGATGCTTCCTGTGGACTGGCAGAGATGCCCACAGATGCCTGTGTGTGTGTGTGTGTGATGCCCTTATCCCCTAACTTGGAGGCTAGCAGGAGGGAGGGAATAGCAGCAGATCCCATGGCCTTTGGGGGTGGGGGGG
>WNWU01000132.1:251557-261865 GCA_012654045.1 Ptyas mucosa
CCCCCCCACTCCCCCACACCTGGCAAATGCACCTGACTGATGCGGAGCAACCTGGTTCCAGCCCAGCTGCCCAAAGTGGTTCGAGTGGCAAATAAATTAAATTAATAAACAAAATAAATAAAAATATCTGTCTTCTACCAGCTTGGGCTTCCCCCTGCAATCCCCGCCTGCTGGGAAACAAGGGGCAAACTGTGACATCTTCTGGAAAGCTCTCCTGGCACACATGCGGGACATCCCTGGTCCCCTGGCCAAGCTGCGGGGAGACCTTCACCACTTTCCCCCTCCTGACCTCATGCCTGGATGGGCCGCTCTGCGTCCAAGGGACCTCCAGCCTCCCCACTCAGGCGTCAGAGAGACCCTGCCAGCCCTTGAGAGCTTCCCCCCTCCCTCCTATGGCTGACGCAAGTGCACCCTGCCCACTGGCCCTGGTAGCCCCCCTCAGCCCGGCCTCAGCCAGCCGCAGTGCCCATTAGGAGCCTCTAATCCAATCACACAGACAGGCCAGCAAGAGTCGCAGGCAGCCGATCAATTCGCCCCGTTCAGACAGTCTGATTCACACATAATGGAGTCGAACGCCCAAGGGACCCTCCATTAGCCTCTGCCCTGGGAGGGGGGGGGGTTCTGCCATCCCCTGGAAGGGCGAAGGAAAGGGGGAGGCGGGAATCCTCTTCCATCATGGGTGGGTGGGTGGGTAGCAGCAGGGCCAGATCAGCCTGTGGGGAGATAGGACTGGGAAGGGTTTAGCAAGGCACCCTTTGAGTCCCACAGCAAAACACTGCCCGGGAGAAGCTGCTGCCAAGGGGCAGCAGAGGCCAGGTGGCAGCCTGTGTGTGAGAGAGAGAGGGGCTGCGGGGGGGGGGAGAATTGGGCCCAGGAAGAGCCTTGGGCAAGAGCCAGATCTTAATGGTCCATTAGGGGCCTGGGAGGAGGTCAGTCAAATAGCCTTGCTCTCTGCTGGGGGGGAGGGCAGAGGGGGGGGCTACAGAACCTCCAGAGTCACCAGGAAGTGTTCTGTTCACAGATGTCAACATACCCACCCATCCATCCTCTGAGACAAAAGCCAAGCTCCACGTGTGGCCCTGGCACTCCGGGTCAAAGTCCCCCTAACCTGGCTCAGGCCCACGGCTTCATGATGGCCATGAACTCCCACACCACCTCTGAGACTGCCCCCAGGATGGCAGGTTGAAGGGCCCAGACTGTCCGTCTGGGGGGCTCCACTGCCAACGGAGACGACCTCAAGCAAATGGGAACAAAAGCTGGCACAATTGCAGCATGCTCCCCGCTCCTTCAGGCCCAGCCTCACCCCAGTTCCTGGAGTAGAGTCTCATTTTGGTTACTTGTAGGGCAGCAGCCTGGGAGTCCTCCCCTCTCTGCTCAGCCAACTGTGCTGCCTGGGGAATTCTGGGAGTTGACGTCCACGGGTGCTAAAATTGCCAAGGTCGGACACCCCTCCTCTAGGGTGATGCCAGGGGGCCAAGATTTCATTTGTTGTTCAAAAATGAAATGAAAAGCTGTAGTAATGCCATTACAAGACTTTTGGTATTGTAAGAAAGTAGATTAAAGTAGAATTTCCTTCTTTCCCCCACTTTTACTCTCCGTCTTTTTTCATATCTAATTTGTTAATTTGTATTATTTATTTTATTACATACGCAATCAGTTTGAGTTGCTAGTTTTGCATGTTTCTAATGAGTATTATTTAAGAAAATAAATAAAAATGCTATAAAAAATTCAAGAGTTTTCATTCATTTACAACATCCATTAAAACACTGTAAAAATTATAAGAAAGCAAATAATAAAATAACAGAAAGCAAAGGAAGCAATTAAAAGTTTGAAAACCAGTGCAGCTCTGATTTAAAATGTTGATCTGTTTCTATCATTGATTGAGTGATCTGATTTTATTTTATTTGTATGGCTGCCCCTCCCCCAATTGTTGTATAGCTGGGCAGCCAGCAACCAGTTAAAATAGAAATGTCCAACACCCAGCCCCCCCCTCCTCGCCTGGGGCAGCACACCTCCCTATCAAAAGCCCCAAAGGACCCCTCCCAAAGGGCTCACTTAAGTTCTAGCCTGACCCCCCCCCCCCAGGGGAGAAATGGGTATTTAAGGGCCAATATCTGACTGGGAGAAGGAGGGGGGGCTGTGGCCAAGAGGGCCGGTCTCCTGGGGCAAGGCCAAGAGCAGGCCAAGTGTGCGGCATCTCCTGGGATGGGCCAGCCCAGGGGAACAAACTGGAGTGGCAGTGCAGAGTGGGTGCCACCCACAGCCTTTAGAGTTATTATGGTGGTTCTTCAAACTTAACTCCACAAAGTTTTTCTTAACTCCACAAATTCTGTTCATTATGGAGGAAGGGAGAGGGGGAGGGAGGGAGGAGGGAAGGAATGAAGGAATGAAGGAAGGAAATAAAGAGGGAAGGGAAGGGAAGGGAAGGGAAGGGAAGGGAAGGGAAGGGAAGGCTGAACAATCCCAGCCTGGGAAATCAGTATAAACAGAGGCACCTGAGTGGGACTCTCCCCACCTGCCAGTGGGTCTGAGGGCCTCCCCAAGGCCAGGCATCAACCTGCCCTCAAGCCTGCTCTGGCCACAAGTCAACTGCCATCAGCACCTCAGGCCCACAGCAAAGAGAAGCCCCTTCTCAACTCCCAGCACAGGGTCCCCTGTGGGGCCCTTCCCAGTGCCAGCTGCAAAGCTGCTGCCACTTGCTGCTGCCCCCCAGGTCCTGGGGGCTCTGGCCACAGGCTCCACCTGAAGGGCCACCAAGTGTCTGTGCAGGCACAGCGGTGGGCAAGGGCTGTGCCAGGGGGAGATGCTGTGGGGCTGAGACCGCCATCCAGGCCTCTTTCCCTGGGATCCCCCCAGAGCTCAGCCTGAAGGGTCCAGCTCTGCTTTGACTAGCCAGGCTGCTTGGGGCCTCTCTCTGGGCAGCTGCTCCTTGCTCTGCTGGCCTTCCTCCTTGGGGTCTCCTTCAGGCCCACCTGGAGGACTCCCCATCATTCTGGAAAGGCAGCCTGACCCAGGCCTAGAAACTCGGGGGGTGGGGGGGGAGATGGGCTGCCTTCTCCTGGCATCCGGTGTTGGCACTCATGGCATAACCAGCTCGGGCCTGGCCCTACTGGGGAAGGCTCAGTGACTCCAGGCCTCATCTGCTGTAACAGCTGGACGGAGGGAGGGAGGGAGGGAGGGAGGGAGGGATGGAAGAGCTCCTTCCCTTCAGAAACCATTGAAAGGAACTGCCCTGCTGCAAAGGCCCAGCCCCCTGGCGGGTGGTGGAATAAGGGGGGAGCAGGGGAGCAGATACCACCTTCTGACTGGCTGGCTGGCATCCGCTGGCTGCCTTGGGTCACCAGGATC
The DNA here is from genome assembly GCA_012654045.1 of Ptyas mucosa. Lineage (NCBI taxonomy): Eukaryota > Metazoa > Chordata > Lepidosauria > Squamata > Colubridae > Ptyas > Ptyas mucosa. The sequence goes on from WNWU01000132.1 coordinate 254,906, forward strand.
TTGAACTGTCAGAGGAACAGCTGCTCCCCATTTGGAGGGGGGTGCATGGGGTGGTGATAATAAACAGCAACAGATGAAATCCAGCTCTTGCCCACTGCATCCGTGTTTGCCCGGCTCTTTGGGATTCAGCCTGTCCTGCACCCCTTAGGCTGCCCACGCAGTGGCTGGCCGTGCCTCTTTGCCCTGAGGCTGGTGAGTCTGGGCACTATCTTGGCCCATTCGAACTGGTGGGCTGGGCACAGGCAGCAACTGGAGCCCTGCAGAGGTCCTTTCTCAAGGGCTCGGCTGTCCTAGTGCCAACAGCACTTGGGCTTGAGTGGGCTTTTTAAAGCACCCGTGGCCATCGTGGCTCCAGCCTGGGACCCCAAACCACCTGGAGGGCCTGAGCGAAGGGCTCTGGTGGCGGCTGCCAAGGAGCTGGCAGATAGGCTGGAAAAGCAGGTGAATGTGGCAGGGGCCAAGAGGGCAGCCAGCCTTCCGCACTCCTTCTGTTCAATGGTCCTGGGTTACCTGCAGCTGCCATCAGGGTCCCCGTCTGAGCAGCTTCCAGCCCTGCTGAAGGACCCAGGATTGATTGGCCGACAGGGTGCCCTCAAGTTGGTGTCAACCACACAAAGATATTTCCTCTCAGGCGAGTATTCAAGATTAAAACAGAAAAGACTAGCCAAACAATAAACACTCTTATGTAAAATATTCTTCTGCTTGAGATCCTAAGACTGAAGTAATCCTGTTGAAAGAGAATAATCTCTCTTTTTAAACAAAGACAGAGTACCACAACGCATGCCCGAAATATTTTAAAAAGGGAGGACATGATGTAAATGCCCCCACCACCATTCAACATTAACCCAGGATCTTATTTTCATGCCACGTAGCCCCAAGCAGTGGGCACACCCAACTGGGGCCCCCCTCTGGAGGGTCCCACAGAGCCCCTGGGCAGTCCAGCTTGGCCGATTTACTTTATGCCAAGGGGACCCCAGAAAGCCTCCGCAGGGCTTTAATGCAGGCCACTCAGGAAAGCAGCTAACACTTCAGGAGGTTGAGGCTGACCAACCAAGAACACAGACGTGGGAGGGGTCAGCGAGTGTCCAGTGTGCCTTTGAACCCTGGGCCCAGCCACCGTGCCCCACAAAGGAGCCTGGAGGGGCAGTCAAGCAGCAGTGGGGACACTACCGAGTGGGAAGCAGCGACTGCAGACGCAGGGCCCTTCTTGGCACCCCTTTTTCTCTTGGGGCCACTCTCGGGTCCCCTGGCACTTCCCAGCATGGTTGACCGGATGGAGCACACGGGATCCAGTTGTGGAGAAGCATTTTCTCAGGAGAAGGAAGACGGGCACAGGACGGAGTCATTTGCCCCTGAGTGCCAGAAGTGGGGATGGTGGGCAGGCACCCTTCCCCTACATCTCAGCAAGTGCCCTAGGAGGAGGGGGCCACGGAGGGAACCATCCACTGTTCCTCCAAAGTCCAGCAACGCAGTTTGGGCTTTGTAGCACCTCAAACCAGGGGGGAGGGAAAGGGAGCAGTGAAGAGCTGTGTGGCTCCCAGGGGGTGGGAGATCCAGCTGGGCCCTTTCAGCTCCCCCACCAGCTGTCTCCTCCCGCCCCTCGGCCGACTCCATTCCGCCCGCCCTCTCGCCTCTTAGTCCTGTTAAACCAGCAGGCAATTTTGACACGCCCCCCCCCCCCAGCAGCTCCACCTTTGCAGACCGGGGAGGGGGGGGGGCGTATGTTATTGGAGAGAAAGCAGCTCGTTTCAATCTTCAAAGCCCACCGAGGGGAGCGAGGAGAAATCAAACCAGCGCCCGGCCCAAAAGCGCAATTAGGGCTGTGAAGCCTTTCCGCTCCTCCGTGAAGGAGGCCGGCCCTGCAGAGAGCGGGGCTGCCAGGCCATTTCCAAGCCCGCCGAGTCTCGCTCCGGAGGCTTTTAAAAAAGAACGGAGGATTTGTGCTGCCTCTCGCCGGTGGGAGGAGGAGGAGGAGGCGGGTGCCGCTCGGGAGCACGAGAAAGGCCGGCAGCCGCTGCTCACTTGGCCGGCGGGGGGAGCTCGGCTGCCAGGGAGGGAGCGGGCAGAGCAGCCGCTGCCGGTCGTGCCCGGCGGTGGGGGGCGGGGAGCTGGCATCCCGGGATCCGGCCTGGGGCGGCTGCTTGGCCAGAGGAAGACGCGGGATGCAGGGGAGCCTCCGGACTCGCGTCCTTTCTTCTAACTCGCTGAATTAGCGGCAGACCCGAAAGCAGCAGGAGCTGTTTTCCTGTTGTTGATGTTTTGCACAAACACGTTTGCGGCTTGGAAAACAACTTCTGCTGCCCAAGCCCGGTCCGTGTGTGGCGGCGGCTGCAAGCTGCGCCCGGGACCGTTTCGCTTCTTCCGCAGCTGCCCAGGGGGGAGGGGGGTGTTCGCCTGGCACTGAAATAGAGGCCCCGGAGGGTTAAAATGGGTCGCTGGTGCGGTGTGCCCTATCCGGGGCCTTCCAAGTGGGGCAGAGGACCAAGGGAGCTGGCTGGGGCAAGAAGCCTCGAAGTTAAGGCCTAAAAACATCCCCCCCTCTTTGCGGAAGACAGATGGCGACCCCCATGCGAGTGGCCGCAGGATGGCTGCAAGCTGCCCTGGTCCCCGGCAGCGGCTGAGCTGCGGGGCTTCCGAGCAACAAAGCTTGGGAGGCAGCGGCCCTCGCTTCCTTCCCGAAGCCCTCCTGCAGGTCAGGTTGCGGAGCCCTGGGGCCCATGGCCGCCAGTGCTGGACGGAGGCAGAGTTCCCGGGGAAGGTCTGCTCTGCAGACTGGGGGGGGGGGAGGGAGGGCTCCTCCTGTGCCCACAGCAGCTCCAGCCCCCACTGGCGCCCGATCCTGGGCTGCTCATAGCTTAGCTGGCTACCCACCTGCCTCCCTGCCCTTGGTCCTTCCAGGCTGCGAATGCCCCATGGCTGCTGTGGAGCCAGCAGGAGATCCCTGGCTCTGCCTGGGGGGATGTGGGCCCCGCCCCCTTTGCAGAAGCCTTGGCTTGGCTGACCTGGGTGGGGTGGGGTGGGGAGGGAAGGGTTCACAATCTGCTCCAGCTGGGGGAGCCAGAGGCCAGCTTTGGCCAGGAGGGAAGGTTCCCCTCGGTGGGGTCACCCGCTGTCCAGTCTTCTTCCCTGCCCTGCTGGGTCTGCCTCCCCCTCCTCAGAAGCCGGATTAATGACCCTGCGCTGGTTCTGTCACATGCGGAGAGATGGATTCTTCCCGGAATTTACAAGTGGCTCCATCGGAGGAATAAACAGCCAAGATAAAAATTACATTGTCACAGCGCAGGTGTGATAGATGTACCAGACACACCATGGCATGGTTTGCCTGGCAGAGATTATCTGCACCGGAGCCCTGGCCAGCAGGAACACCTCCCCCTCTGTCCTCCTCCACTCTGGCTCACCTGCACGGGGAGGCTCAAAGAGGAGGGGGCCACAGGACCACCCTGGGGATAGCATCCGGTGCAAGTTCCCAGGCAGAGCAGCTGCTTTGGGGGTCTGCTGGAGGGGCACTTTTATTAAACAATCCGAAATCCTTTCCTCTTATTCAGTGGGGGAAAGTTTGGGTGCACACACACACACACACACACAGCACACACACAAGCAGAGGCAAGTTGGAGGGGTCTCTCTAGTGCTGCAGTTGCATGAAGAATTGTTAGCTGCATTGCCCGTTGACAAGCCTAATCTATTGGTTAATACCTTGTAGCAGAGAGTTCCACAGGATAAGCAAGTTTCACAAGTTGCAAATATCTACCTGCTTTGCCAGGATTCTTGTACTTCTTTATTATTATTATTTTTATTACCCTGAGTCACTTGACAGTGAGATGCAGGGCCAGATAAATTTAATGCATAAATAAATTATTTTTGTACATAGTTCTGTATTATTCTAGCTGTGAGGATGATGGCTATGATGATGATGATGATGATGATGTTGAGAACCTTTTAAAGCTGGCTTCTGCATCAAATGAGTTTGTCTGTCATCTGCTGGGTCCTGCAGCCTTTTGTCCAGGGGTGCAATCCACTTACCTTCGCTACCGGTTTGCAGATGTGAGTGCACACGCCTCCTCCACACATGCAGACAGTCTTCTGCGCATGCGCAGAGGGTCAAAAACGGGACGTGATGACAGCCGGGCGGGTGGGCGGAGCCTCCCACCACTGGCGCTACTGGCTCACCTGAGCCGGATAGACCCAGCTGAATTTCACCCCTGTTTTTGTCCACCCTGACCGGCCACAGGGTGGTTAGGGCAGCACCCAGCTTGTGGCATTTGGGAAGCCTTTGGATTTTCTCCCTTTTTGATTCTCCCTATTTTACTTGTGTTTCACTCTAAGGTCTTGGGGGGCTAAGCGTCATCTAAATGCCAGAAAGAGAGAAAACGGCCCCTTTGCAGGTGGCAGAAGCAGCAGCCTTGTGGCGTCAGTGGGGGAGGGGAAACTGGGCATCTCCAGCCATGAAAGTGGGGGAAGGGCTGGTGGGAAAGGCCTTGGCATCGGCTGTGGGGATGGGCACCCCTAATTTCTGTGCAGCCGGACCAGGCATCTCACCAGGGTGGATGGTAGCAGCACAGAAACACAGCCTGCCTGATCCCGCATGCCTACATTATGCCAGGGTCAGACTGGATGACCTCTGAGAGGCTTTCATTCTGTCTGCTGCTCAGCCGCAGCCGCTGTTTGTCCCCCAAACTATCCCTGCCAGCCGGCCCTCCTCCCCTGCATCTCCCCCGGCAGACCCCCATGCCTTCCCCAGGGGGTTGTCGGCCTGCCCCTTCTCACCCCTCCCGCCCTACAGTGCTTGGGCCCATTAATCAGCCGGGAACCGAGCAGCCCCGGCCGGCTGGCCTTAACCTGCCCATATTTCACCAGGGCTGCCAAGAGAAGGCAGGACGTGAAACCAGATTGAAATGCAGGTCTGTTTGCTGTTTTCTCCAATGAAATGGCCCTGGGTAAACAGCAGACGCTCTCGGTGGAATCCCAGCAGGCTTAAACAATAAACCTGGTTACAAACTCAATCTAGTGAAGATATCAGATCAGAAATTGCTTCAAAAACATGTCAACAGCCGCCCTCCCCAGCAGCAGGAAGACTTCTACACAGCCAGCTTGCCGCCCTGGTGCCCTTCTCCTGCCACTCCAGCAGCCAGAGACTCCTCTGGCCCAGGGTGTTCCCCCCATACCTTGCCCTTTCCCCTGGAGGCCTCCGGAGACTGGGGCGGGCTGGTGGAAGGCAGGCACTCCCTTGACAGGGGGCTGACCCCAGGAGCGAAGGGCAGGGGGCTGAGCCCAAGGGGGGGGGCTCTTGAGTGGAGACCCCAGGAGGTCAGGGAGCTGCATCTGAGGCAGCTCCCCCAGAGGAGAGGGCCCTTGGATCAGCTCCTGCCATGGCTGCAGACCAGAGGCCCTTTCTGGACTGGGCCCCTGCTTGTTGGGGGGGCATGCAGAAGGAGAGGCTTTGGGGGGATGACATGCTGCTCGTCCGAGCTGCTTGGCTGAGGGAGGGGGTGCTCCCTGCTAGCCAGGAATGCCTCGCTCCCTTGGAGGAGCTGCCTCCCCCCCAGCTGTGGCAGCTTCCCTTGGCACAGAGGCCATCCCGACTTTGCCCCCCCCTCCAAATCTGGACTCTGCTGCTTCTCCCATCCCTCCAAGCCGTTGGGCACAGAACCCCCACACTTAGGAAGACGGTACAGATGGTTAGCCTTGGGCGAACCCGGTCACCAAGGTCAGCCGCCTTTTCCTTGGGTGGGGGGTAGCAGCGAAGCAGCCCCTGGCTCAGTGCTCCTTCTGCCCCCGCAGCTGCCAGGCATCTTCAGGGCCACACAGTCTCCCACCTTGCTGGGTGAACAGGTCCCATTATCCCCAGCCAGCCTGGAGCTGCAGTCCCACCCTTCCAGAGACTCAGGCTGAGGAAGGCCTGTCTGGTGCCAGGGGGGCTGCCACTTTGGATGCAGGTCTGGGAGGGAATTCTGTCCCTCGGTCTGCCAGGGGGATGCAAGTGCTCCCTCCCTTCATCTGGAAACTGGGGCAGCTGCTCTGATGGCCAAGGCAGCAGGTGCTGCTGTGGGAGGGGGGCTGCCGGGAGGTCAGGTGTCAGGGCCCCGCTTCTCACAGTCAGGCTGCCTAGAGCTGAGCGGGGGGCAAGAGGCAGGTGGGCTGGCCGGGTCTGTGGGAGAGTTGGGGAGGGGGCTACAGGCAGGCAGGCAGCAGAGGAGCGAAGCTGGGGTCCTGATGGATCAACCTCCTTGTGCAGCTGCTGCTGCTGCAAGTGGGAGGGGGAGGCAGGCAGGAGGGGGGGCAAGGGGGGGAGAAGCTCTCCCTGGATCCCATGAAATATTCACCTTGTTTTGATGTGCTGCTTCCCCGCTCTATCGATCAGAGGCGAGAGGCGAGAGCGGCTGCCAGCAAGAAGAGAGGCCGAGTGGCAGCGGGGAGGGGGAAGGTGTTGCACATGCCCTGCATGGAGGGGGGCTTTTCTCTGCAGGGCCGCCCTTGGTTTCCCTCCACCTGGCTTGCGGGGGGGGGGCGCTTACACACCTGTCTTTCAGCCTGCAGCCCAGGTGTGCAATGGGTTGGGCTGCTGTCAGTCTCTGCCACGGGGTGCACAACCGGGGAGCTGTTGGGGGTCCCTGCATCCCACTGGCCCAGCATGGATCCTGGTTCCTATTTTATAAGATTGCCGGGGGGAGGGAGGAAGGAGGGTGAGCAGGGGTTCGATTGCATCAGCACCCAGCCCAGCTGATCCTTCAGGGTTGTTGTGGCAATGAAGAGGCTCAGCCACCTTGGACACCTCTCTGCCAACTCTCTGCAGAAGGTGTAGCTCTCCTATGGCAGGGCAAGCAAACCCCAGCCTCCCTCACACTGATGGTGTTCCATAGCTGGGTTATGAAACGTCTGCATGAAAACCACCAAGCTCAGGGCCCATGGACCCCAGTCCTCCTCCTCCTCCTCCTCCTCCTCCTCCTCCTCCTCCTCCTCCTC
>WNWU01000132.1:261875-372572 GCA_012654045.1 Ptyas mucosa
TCCTCCTCCTCCTCCTCCTCCTCCTCCTCCTCCTCCTCCTCCTCCTCTCCACAAACCCCACTCCCTTCTAGCACTGATGATTTTCCCTTGTTTGGGTCATGAAACGTCTGCAAGAAAACCCACCCAGCTCAGAAACGGTCAAGGACCTTGCTGTTCAACTGTGAGTGGCAGAAATTCTCTCCTATTGTTTTGCCGATGGGGCACCAGCACAGTCCAAGGGCACCCAGGAAAACCAAGCTAGTCCCTGCAGCCTCCAGTGGCTTAATAATGGCCTCCCAGCATGCCAGCACAAGCCCATCTTGGCCAAGGCAACTGCAAGAGTCCCTTGGGAGTCGGGTGGCATAGAAATTCGATAAATTAAATTAAATTCTGACAGCCCCTCAGACCTGGCAGCCTGCGATGTGCAAACATTTCATACCAAATGATGAATTTTGGGGGAACGACGTGGCTTGGTGGGTGCATGCAGGGCCCACTTGCCTTCAGCCCCACTTTGCCAAAAGGGGCAGCCAATCAGGCACGGCCACGGGGGTCCTAGATGCCCAGCTGGGGAGGCATCACCCCACAAAGGGTTGTGGTTTTTGTGAGGTCTGAGATGCCCATAGGGTTGGCAGCAGGAGGGGCCTCTGCCTGTCTTCGCACAAGCAGCACGGAGGGTCCCTCAGGTGAAGCCACCCGTGTGGGCATGGAGGGCCCGGCAGGACAGGCTCTGGACGGGCACAGTGGGCTCCCCTCCTGAGTCTGGAGCGCAACTTGGAAGGGCAGGAGGGAAAGCGCACCAGCTCCCCTCCCCCCAGCGCCCCCCTCCTCAACCAGGCTCAGCTACCCCTGGCTTTCCTGGGAGAACCCGGCCCCTGAGGAAAGCAGGGTGGGTACTGCACTGTCCCGTTCTGCAGTTGGCACGGAAGGCGCTCTGCCCACAGAAAGAATCAATGGGGCGCTTCTCTCAAGGGCGAGATGAAAGCCTCGCCGTCTGTCTGTGGAGGCCACTGAGGTGAGCCTGGAGACAGAGGTCCAAATGCGGCCGAGGACGGGAGGGCAGAGGTGAACTTTGCATCAAAGGCCCCTTCAAGCAAGCGCCTCCTTCCCAGAGAAGGAAGGCCAGCGGCTGCCGAGGTCCTGAGACCCCCGTGGGGAGCATCTGTTCATCAGGGAGGCAGCCTGGGCGGAAAACTCTCCCCCTCCCACCCTCTCCATCCCCGGACATCTGCAGGCGCTCACCCAGTGTCAGGTGGGGCAGAGCGGGGAAAGGGGGCAGCGCAGCCGGTGGTGAACATTCTACTTGACAAACATCAGAATGTCGCACGTCTCGTTTTGCTGCTCACAAGGAAGAGGTTCCAGACGATCTGGGTGGCCCGGTGACCCCTAAAGATCTGGCCAGGACACAGGCGAGCATGCTGGGCTGCAGGCTGGACGTGGGGAAGCCAGGCCAAGGATCTGGGCAGCAGCAGGGAGAGGCAGCCCAGCGCCGGAGAACAGCCTGCAGGAGCCGGACTCTGCCTTGGCCTGGACCCCAGCCGGACTTGGTTTCTTGGCCCATCTGCCCCTCGCCAAAGGCCCCCCGCGGCCCCCCTGCACTCGGCCATGTTATTTATAAGCCAGTCCTGGGCCAAATGGCCCCACAAGCTCATCGCTTCGGAGGAGGCGCCTTCATCAAACATTTAAGCCTAAAAGCAGCCCTGGAAACCAAGCCAGGCAAATGGATCCAAACAGCCACCGGGGAGGGTGGGGGGGATGGCCTGAATCTCTTGCACGTCAGCCCCCCAGGACCTGCACCGCCAGCCCGCCAAGCATGATGGAATGGTGGTCCGGCATCTCCAGAGGGGCTACCTGTCCAGGGGCAGCCTTAGCAGAGGGGGAAGAGGATGGGGATCTTCCACAGAAACACCCCCCCCCCCGGCCAAGAAAGCCTTGGCTCAATCAATCCTGTTTTAAGAGCAGCTTTGCAGGATGCGCTCTGACCCCTGAGACCCCCGCGAGGCTCTTCAGCGAGGCACGCCAAGCCCATCTCCTCTGCTCTCCGCAGCCATTTTCTCTGTCCCCCCCACCCCGCTTTCTTCACCAGGCTGCAGGACTGGGCTGAGGGAGGGGCAGCAGTCTGTGCTCCCACCCCCACCCCGGGCCCAGGCCTGATCAGCAGGCCCAAGAGCAGGGGGGGGGCTGGCCTGGAAAGGGGGCTCTGCCACAAGGGGGACGGGGGGCTGGACTCTGTTCCTGGCTGGGCTACCCCCCTCTGCCCATCGAAGGCGGCTTCCCGCAGGAAGGAAGGAGCTGGCGTCTTCGCAAGAGACCTACTTTCAGGTTTAATCCTGGTGCTTAAAGGATTTTTTTCACTCGGAGGGGAAGAGGCCGTGTGTGATCAGAGGAGAACTGCGGCAGGAAGACAGGCTGCCAAGGGGGAAAGGAGAAGGGAAAGGGGGGGACAGATTCCTCACCCTCTGAGGTTTCAGAAAGGGGGAGCAGGCAAGCCCGTTCCTGGGGGAGACTCCCTGGGCAGCCTGGACATTTCTCCTTAATTTCTGTCGATGTTGCGTGCCTGTGCGTGTGCTGGCCTCTCTGCCCCCCTGCCCCAGCAGCAGAGCCCCCCCATCTGCTGACCTCCAGCGGCTTTCCCGAAGAGCCTGCAAACACATCCCACGGCACAGCTGTGCAGAAGCACCTCAGAGCCCTGCCTCCACCTCCTCCTCAGCTGCCCTTGGTGAGGGGGGGGAGAAGCCGGGGGGCCCCAGAGAAGCAGGTGCAGCAGGAGGCCCCAAGCCCTCCTCCCCTGATTTGCAGGGCAGTGGCCCCATCTAAGGGGGGAGAAATGCAGCAGGAATGTGACCTCTTGCTGGGGGGAGGGGTACGGCAAGCTGAGTGCAGACCCCGTGCTAACCTTTGTCAGCGACCCCCACTGCCGCCATGTGAAAGAAGACGGGCTGCTGTTTCAGAAACTCCCCAGGAAATTGGCTGAAGCAGGCCGCTGCTAGGATGGCGTCATTTGCCCTCCTGTGCATGGCATCTGCCAGTTTGGGCCAGAAAGAGGAAAGAGACATGGGCACGTAGGCAAGCCCTTTCCACTAAGCGTGCTTTGCTAGCAAGTGGCGGGCAGCCCTGATGCCCCATCATGTGTGTGCCAGGGCTTCAGGCGGGGAGGGCACCAGGGGCACAGGCCCTCCCAGCTGCACCCAAAAGGCCCTTCCCTACGTGGGCTCTCAAAGGCCCTGCAGGGGTCTCCCTGGCAAGGCTCCCCACTGGCACCTCTATTTCCACGCTCCCAAAGTCCAGGGTCTGGCTGGGAAATGCCTGAGCTTGGCTGGTTTGGGCTGGTGCAACCAGCCATGGGGATCATGTGTGGACCCTAGGATGGGTTGAGCTGGTTAGCAGGAGGAAGGAGGGTCCGTCGGCCTCTCTCTGCCAGCCCTCAGAAGCTCCCCGCTGGGGCCACATGGCCAGCCAGCGTTCCAGTTCCAGTTCCTCAAGGACACCACAGGCAGGCCCATCTGGGAGGGGGAAGATGAGGAGGAATCCTGATTACCTCCCAGGGTCGGCCAAGCAGGGCTGCCATGCCCCGGGGTTGGCCCAATCCCACCCTGGCTTCTTCTTCAGCCAAAGGGCAGCTAAGAGCTGTGCTGCTCCACGCGAGGGTTATGGGTCAGGACCCCCAACGCAAGACAGCAGCACCCCAAAGGGCCAGGGGGAGGAAGCTACTGAGGACCCCAAACCTGGAGCTTTGCTGAAGCCAAAAAGGGGCTTCTCTTCAGGACAGCCTTGCTGCTTCCCGCAGCCCACGCCCACCCCCCGCCGACTGTAATTTGTCCTAAAATAATGCTTCTGTTTTCTATAATGAGCCTCACACAGCAAAATATTATGCTGGCTCTTTGCATACATGGTTTTCCTCCCCTAATCTTTATTCAAAGATAGATTCTACCCTGAAATTACGCTAAACCAAGCTAAATCTCAAAAATAATAACACAACCATTGCTATATCCTGATGAAATTAAACACTCCCCAAATTAACAAATAAATCCCAGTTTACTGGCTGAGGCATCTAATGGCATCGGCTCTTGCTGGGGAAAACTTCAAATCACCCTCGAGAAAGCAGTTGCTTTAAGTGCTTGGCATGACAGCCTTTCTCTGCGAGGAACTAAACAGACACACACACACACATACCCACAAGGAACCTTGTGCCTGATCAGGGGCAAGAGCCCAGCTGTGCCGACCAAGGAATACCTGCCACCCCAATTCCCCCTTGCTGGCCATGGGGGGAGGAGGGTCAGTTGGAGGGTTGTCACTTCTTGGCACCTGGAGAGGCCCAGGAGCCAAGTTGAAGGTGGCCCTGAACTCATGACAGATAAATCTCATGCCCCCCCTCCCTGAAGCCTCCCCTGCGCCCCATGGAGCTTCCTCCATGCCACTTTAGCGCCTCAGCCTAGGAGGACCCTTCCTCTTTCCTCCTGTGGTTGGCAGGCTGCTGAGGAGGCTGCACCCATCCCTCTGGGTTGCCTCCGTCTGCCTGGAGGCTGCCAATGGGCTAGACCTACCTTTATCCCCTGCCCTTGCTGTCCCTCGGCTGCTTGAGCAGAAGGAAGAGGCGTGCTATGCCTGTTTGTGGCCAGCAAGAGGCCACACCTGTGGTGCCTGGCCTGTGCTCCAGAACAGGCTGTCTTTGGATTCACTGTCTTCTTCCAGGCCAGGCCTCTCACTGCAGGCCCTGCTCAGCCAGGGGATGGGAAGCCAGCTCAGTGCAGAGGCTCAGCCTTCCAACCCCTCTGGGACCTGGAGGGGGCAAGAGGGAGAAGGCCCCCTTCATGGAGTGCCCCATAGTGGCCAGGACCTATTTGGGAAGATTCAGGAGCAGGTTTCCCCACCCACCTCCCAGGTTTCCCTCCCCACCTCCCAGGTTTCATCAGGTATGCCTAGACTTCTGGCACAGAAGGCCGGGCCGAGTCAGACGAGGCACCTGTCACCTGGGCCAAAGGAAGACAGGTGCCCCTGCCTTGCCTGAGCCTGTCCCTGGGCAAGACAGACGATGGCTGATGGTTTAATCCATTTATAAGCTCTTCGTGGCCGGATGACAAATAGTCCTATGATGAATATGGTTGAGAACAACTACAAAGACAGAAAAGCTAGCTAAAAATTCACACTGGAAAAAGCACCCCCAAATTGCACTGGCCACCACCTCAGTTTATTGCACTCACTAACCAAAGTAGGGTCAGTGGACTTTGGAGGATGGGAAGGCAGAGAGAAAGCCCCCCCGAAGGGTGGGGCCCTCTGCAATGGAATTGCTGTGGCGATGGCACCTGCCCAAACACCCGTCATTGGGGAAAGGTTGAGGGGGGCAGATAATGGACCAGTCAGTCATCAACCCCCTTCCCAACACTTAAGAACAGCTGCAGTCAGAAATGACCAAGCCATCACTTCCACCGTGGAAGTCAGTTGTTCTATCATTGCTATCCCAATGCATATCCTGCACACCTGGAATATGGCATCCAGTTTTGGTCACCCCATTATAGAGACTTCGGAAAAAGTGCAAAGAAGAGCAATTAAGATGATTAAGGGCCTGGAGACAGAAAACTATGAAGAACGGTTGCAGCAATTGGGTTTGGCTAGTTTAGAGAAAAGAAGGCCTGGGGGTGATATGATAGGGGCAGTTCTTTCTCTGGATTTCTGTTGATTACAAAAAGGATGTTGTGACTTTGGAAGAAAAGGTGCAAAGAAGAGCAATTAAGATGACTGAAGGCATGGAAACTAAAACATATGAAGAACGATTGCAGGAATTGGGTTTAGGCAGTCTAGAGCAAAGAAGGACTAGGGGTGACTTGATAGTGGCATTCCAGTAGTTGACGGGTTGCCAAAAGAAAGAAGGGCTCCACCTATTTTCCAAAGCCCCTGCAGGCAGGACAAGAAGCAATGGGTGGAAATTAACCAAGGAGAGAAGCAACCTAGAATTAAGGGGAAATTTCCTGACAATGAGAACGATTAACCAGTGGAACAACTTGCCTCCAGAAGTTGTGGGTGCTTCATCACTGGAGGTTTTTAAGAAGAGACTGGACAGCCCCTTGTCTGAAATGGTATATAGTCTCCTGCTTGAGTAGGTGATTGAACTAGATGACCTCCAAGGTCCCTTCCAGTAGTATTCTGATTTATGTCTAAATTGATGTCCTAGGCTAGTGATGGCTAACCTTTTTGCCATTGTGTGCCGGGGGGGCGGGGGAGGGACACACATGGATGTGCCCACACCCATAATTCTATGTGCCTTGTCCCGTGCATGCGCACGCAACACCACCACCCCCGGTCCTGGCACGCAATGGCCCAGTAGGCCCGTTTTACTTCTGGAAATTGGCAAACGGGCAGTTTTTGGCCTCCGGAAGCCCTCCGGGGCGGGTGGGAAAAGCCATTTTTGCCCTCCCCAGACTGCTAGAAAGGTTCTGGAGCCAGGTGAGAGAAAAACGGGTCTCTCCCCCCCCCCCAGGCCCTCCAGAGGCAGGAAACAACCTGTTTCCCTGCTTCTGGTGGGCCCAGAAGGCCCAAAAATCAGCTGGCCGGTGCACGTATGCACGCCAGAGCTGAGCTGGCGTGCCCACTGATATGGCTAACCGTGCCACCTGTGGCACACGTGCCATAGGTTTGCCATCACAGTCCTAGGCAATGGATGGGCCTAGGACAGTATTTCTCAAAACCTTACTAACTTTTAAGAAGTGTGGACTTTAATTCCCAGAATTTTCCAGCCAGCTGACTGGGGAATTCTGGGAGTTGAAGTCCACATGACTTAATGTTGCCGAGATTGAAAAATTATGGCCTAGGTCTAAGACCACCCATTGCATTCTGATAGAACCCTGGCCTCAGATGGGGCTGCTTATTGTATGTGAATGTGCCAGGCTCCCCCCAAATACCCCAGAGACAGCTTTGGAAACTGGCTTCTTGCATTCAGGAAGGTATTTCCCTTTTGGGAAGGTAAGACCAGATGCGCTGCTGGAACTGAACAGCCACTCTGCTGAAAGGGTGAGCAGAGGCTGTCTGAGCCTTCCCGAGAGGGAGGGGTGGGAAGGGTTGAGGAGCGGGACGGGAGGGGGGGGGGGGGGGGGGGTCCTGTTCTGCATTCCCAAGACCTGCATCAAGGGAGTCAGAATAGAGTTGGAAGGGACCTTGGAGGTCTTCTAGTCCAACCTCCTGCTCAAGCAGGAGACCCTATACCAATTCAGACAAATGGCTGTCCAGTCTCTTCTTAAAGATCCCCAGTGATGGAGCACTCACAATTTCTGGTGACAAGTTGTTCCACTAGTTAATTGTCCTCACTGTCTAGAAGTTTCTCCTTAATTCCAGGTTGCTTCTCTCCTTGATTAGTTTCTATCCATTGTTTCTTGTTAATGCCTTCAGGGGCTTTGGAGAATAGATTGACCTCACTCTTTTTGGGGCAGCCAAATACTGGAATGCTGCTATCAAGTCACCCCTAGTCCTTCTTTTCTCTAGACTGACCCAATTCCTGCAATCGTTCTTCATATGTTTTAGTTTCCATGCCTTCAGCCGTCTTAGTTGCTCTTCCTTGCACTTTTTCCAAAGCCTCAACATCTTTTTGTAATCAATAGAAGTCCACAGGAAGAACTGCAGAAGTGACCCAGAGACTGGCAGGCACAGCTGTGGTTGCAAAGGAGAAGGGGTCCCCCGATCCCAAGCATGTCCATCCATGCAAACCAAAAAGCCAGAAGCCCAGGTAGGGCAGCAAGAGTAGGGGTAGCCTTGTTTGAGGGGCAGCAAGCAGGAGGAGAGAAGAAAAAGGGCGGGGGGAGGGGGCAGTGAGCACTGCAGGATGCCTTTGCCTGACCATGGAGGAGGGAGGAGGAGGAGGAGAAGGAGGAGGAGGCATCTCTGCGTGAGACACACCTCCGGCACGCAGTCTCCAGGGGCCTGGTTGCTCTGGGCCCGAGAGCCCCTTCTCTCTTGGGGAATCCGGCAGCCTTGTTGCTCCGCAGAGCTGCACAGAAAACAAGGGCGGAGGCTCCACTGGTGGCCAGCCCTGAAGCATGGCAGGGAAGGAAAGCCTCTCCCGGCAGGGGCACAGCGAGAGCTTATGGCCCACTTTCTCTCCTTCCAACGGGGTATTTAGCTGGCGTATGGCATATCATAGGCGGACTTGCAATATATTAACGTTTCCCCTATATAAGGAGCTACCTTCGGCTAGGCCATCTAACCCTGGAGGCTTCTCTCCCTCCAGCTGGGAGCTTCTGCCCTGCCAGATGCCCTTCTCTTCCCTGCACCCCTGCTGGCCCCGGCGGCATCTCATGGCCCCACGGGGGCTATTTCCTCTTCCCCTCTAGCCAACCTGGTCCCCACTGGGCCGCCTCCGCTTCTAGGCCCTTCGCCTTGGAGCGGCATTTACAGCAGCTCCAGCCCTGCTCCTTTCCACCTCTTCGCATCCCGCCGTCCAGGCCCCTCTCCACTCAGCCTCGAAGCGGCCCTTTCGGCTTCTCTCGGGGGTCGTTGCCCGGGAGGACTCCCCCTCCGCCCCCGAAGGCTCCTCAGAGGAGGGTTGCCGAGCATTGGTGCCCGGAGGTCTCGAACGCTTCTCCTCCCCAACTCCAGAGCCTGCCCTTCCCCCCTTCCAGCCCCAGGGAGACGCCGGCGCTTCAGCCCAGCTCCGCCCTCGAGCACAGGATCAGCGCTACCGCCGACCTCAGCATGGGAAACGAGCTCACGACCAGCCCGGCGGAATGAAAGGTGCCCCGGGGCACACGCAGAGCGCTTCACGTCCGTCGTCCGCTTGCCACCAGGCAGCAGAGCTTCCGCAGCTGAGCTGAAGCCTCCCTCCCTCCCGGCCGCCGCCTCCGGCCCTGCTTTCGGCCCGCGTTTCCGCGGAGGGAGGCCCGAGTCCGGGGCAAGCTGGGTAGCCCCGGCGGGTTCCGACCCCAAGAAGCGCCTCTCTGCTCCCTTCGGCCAGGCCGCCGAGAAAACCAGCCCCGCGGAGAAGGCCGGGAAGGCGGCCAAGAGGCTTTTCTCGGGTCCGGCGGGAGCGGAGCAACTTTGACCTTGAACCACCTTCCCTCTCCGGGAGCGCCGCCGCCGCCACCGCTTCCCCGCCCGCTTCTCACGCGGCGAGATCGGTCGGAAGCAGCGCCCCCCAAGCGGCGCCTCACACAGCCGTCCCTCGCGGACGCCGCGGACCGTAGGGGCGCCTCGCAGGGAAGTGAATCTGGGTTAACGGGATGAGGCGTTTCGCTTCGCGACTCCGGCATCCGGACCCGGCTCGGATACTGGTTGAAATCGGCACCCGACAAATAGCGATGGTTGCACAGGGGCGCGATTGCAATCCAGTTCAGAGGGGGCCAAACGCGGGATAAAAGCCGCGTGTCCCAAAGTAACACACAGCGGGCCGGGAGGGGGAAACTTCCTCCTCCGGGACCCCACTATGCCCCCCCCCCCGCTGGACCAAAGGGGCTGTGGAGTCCTCAAAGGCCCAGCCCCACAAGCGCTGCTCAGGGGGAAGCCAGCCTAGGCCAGTAGGTGCCCTTCCTTCTCTCCCTCCCCCCCCCCCCCCAGTCTAGCCCCAAGCTAAAGGACTGGCCCCTGCCTGAAGAGCTTGCCCTGGTGTGTCCAGCACTTCCTTCCTTTTCCACCTCCTTCCGCTGGCTGGCTTCGTGGACAGCATCAGGCTTCCCACTTTACAGATGGGACTCCCCCCCTGCTCCACAGGAGAACCCCAGGATCTGAGCACCCGCTCCCCCAGCCTTTAAGGCCCTTTCCTTAAGGCTCCTTGCAGGGCGCTCTCCTGTCCCTGGCCCAGCGCTGGGACTCCTTTTGGGAGGAGCAGAGCAGAGGGGATCTTTCTTGGCCATCCAGAAGCGAGATCTGGAGGAATCCACTCGGGGCACAGGCCAGACTCTCCGGCCCTGTCCGTGCTCCCACCACAGTGGCAACACAGCCAAGACCTGCTGGAGGGGAGCTCCTGATTGTTTTTCTCAACCCTTCCCTCTTATATTTTGCTTTTACCTCCTAATCTAAATATTTATTCCCTAACCCTTTCCCACAAAGCTCCAGGCAGCTTGTGATTTATTGTGACTGTCTGCAGAGAGGCTTTTTCCTCGCTGTGTTTCAGCTTCAGGATTTACCTCTCTTGCGGTTCCCCCCAAGTGTTGCCATTGAAATAGGTTGGACTCCTCTGCCCCACCTCTCATGCCTCACCATAACAGGCACAGAGGGGCAGGAGTTCAGGCGGGGTGGGATGGAGAGCTAGCCCCGAGTTTGCCAGGCCAAGGCCCCTCGAGTCCAGCCTTCTGCCTCTCACCAAGGCCACCCAGGCACCCTCGGGAAGTCCCCAATGGGAAGCCTCAACCCAGCACTTTCCCTCAGCAGCTGGGACGTGGGGCTGCAGTCTGGCATCGGGGAGGAGAGACCCCCAGCCTGGCAGCCTCTGGCACAGATCCAGCTCCCGGCATTTGGCCAGAATCTTTGAAAACCATGGAATCGCTGGGCAATTCCACACAGAGGCCTCTCACTACACCAAGCTCTCCTTGCCAGGTGCCTCAAACTCTGCTGCCACCCATTAGGCCGCTATGGCCCGTCTGGATTTCTTGGGCCAAAGCAGGCCTGGCTTCTGGGCAGGAGGGGGGGGGGGGCGTTCAGCCACCCATCAGATGTGCCCTTTTTCCACCCATTTCTGGGACATCCGTCCAGGGACCGGGCCGGCCTCCATCGGTCACTGGGGCTGCAATGGAAGCCCCCAGCAGCTTTGTTTGTATTGCTATTATCAGTATTGTTATCACCGCTCAGCTCAAGTGTTCCAGCCGGCAGGGCAGCCGGGCAGACCCAAGACTTTCCGAAGAGCCTCTTCACCGGCCAGGCCCGTTCCCGAAGAAGGAGGGCCGAGCAACGGTCCAGCGCGCCTGCTCTCCTATCTTTTGGAAACGGGTCGCCGCCCTTCTGCCCACGCCCAGGGGGTCGTTCCCTGAGGGGAAAGGGGATTGGCCAGAAACTTCGCCCCTACCTTCCTGCGTTTCCACCTCGCTCTAGCTTGTCTTCGGCCCTTCAGGCTGCTGCTTCCTCGGGCCGAAGCCCCGAGCGACGGAAGAGAGGAACAATTGCTGGACGGGGCCCCGGGCCGGTTGTTGCGGGGAGAAAAGAGGCGATCTGAGCAGAACATCCGCCCTCCACGACCCCCGGGACTGCCTTTCGATCAACCCACGCCCACACCCCGAACTGCCCAGCGCGATTCTCCGTCTTCTTCAGACGCACAAAGAGTCGCTGCACTCGCGCACATACACTCTGCCCCCCCCCCCCAAAACCGCCGAGTCGCAAGAGCACAGAAAAGCCCTCGCCCGCGCGCCCCGCCGGGTCACCCTCTAGCCCCTTCGCCTTGCATCCTAGAACACCCCCCCCCCGGAACCGGTCTGGGGCTGCCCTCCCGATTAACAGCGGCCCGACGGCTGCCGAGATCGCGGGCGGGCGTCGCCCTTCAGCCCACTCCAGCTGGAAAAGCTGGTACGAAGCCCTTTTGGGCGATACGCAGCGCCGGATTCCCACGGGCAACCAACAGCTCCGGGGCCCCGGGGATCAGGCAACGGGTCGACCAGGAGGAAGTGCGCTGGAGCAGGAATCTCCCCTGCCAGCCCCCAGCCCACTTCTAATTCCACGCTCCGGACTGTCCAGGCTAGACCTGCCGCCCCACTCGGGAGCGACTGCAGTTTCGCTCCAGCCCCACGCAGGAGGCGCTGCTCCGCCCGGCCCCCCGGGAATTACATCACATGCCCCGCTGCTTTCCGTGGGTCCGCCCGGCCGGAGGTACGGGCCTTCCTTCCGAGGCCGCCGCCGCATCCGAGTCCGGCGCTGCGCGGATCAGGGCCCTCGAAGATGTGGGGGGAAACAGAGGCCGCGGAGCCCGCCGAGCTCGCTAGGCCCCCACTGGCCAGGCCCGGAAAGTTTCCCGGGCCGGTCTCGCCCGCTCGCCCCCCGCGCCGGCAGCCCCTGGCGAAGTTTGGCTGCCGCGGGCAGCCCGGCGCCCTCCCGGACGCGGCTCGGCGGACTCACCTTGGCGAAGCATCTTGGAGGCGCGGAGGCGCCGCGGCCGGTCCCGGTGCAGCGCTCACAGCAGGGGGCGGCGGCGGCGACGGCGGGGACTGCTGCTAATCCGCCCGCGGGTCGGCGGCGCTCCGGGCAGCGGCATTTCGCGGCCGCAGCTTCTTCGTCGGTGGCCGCGGCGGCTCCCGGCTCCACTTGCCTAAGCGCCTGGCTGCTCGGGGCCGGCTTCGCTCGGCGGCGCTTTTAGGGGGGAATTCGCCCCCTTGGGCTGGCGCTGCCTCCCGGCTGGCGAAGGGCGTCTTCCCGCGCCCCCGGCCCTCGGCTCGCCTCTCCCCGCAGCAGTGGCAGCGGCGGCGGCGGCGGCGGCTGGGCAGGGCTGGGCTGGGCTGGGCAGGGCTGGGCAGAGCTCGGCCTCCCCTCCCTCGCAACAGCAGCGCGCCGCCTCCTCCGCTTCGCCTCCGCCTCCTCGCCCGCCTTCCCTGCTGCCCATCGAAAATTTATGAAAGTCTTTCGGAGCGCCGCGCGGCGCCACTCCCCGGAGCTCCCGCGGCTGAGCCAGGCGCAAGTGCGGGCTTGGCGGGGCTCCCGCTCCGGACGTCGCGCTGGGGCTGCGCAAGTGGGCTTGGGGGCCAGTGGCCGCGGGGCGGCAGCGGAGGTTGACCCGGCTCCCTGCAAGGGACCGCCGTCCACGCGCGCGCCTTCCGTGGGACGCGAACTGCCTAGGAATGGGGGGAGGGCGTCTTTCTCTTGGAGAATATTGGGGTAGGTGCGGGATGAGAACGGCAAGGGGAAAGCTTTGATTGACAGCCACGGTCGGCATGGCAACGCGGCGGCGAGACCCTCTCCCTTCTTATTGCTATGGAAACCAACCTGAGCCGTCGGACCGCTCCCTCCGCCACACCTTTCGCCGCTGCCGTCAAGCGGCCGCCTCCCGCGCTGCCATGGGGGGGAGGGTCAGGGCCAGGAGGGGCGCCCCATTACTTGAAGGGTAGGATGGAGTGCCCAGAGACCTCTGACGCCTGGCTGTCACCTCCCTCACCCTGACCTTTGCTGCGGAGGCCCCAGGTCCAGCTTGCGGGTGCTGTTGGAAGTGAGCTTTAAGCCCACCACACACCTGCCAAAGCCCCCCCCCCCAATCCGTGGGATGTAGAATCCTTGTTTCAGTTAATCCAAGTGGCTTAGTTTTGGATTGGGGAGGGCTGGGTTTACTGGACAGAAGCCCCAAGCTAGCCGTCTGGCACAGAAGGACCAGCACAGGTGGCTCTACACAGTGCCTGCTTCTCCATCTCTAGCCTCCATCCAGTCTGCACAAGCCATCCTAGGCAGACTTGGCTGATGAGCAGTTGCAGAGGGCAGTTGGGGTGGGCTGAAAGCTCCACTCTCCTACCTTCCCCATCCCACCGCCCATCCTCAGTTCTTCCAGCCTTTGCACCCTTCATCTCCAGCCCTGCAACTTTCAGCTTGGGAAGTGGGGGTGGGTGGGGGGCTCTGGCTTGGGAAGGGGATTCAAACAGGGAAGGCGAACACAAGGCGTTACAATCAAAGCCGCCCTCCCAAATATGGCACCCAAACCCTTCCTGCTTGGGGAAAGCCGTTCCCCCAGCCCCCCAACCCCAACCCCTCCAGCCTGAGCTGGGCCTGACAAGGGACACCACATGTCGGCCCTGGGAGGGAGGGAGGTCAACCAGCTGGGACTCAGGGAGCCCCTCCCCACACTCCATCTAAATGGAAAAAAGCAGGAAGAGGACATTCCTATGATAGCCCATGGCTGCATCCACAGGACCCCCCCCAGCCCCCCCCCCCGAGTGGCTGTTGTGAGGGGCGCTTGGTTTGGCTCACTTGCTCTGCTCCAGATTCATGTGTGCAGAGACCCCCTACAATGTGTTTAGGTTCGATGTACACCCGACTCAGATCCCTTCAGATCCCTGGGAGATGCGAGAATGCAGCCACGATTCATCCCAGGAGTCGCCACTTGAACTCCTCCTCACCCCTTAGGGTGGGCATGGGAATGAGGAGGGGAGGGTTTCTGCAAAAGCTTCATCCTCCAGCTGCTTTGGGGAGCAGGGAGAGCAATGCTGAACAGGCCTAAGTAGCCCAGAATCCCCTCTCACCAGGGCCAGGCAGCCCCTTGGCCAGCTGGAGGCCTGCGTGTGGTGGCCCAAGCCATCTGCCATGTAAAGGGCACCAGCATTTAGCAGCCTCAGGAAAGGAGAAGCCCTTTCGAAGAGCATTTTCTCTCAAAAGCCCTCCTGCTTTTGCCCCTGCTCGGCTCCGGGATTCAAGCTTCCTGCCCGGAAGTAGCAGAAAGACCTCAGACTCCCTGGTCAAAGAGTGATTGTCCACCAGCAGGCTGAGGCTCACAGGCCGCCTGAAGGGGGCAGCCCCAGGGCAGGAACTGTTTCTGAGAGTTTTTTGCTGGGAGGGGGGGCTGTGTACCTCCACTTCCTTGCAGTGACCCCATGGGACCTGGCAGAGGGTCTGAGCGGGACAGGACCCTAATGATCAGAGACTGGGGTGGCCAGACTGGTCCTGGGATGGGCTGTGACCTTGACCCTTGATGTTCTTTGCTGGCTGCTGCTGAATCTCCCTCTGGGTAAGGGGGAGCCAGGCTGCCCAGTGGGGTGTTCAGGCCTCTGGGCAGACCCCAGATGGAGATCTTTCCCCAAGGGGTTTGTGGGTGCCTTGTCTCTCCCTTGCCTTTTCTGCCCCCAAAGTTTCTGCCCAATGGTTCCCTGGGGGCCCAGCTCCAAAAGTTTAGCCAAGGAAATCAGAGCCCCCCCCCAGACCACAACTGGGGACCGTACGGCTCAGGCAGTCCATGGCTTGCTGCCCTCTTTCCCTCTGCCAAAGGCAGGACGGCCTTTGGAGAGGGACACAGCCGGCTGGCTCTGCAACCCCCCCCCCCCCCAGCTTCTGTGGGTACATGACGAATTAGCCCTTCTGTTCTGTGTTGAGGTTGGGGCCAACAGATTGCAACGCACAGCACAGACTGTGTTGTTTTTGTGTTGTTCTCAGAGGAAGGGGGCAGTTCTGGCCCAGATGCTGTCCCAAACCTCTCCCCACTGACCAAGGCAGTCTGGGCATGCAGGGCCAGAGCTGCTCCTTCCATGGGGAGGGGAGCAGACATGGATGGGGCGCACTCAGCAGGCCTGGGGGCTCAGTGGGCCCAGCCTCAGCTGGATTCTCCACCGAGGAGACCACCTTCCTCTCTTGTGATGACCCCCCGTGCCACCTTTTACAGAAGCCCTCCAAGACCTGGGTGGGGAAGGGGTTCTTTTGCCCCAGATTAAGCCATGGGCTTCGTTGGCCTGCAGGAACCCCTTGGTTCAACCCCCGCCATGTGGGTGGTGTTAGCAGGTGGGGATCAGACAGCCGGGGGGGGGGGAGGTGTTTCCTTGGCCAAGGTCAAATAAAGTGTGCCACAAGTGGCTCCCCTCTCTCACTATCCCCCAGGCTCCTCCAGGAGGGGGAGGACAGCCATGGTGAGTGGGAGCTGCAAGTAGAGCCAAACCCACGGGCTGGCCAGCCCCAGAGAGGTGTTGTGAATTACTCAAGCGCTGAGTAAGAGGAGCAGGGAGGGGGCAGAGCAGCTGTCACTCAGCTAGGAAGGGGGAGAGGGGTGTGTGATTGGAGGCAGGCCCACGGGGGAGGGAAGGGTGCAGGGAGCATGGCCCAAAACGCCCCAAAGGGAGCAGCCGGCATGGAGAGGCAGCTGCTCTGGCAGGCAGGCCTAGAGTGGGGGGACCACTGGGGAGCCCTACTTCAGGGAGGCTGGTTGTGCCCGACTTTGGCCAGGGCAAAGAGGAAAGGAATAAAGGCTGCCCCCTTTGGCTTGGGGGAGGGGAAGCGGGTGGATTGTCCGAATGAGAGAACAGCTTATAACAAAGAAGAGAGAGAGAGAGAGAGAAAGGGACAGACAGACTGATCACCCTTCAGCAGGCCAAGTTCTACCTGGATAAACAGGTGAGGCAGCAGCAGGTAAATCTCCTGAACTACAGGCTGGCCCTCAGGATACTGTGGGGTGGGGGAGGAATCTGTGGTGGAAGGGCCGCCTATCTCCTCCTCACCCCACCCCCTGCATGAAAGGGGGAGGCAGCCATCAGCTGTGGGGGCTTTGCTTATTCATGGAGCTCCTACAGAAATCCTGGATGCCCCCTTCTCTTCCCTGCCCCAATTCTGTTCGCCTGTTTTCAGAGGGGCAGGAGAAAATGCTTTCTCTGGGCTGGGAGGACCTCCTCTCCTCCTCCTCTGGATATGCCAGGCTGGCAATTAGATTTCCCTGGTACCACTTGTGGGTGGCCTGCTTCCCAAGCTCCTATTTGCAGGGTGGCAGCAGGCTGGCTCCAGTGTAGCAAAGCAGGAGGGCTGGAATGCCCCCTCCCTGCTGTCCTTGTCAGGGAAAGGCAACCGAGGTCAGGGGCATCCCCATGCCCTTCAGGGGTATCTATAGAACCTTTGGCCGGACTGTCAAGGAAACATCAGGGAATTCTGACAGCCCGGATGAGTTTTTGCTGAGCCTGGCTGATTTGCAATTCCCGAGCTTCACCCCAAATGATATTTCTAAGTCTCAGGATGTGAAATGCAATGCCAGCTGCATGTGCCTCATTCTCACCCCCCCCCTTTGAGCACAAAAAGCCAGACCCCCCCAATTATTGCTTATTTTGTACCCTATGACTATCATTAAGTGTTGTACCTTATGATTCTTGATGAATGTATCTTTTCTTTCATGTACACTGAGAGCCTATGCACCAAGACAAATTCCTTGTGTGTCTAATCACACTTGGCCAATAAATTGTTCTGTTCTGTTCTGTTCTGTTCTGTTCTGTTCTGTTCTGTTCTGTTCTGTTCTATTCTATTCTATTCTATTCTATTCTATTCTATTCTATTCTATTCTATTCTATTCTATTCCTATTCCTATTCCTATTCCTATTCCTATTCATGCTACCTTTATATGTCATCCAGCTGCCTAGCTGCCAACTGCATGGCGCAGGGTCCGATTAACTGAGGGGTGCCTGTCTCACAAGGCGTCTGCCCTGTGGATTGAAGCTGAGGTGGCTGGTGCTCCCCGGATCCCTTTGGTTCAACAGCACCGTGCTTTGGGGTCCTGGAAGCATCCTGTTCTGTCCCTGTCCTTTGGAATGAGGCTCCCCAAGGAATCCAGACAGCTTTCGTCCGGTGGCACTGGAGGGCCTTAAAGGCCTGGCTCTTGTCCCAGGTTTTGGGGCAGGGGCTGGCACCCTTGTATAGGGGGTGTTGCTACATATAATTTCATTTAATATAACTGTCTTTTCCAGAAGAATCTTGGGCAGTTTACAAAATCCATAAATGATAGCCAGACCATACTAAGGCATAGACCGTAGATTTAATGAAAAAACCAGTACAACAGGGGCTCAAGCAATGAAGCCAGCCCCCCTCCCCCACACACACCCTAACCCCCAGCCCGGGAAGGTCCTCAAGGCTTCCCAAAATCCCAAGAAATTGGATACTGCCTGAATCTTGGAGAGGGGGGAGCGGGATGCTGTTCTACATGTTTTGGTTGGATTTACCATTTTGTTCTCTATTTTTTTAAAATTTGTTCCCTTCTTTAGCTTGTTTTTCGTTTCTTCCCGTACACATATTGTATTGTAGTCCATAATGAGCTGCCCAGAGTTGGCCTGGAATTGGGAAGTGCCTAACTCAAATGAATTAAACAGAACCAATCCAAGAGCAAAATAACACTGAGAGGAATTGGAATCGTCCGTGGGCAAAGCTCTGCCGGGACCCCCTTAGGAGAGGTTTCTCCACTCCCCAACCAAGATCTAGCTCAGATCTAGCTCAGGCCTGCTCAGCGGCTGGAGATGAGCAGAGCCAGGCTGTTTCCCAGCCGAGCCTCAGGGACAAGGCACGGGGTTGGGCTAGAAGACCTCTAAGGTCATTTCCAACCTAGGATTCCAGAGGTTCCGATGTCCAGAGGCAGAATTGGAGACGGACCTCCACCTTGCTTCCCGGGGCTGCTCAACCGGCCCCACCACCCCGGGGCTCTGCTTCTCAGGAAAGAGGGTCTCCCATCCCAAGCTTTGCGAAACCGCAGCCTGCAGGTGGGGGGGAGGGCAGGGCAGGGTAGCTCCCTTCTCCTCCCCTCCCCCCCTCCCCTCCCGCCTTTGGGATCCCCAGCAAAGGGGCGCTTCTCCGCGGACGAGCCGGCCCCGAAGGCCCTTTGCCCGCCGCCAGGACTGCGGGGCCACAAGGTGGGAAGCACCGTCGGGTCCAGCCCCGCTCCTCAAGGAGACACCCCCCGCGGGTAGTACCCAGGGGAGGCCGGCTGTCCGCGGGGTCGCCAGGCTTCCCCCCCCCCCAAAGGCCCCAGCCGAACTTCACCCTCCGTGCACGGCCTGCGGGCGGGGACTATGGGAGCTGTAGTCCCCAAGCAGCAGCGGACGCCGCGGGAACGATCGTGGGGGGGGGGGGGGGGGGGGTCGACCCCTCCTTGTTCCCCGGCGGCCGCGAACGCGCTCTGCGCGCACTCAGGAGCCCGTCGTCTCCGCCCATCGGCGGCTCGGCGCTCCTCTGGCCGGCCTGGCTCCCCGCTCGAGTGGCGCTCGATTGGCGCTGCCTTGGCGGCTCCACGTGGGCGCGGCGGCCATGGCGGCGGCCGGGGAGGGAGGCTGCAGCGGCCCCCGGGCCCTGGCGGCGGGTGAGCGGGGCCCCGGGGTGGGGGGCTTCGGGGCCTGTGGGGAGGGGGGAGGGGCGGGGCACTGGGCCGGGGGTGGGCGGGCATGGGGGGAGGTCAGCCTCACTCCTTCCCCCGGGTGGAGGGGAGGCAGGAGACGCCCCGGGCTTTATCCCCCTTCCCCAAAGGAACCCAAGAACAACAGGATTGGAAGGGACCTTGGAGGTCTTCTAGTCCAGCCCTCTGCTCGAGTAGGAGACCCTATTTCAGGGCTGTGGACTTCAACTCCCAGAATTCCCCAGCCGACCAAGTTCCTCCCAAGGCTGGACGTAACAGTAACAGAGTTGGAAGGGTCCTTGGAGGTCATCTAGTCCAATCCCCTGCTCACGCAGGAGACCTGTACAAGGGATTCGAACCGCCGAACTGCTGATTAGATGTCAGGGAACAATCTAACATCTCCTGCAAATCACCCAGATTCTTAGCCTGTATAGATAGCATGGCATCTTCTCATACAGACATTCATACCCCAAACCGACATTGCTTGCAAGCCACCCAGAGTCACCGAGAGTGAGTGGTTGGCCATATAAATCTTAATTCACTAATTCCTGTAAGAGCATCAGAACCATATTTATGGCTTTATCCACAGCTCCGTCACATATTCAGTCATGTACGCTTGTCCTCAGCTCACTGAGCCATTTACTAAATTCTCCGTTTGTTTTCATTCATGCTGTATTTCCAACGTAAACTTTTGCTGCATGCAGTGGCCAAGTGTTAATTCCATATTCACAGGGAACATCCCACAATTCAAGCTTATACATTTTTTTCTGCGTTTTATCTAAATCGGCCTAAGTCGGAATTCTGCAAATGGCTTCCCACTCATGGGTGGCAAAGTAATAATCCACTTGGAGAGTTTGTGCTCCCTGTTGCTATGCTTCTCTTTGTGTAGGGGAACAAATTGACATTCTTGTAATCATCAGGCACAGACCCAGTTGATGTCACACACACACACACACTCTGAATGTATCACACCGCCTCTCTGCAAACCAACCGCATCCATTATTTTAATATTTCTTCAGTTACAGCAACGACACCTGTAGCCCTTTCAGCTTTCTCGTGGCATTTATAACTTTCTTTCTCATCTATTTCTTCCTTGAATGGTAATATTTATAGCAGGGGTGTCCAACCTTGGCAATTTTAAGACCCATGGACTTCAACTCCCAGAATTCCTCAGCCGGCAAAGCTTGTGGACTTCAACTCCCAGAATTCCCCAGCAAGCTGGCTAGGGAATTATGGGAGTTAAAGTCTACGGGTCTTAAAGTTGCCAAGTTTGGACACCCTTAATTTATAGCTTATCTTCAAGTCTGTTTCACCCCCAGTAATTTAATCCACTTGGCATTTTTAATTTCATTTAGCTAGTGGTGTTTTGCTAAGTTCTTTGAGTTCCAAATCAGTATTTTATCACCATCAGAATTGCTCTGCATTTTCTCTGCCTCTTTTAACTTTCCCCATTTCTTGTTTTCCTGCCCCATCCTTATGTCTTGTGAACTGATGCCCTCAGCACAGGACCTGAGTGGGCACCAATTGCAGCCTGCCTGGTAGTGATGGGTGTTCTACTCGTTTCTTGCCCTGAAAGTTTTTCTCTTCCAAATTCCAGGGAATGTTAAAATGGAGTTGCTTTAGCTACCCTTAGGACGCTTTGTGTTCGCCTAACTCCCCACTGTCCTGGGGATACAGAATAACAAGAGTTGGAAGGGGGCCTGGAGATCTTCTAGTCCAACCCCCTGCTCAAGCAGAGACACTAGTCTATATCATAATTTCAGACAAATGGCTGTCCAGTTTCTTCTAAAAAATCTCCAGTGATGAAGCACCCACCATTTGTGGAAGCAAGCCGTTCCACTGATTAATTGTTCCAACTGTCAGGAAATTTCTCCTGAGTTACAGGTTGCTTCTCTCCTTGCTTAGTTTCCATCCATTGCTTCTTGTGCTGCATTCAGGTGCTTGGGAAAATAGGTTGACCCTCTCCTCTTCTCCCTGACAGCCCCTCAAAACTGCTATCATGTCCCGTCCCCTCCAAGTCCTTCTTTTCACTGGATTCGACATACCCTATTCCTGCAACTGTTCTTCCTATGTTTTTACCTCCAACCTCATTGAAGATTGGGGATTGGACTGAAGAGCAGCCCGTCTCCCTCTTTGAATTGGGTTGGTGCGTCGGCAAAGGGGCCGCCGGATTCCTCCTGCTCCTTTGCCACCACAGACTACCATGGGTCTCCTGTGGCGGTTTCCTTGTCCTTGACTCCTTTGCTGAAGCAGGAGTTGGTTTTCTCATAAAGAATCAGCCCAATTGTGCTTTTACATCGGGGGGGGGGAGGGGGGAACTACGGCTCTTTTAATGACTTGTGACTTCAAGTCCCAGAATTCCATTCTGGCTCAGGAATTCTGGGAGTGGAAGGGTCATAGTTCCCCACCACCTAACCCTAACCCTACCCAAGTCAATTCTTGTGCCTTGTGCCCCTCAGCAGAGCCTTTGAAAAGACCGAGAGGGGTCTTTTCTAAGGAGAGACACGCCAAAGGGCTGCCTCTCTCTGGGTCTGTAAAGCGCCCGGCTGCGTTTCCTGCACCACCTTTCCGGTCATCCATTTAGTCCCCTGACAGAATAATTTTCACTCTGGATCTTATTATTGAAAATGTTACACAATTCCCCATCCACCCATATTCATCTCTGATTCTTCCTTATTCCCCGTTCCTTTCTTCTCCCATCACCCTCTGGATTCCTGTTTCTCTATATAGGGAGTCCTCGACTTACGACCACAATTGAGCTCAAAATTTCCATTGCAAAGTGAGACACTAGTTAAGTGAGTTTTGCCCCAAGTTATGACCATTCTTAACCATAGTTGCTAAGTGAATTCCTGCAGTTGTTACTGATAGTAACACGGTTGTTAAGTGAATCTGGCTTCCCCATTGAGTTTGCTTGTCAGCAGGTTGCAAAAGGGGATTGCATTACCCCAGGGCACTGCGACCCTCATAAATATGAGTTGGTTGCCAAGCATCTGAGGTTTGATTATGTGACCATGGGATTGTAAGTGTGAATAATGGTCATAAGTCACTTTTTTCGCTAAATGAACTGTTGTAAGTCAAAGACTATCTGTAGAAGCAGTCCTTGTTGTACAACTGATCGCTTAGCAACCAAAGTTGCCATGGCCTCAAAAAATGATACTTGGGACCCAGATTTAGAGTTTGGTGGCTTCAGGTCACATGATCACATTCTGGACACTCGGCAACTGACCCGCAGACTCTCTGGTGACATGACCACAATTTACTCTCTTTTTTTGCTAGAAAACAGTGTTTATTTCTGGTTTCAGTGGCTTCACTTAATGACAATGAAGGTTGGTTAACAACCATGATATTTGTTAATAACTACTGCAAAAATGTCATAAAATTTTGTTGGCCACATGATGTTTAATGACCAATACAATTTACAGTCATAATTCCTGACCATCTTTGACTTACAACAGTTCATTTAGTGACTGTTCAAAATTAGAGTGCCACTGAAAAAAGTGACTTATGACCACTTTTCATACTGAGAACCTTGTGGCACCCCCATCATCATGGGATCAAAATCCAGGCACTTGGCTGCTGATTCAGATGCTTGACGCATATTTGTGACGGCTGCAGTGTCCCAGGGTCATGGGATCCCCTTTTGTGACCTTACAAATAAAATCAGTGGGGAAGCTCCATTCACTTAATAACCGTGTTACCGGTTTAACAACTGCAATGATTCATTTAACAACTCTGGCAAGAAAAGTCATAAAATGGGGCAAAATTCACTTAACAAATGTTTCACTTGACAGAAATTTTGGGCTCCATTGTGGTCGTAAGTCAAGGACTGCCTGTGTAGCCCCAGGGGTCTGGATGGCCACAGTTGATTCTTTCTGAGAGACGTTCGCCCCCCCCCTCCTCCTCCCCCCTTTCTCTTCTGCTCCTGGTGTGGTTTTCTTCCCCCGGATCTCTTGGTTTCCCTTTCCTTCCTTTTCTTGGCTAATTCCCGCTTTTTGGACCCTCTCCCTTTTTTATCCCCAACTGGCAAAGGGCCAGGGAAGGGTGGTTTCCCACGGCTGGGCCACATGGGTGAATGGGCTTTGCCCTCCCTCTCTGCTCCCTGCAGCTTTGCCCGGACAGCTTGCTCGGAGTTCGGGTTCACCATTCTCTCCCTGTCGGTTGGCAAAAGAGCCAGTCTCTGCTTGCCCTCTTCCTCCGGAGCCTGTTGTCTCCGGGGCACTGCCATGCAACAGTCAGTCCCCAGTCCCCCCCCACAATTTCTTCCCTCCCTCCCCCCTTCCTCCTTCCTTCCTTCCCTTTGGAGAGCCTTCCCTGCCAACTGCCATCCTCCGTAAGGCTGCTGCTTTGCTGATTCACAGAACGCTGACACACCCGTGGCAAAGGGGGAAGGGGCTAGGGGAGCCACTTGGAAGACCCAGGCCCACTGGCCCTTCTGGCACCGTAGGTGGCAGTGCCAACATCCCTCTTGAAATGTCTTTTAGCTCCTGCTGGCTGTGGCCCATCTGCCTTTCCCTCCCCTCGGCCCCCAATCCTCCCTGCGGCCCTCCGGACTGTAAGGGACCATCAGGGCAAGGCCCTGCAGCCCAGAAAAGACAAGGGCATCATCCTTTGTGGAAGACCCTCTGCTGCCTTCTGCTTCGGTCCTGGGGACCATCCTCTTCCTCTCCCGCAGGAAGGAGTCCAGCCCAAAGACCCCCTCCAGGCAGCTTAATTCCCCGCATTGCCAAAGCGATTGGCATTCCTCTGCAGGAGTTTTCCTGGGCAGTCAAGAGCCATCCGGATGGGAGAGGCCGGGGGGTCCTTCGTGCCCTCTGAGCCCCACTGAGGACCTCTCGTTTCAACCCTGAGCTACAAATATTCTCCTTCATTGAGGCTTAGGCGCTCTGGTTCTCCTCTGGCATGGCGTGTCGTCTGTCACACGCACGTCATAGGCTCGCCATCACTGGGCTAGGAGGTCTACAATAGCAGTAGCCCTCAGACTGATATACCACTTCACAGTGTTTTCCAGCCTTCTCTGAGCGATTGAATTCTTGCCCGCAACAATTTGGGTCCTCATTACCGACCTCAGAAGGACGGAAGATTGAGTTAATCTCAAGCTGGTCAGGATTGGCCTGTGATACTAGCCTGTGATACGAAGCCCCCCCTCCTGTAATCCGGCCTTGCATTTGTGTGGTGCACAGAGGCTGCGCCAGCAGCTGCCACCTCAGAGACCCTCGGCTGGATGGCTTTACAATTTATCAGCATCCAGAGGCAGCCACTGCTGGGGGGGGGGGGGGGGGGGCCCTGGTCCCCTTTACGGCCTGGGGGGCTTCAAGAGGCATCTGCTTCATCGGGGGGGCATTGGTCTGAGCAGCCGGCTCCCTCGGCCGTTCTTGGGGCTGAGCGTCGAAGCATAAATGGCCAGGAGGGACCTCCGGCCATCTGCCCTGGCTTCTCTCCTTGCCAAGTAATGGCACTCTGAATGAAGTGGGGAGGGACGGAGGGGGCTGGTGTGTGGGCTCGGTTTCCCCCCCCGGGTGGCCCTTAGCATCACTTCTGCCCTCCTGCAGCCAGGCGAGCCCCCCGCCGAGTGCTCCACCACGTCCCCCAGGAGATTCTCTCTGATCCGGAGCTCCAGGACGCCGTGGGACGCCTCCCTCACAACTACAACTTTGAGGTCTACAAAACGGTGTGGCGGGTCCGTCAGGCCCAAGCCAGGAGGGGTGAGTGCCTTGGGGCGGGGGAGGGATGCTCTGCACACTGGGAGGGCCTCTGGGAGACCCCCCAGTCCCACTTTGCCCATGGGGAGTGGGGGCTGAAGTATCGCTGCGTGGAAGCTCAGCTCCTGTTGCCTGCCTTGGCTCCGTGGATGGCTGCTCTGGAGAAAGTGGGTGGTCCCCGCAGGTGGGGATAAGCCACACGGAGCCACGTGCGGTGGGACTGATTGCTGCCACACGTGCCAAGGACAGCTGGCTGCAGAACCTTTGCCCAGGCAATCTGCATCCTGCCAGAGAGTGGCTTCTCCGCTTAGGATGCTGCGTGGTTCTCACGAAGTGGGTGGCAGGAGGTGGTGGTACCGGGGGGGGGGGGGGGGGGCTTCTTGCACTAGCCTCTGCGTGCCCAGCGGTGGGTGACTGGCAGGGCAGCACTTTCGCCCTCTTCCTGATCTCTCAGCTGGCCAGAAAGGACCAGAGGCCAGAGCGGGCATCTGGATTCGGGGCTATGCCAGGGATCTGGGCATGCCTGGCAGAGCTTCTCTTGCCTGCCCGGTGCCTGAATCTTGCCTGGAGCAGAGCCGGATGCCATCCTGTCACCCAGCTCTTCTCCTCTCTGGGCTGGTGCCAGGGCTTCTCTTGTGCCAGCTCATTCTGGAGAACTCCAGAACTGGGCCACCCTTTGGCCTCTGAGGAGGACTCTGTCCCTGAGCTGCAACCTCTCCCCACCCACCCCCTGAAATGATGCTCTCAGGTGGGACTGCAGCACCCAGAATCCCCAGCCAGGGAGTCTTCCCGGGTCCCCTTCATCCCCCATGCAGGGGGAGTTCGGCTTCTGCCAGCTTCCAGAGTCCCCTCTTGGCAGAGGCGGGAGTTGGGTGGGCCTGGGGGTGGGGTGGAGCCCTGCTGGGGGAAAGGGAGCCCCAACTCCTAGGGGGGTGGCCTGGGTTGTGGAGCTGCTCTGAGATCCTGATGGGCCTCCTCTGCCCCCCCACTTCCTTGCAGTGGCGCTGCAGATGCCAGAGGGGCTCCTGATGTTTGCTTGCACCCTTGCCGACATTGTTGAAAGGTGAGCAGGGAGGGGGCATGGGGGAGGTGTCTTGGGGGTGGGTTGGCATTCATGCATTTCTTGGGGGGGGGGGCTCCTCACCCCAGCCTCCTGGCATGTGGGATGCAACGCAGCCCTTCAGCTCTGCCTGCCCAGGAGCTGACTGAGTCCGGAAGGGGGGCTCGTGGGCTTGAGGGAGGGGGGGCTGATCTTCCTTGGGGGGCTGCCACTGGAGCCATCTGCCCCCAATGCCACGGTGCTTTGGGGAGCCGCCTGCCCAGCGAGGGGCCTCTTTCATATCTTGACTTCAAAGGGGGCTGATTATCCAGATCCTTTTATCTGAAGCAAAGCAGCAGCAGCAGCCGAGGGCTCCCCAGTCCCCCCCCCGCCCACCCCCCTGGAGACTGGGAAGGAACCAGCATTCCCCCCAGCCCCCCCCAACCCCCCCGCCCCCCCCCCAGCCCCCCCCAACCCCCCCCAGCCCCCCTTTTCCTGGCCCAGGAAGGGCTCCTTTTCTGGCTCTCCTTTCTGGAGCATCTGCCCCATTAAGGCCTGGATGAGTTTTATTTTTATTTTTTTTTAATTTTGATTTATATGCCGCCCTTCTCTGGAGACTCAGGGCGGCTTACAAGGCGTTAAGCAATAGCCTTCATACTTTTGTATATTTTATACAAAGTCAGCTTATTGCCCCCACAAACCGGGTCCTCATTTTACCCACCTTAGAAAGGATGGAAGGCTGAGTCGACCTTGAGCCTGGTGAGAATTTTATTCATTAAAGGTCTTTTCTGCCTCTCCTGCAGGAGCTCCAGGCTGCTCACTGCTCCCTCCTCCTGTCCCCCTCCCGCTCCAGAGCCCTTCGAGGTAGGCCAGGCTGAGAAGGAGCTGGGTCCATGGCCCCGCGGCCTTGAGGACAAGGAACCGGCTTTCATCCTCTGGGTGTTTAGGAAAAGCCTTCAGGTCAGCGGGAGGATCGTGGCCCTCTGGCCTTGGACCCCTTTGCGGGCACTCTCGCAAAATATCCTCTGCAGTGGCAGAGTCTCCTGTCCCCTCCCCCACTGCTGCCCTTTAACCTCCCCCAGGGCTCTCTTCTGGGCGGGGGTGCCATACGTGAGAGCAGAATTTCCGTTGCTAAGCAGTTGCTAAATGAGTTGCCCAGTTTATGTCCTTTTTGCCACGGTTGTTAAGCAAATCAGTGCAGTTGTTAAATCATGCAGTTTGAAGTGAATCCAGCTTCCCTGCTGACTTTTGGGAAGCTGCCTGGGAGACTCATAAATGGCGATCACGTGACAAACCCCCCCCCCCCCCCCCCGGGCAGCTGTCCTAAGTCCACACCAGTTGCCAAGTGCCTGAATTTTGATCATGGGGAATGCTGCAATGGTCATAAGTCACTTTTCCATGCCTCTGTAACTCTGAATGGTCACTAAACGAATGGTTGCAAGATGAGGACAAACTTTATGGCTGCTGAACCCATGGTGGGTGTGAGAGGGGCACACGGAAGCTTCTGGAAGGGCAGCAGAACAGAAGGCAGCAGGACGGGTTTGGCTCAGCCCAGTCAGCCTCTGGCCAATTTGGATTCTCCTGGCAAGCGCTTTGACCGCTTCCTCCCCTCTCCACCTCTGCTCGGCCTCCTTTGGCTTGGCCAGATGCCTTCAGCCACGGTCTCCCCTCATTGTCTTCTCCCCACATTGACTGCTGCTATTGCTGGAGGCTCTCCTGGAGCTCTCCCTTAAACCAGCAAGTGGCAGGATTTAGAGCAGGGTGTCCGGCCTTGGCCACTTTAAGACCTGTGGACGTCAACTCCCAGAATTCCCCAGCTGGAGATGCTCTCTTACGCTGGCTCGGGAATTCTGGGAGTTGACGTTCACAGGTCTTAAAGCAGCCAAGGCTGGACACTCATGATTTAGAAGGCGGAACCGGGAGGGGGGAGTTTTTTGAAATCTCACTCCATGCCAGGCAGGGGAGGCAGAGGGTGAAGCGAAGGGGCAGCTCAACCCCACGGCTGCCATCTGATGCCCAGGAGACGGAGGGGGATGGCAGATTGGAGGTGCTGAAAAGAACAGCAGCAACTGCTGTCCCCGTTTGACCCCCAGGTTGGTCACCCAAATTTGCTGCCTCAGGAAGAAGCCAAACTCCTGGCAGCCCTGCACGATTCCACAGATTCCGCTTTGCTTCTCTGCCTGCTTCGTGGCAGGAAAGGTGGCCTGGCATCTCCGACTTCCAGGCTCTGTCCTGGCCTTCTCCCTGCAGCCATCGCCTAACCGTCTCGGCATGGCTGTTTGGTGGAGAGGAAAGGAGAGGTGTGGCCCTGTGCCTGGGCTGCCGGCGGGGCCTCTGCCAATGGGGGGGAGGAGGAGAGGTGCTGCCATGGCCGCCTATGGACTTCAACTCCCATAATTCCCCAGCCAGCCATGCTTAGAGAGCACCAAGGACCCCACGGTCCTCTTCCTCCCTCCTCCCGCTCCCGCTCCCCCTCCCGGCTGGGAGGCAGGAGAGCCACCAAACTGAAGTGGGCTGGAAACCCTGGGCCACTCTGGGAGTGATCACGGTGCCGGGGCAGTGCAGCCACAGCAGGACCCGCTGTGGGGAGTGGGGGAGGCTGAGCAGGACAGGACGTGAATTCTGCCTCTCCTCCTGCAGATTCACCGGGGCAGAAGCCGTGGTGATGGGCGACGTGACCTATGGGGCCTGCTGCGTGGATGACTTCACCGCACGCGCCTTGGGAGCAGACTTCCTCATCCACTATGGCCACAGCTGCCTGAGTACGTATGCGGTCCGTGGGGGCTGAGCTTCGTGGCTTCTCAAAGAGTGGAGTAGAGAAGCAGCACCCCTTACCCACAGCCTCTGGAAAGATGCCAAGTCATCCCTACATGGGAGTGGGCTGCCTCTCAGAATGGAGAGCCAGGCTTAGGTGCCCCTCCCTTTCTGGGCTCTTCAGCTTGCCAATTGGGAGAGAGGGAAATTCATTTATTTGGAAGGTTTTTACCCAAGGGGAAAAATGGGTGTTGGGGGGCAGGGAGACACCCCAAAGCGCCTGATCCCAGCTGAGGGAGCCAGGAAGGCTTTGGACCCCTTCTGAATGGCTCTTTGCAGGGCACCAGAACTGCCCCAGTCCAAGTGCCCCCTGCCCTTGCATCCAGGTGGGCACCTGCCAGCCTGGCCCTAGCGATGGAAAGGGGGTCACCTGCCCCACGTTGGAGGGCTGGTTCCTCCCAGAGCCTTCGCATGTCTGGCGCTTTGCTGGCTGGCTGACTGCGGAGGGGAGGGGGGGTGGGGGGGGGGCGGGAGCAGCAGCCTGCCGGCTCCCTAGGCGGAGCAGTACTCCAGATTTGGTTGCCATGGAAACTGCTGCTGTCCCAGATGCTGCTAACTTTGAAGTCCACCCAGGATGGAATTGGCTCAAAATCACAGCGAATTGGGCTGGGAGGGGGGGGGAGCTGTCAGTGTTGAAGGGGGCTGGGCTGTATTATCAGCTCCTCCTTGGGTTATCATCCCCCTTCGCTGGGGGGGGGAGACATGCTGAAATGGGGAGGGGGTCAAGGTGTGCTCTGGCAGCCTCCTGACACCCCTTCGCACCACCATCCCCTGGCGCAGAAGCCACGCTCTGTGTGTGCGCGTGTGTGTGTGTGCACGCTGCCGCTTCATCCTCTAGCTCACTGACTGCCGTGGGGGTGGGGGTGTTGCAGGTCGAGCGCCCTCCTTAAGCCTCACATTACTGCTGAAGAAGAGCCCTCCCCCCCCCCCCCCCCCCCCCCGGTGATAGGCCAGGGAGCTGCCACTCGCCACCCCACACGTGACGTCCGCCTCCGGGCAGAGGCTCTGCCGCACCAGCACTGCAGGGACGTTGCGGGGAGGGGCGCCTCCCAGTTCCATCGAGCCCATTTGCGAAAACAACCCCCCTCAAGACAGTTGGGGAGGGGATGAACGGAGCCCATATTCCACTTCCGATGGCCTTTGCAGGTGGGGCATCCTGCCCTCGGCTGGAGGCCGGCATCAGGGAAGCCAGGAGTCGGGGTGGGGGGGTTCCAAAGATCTGCCTTGTGTGGGGGAGACTGACCTTCCTGCTCAGGGATGCCGAAAGCTGCACACCCCCTCAGGGTCTCCACCCCAGCCTGTCCCTGAGTTATGACAGCAACCCAGCTGGATGTGCTGGAGACCTTCTGTTGCCCACCCCCTCCCCGGGGATCTGGGTCAGCCCCCTGGGGTCCCATCCCATGAAAAGCGGGAGGGAGGGAGGGAGGGAGGGGCTTTTCTGCGGAGGAGAGGACTGCAGGGAGGCATCTTGGCCCTTGCAGGGCGACCCCTCCAGACCCCTCCTTCACCCTCCTGGGCGGTCTGTGACTCCGGGCAGCGCAGCTCACAAAACACCTCGTTGCGGTCGTTAATGAGTCACACAGTCGTTAAGCAAATATGGCTTCCCCAACAGGCTTTGCTTGTTGGAAACCGGCTGGGGAGATTGCAAATTTTGATCAGGTGGCCAGGTAAAGGCTGCAATGGTTATAGCTGTCAGAACTGGTCATAAATCACTTTTTTGTTTGCTGAGATGGTCACAAGTCAAGGACCATCTGTAACTCACAGTTTTTTTCTTGCTTGGGGTCTCAGAAAAGGCTAAGCCAGAGTTAAGAGAGCACAGTGCAGGTAGTCCTTAATTTATAACAGTTCATTTAGTGACCATTCGAAGTAACAGCATTGAAAAAGGAGACATATGACCGTTTTTCACACTTATGACCGTTGCAGCATTCGTGGTGACGTGATCAGAATTCAGAATTCAGGTGCTTGGCAACTGACTCGTAATTATGACGGTTGCGGGGTCACCTGATCCCCTTTTGTGACCTTCTGACAAGTAGAGTCAATGGAGAAGCCAGTTCTCAGATCATGTTACTCACTTAACAACTGAAGCGATTTGCTTAATAACCGTGGCAAGAAAGGATGTAAATTGGGGCAAAACTCACTGAACAAATGTTAGCAAGAGAAATTTTGGGCTCAATTGTGGCCGTAAGTCGAGGACTGTCTGTGGATGCATTCGTGGAACAAGCCACGTTGAAACAGCAGATTAGGGTGGTTTGCACCAGATGCTGAAACCACAGTAGGCTTCCGTTGACTGGACCGCCAGCTCTCCTGCCCCGTTTTCGCCCAGCCCAGCCCAGCCCAGCCCAGCCCAGCCCAGCCCAGCCCAGCCCAGCCCAGCCCAGCCCAGCCCCAGGGGTGTGCAGAGTCAGCGTCCCTGGCTGCCTAAGGGGTGGCTCATTCAGGGAGGCACCAGCCACCCTCCCATTTCAGGAGCAATTTCAGGCAAAGAGGAGAGAGAGAGAGAGAATGGTGCAGCCTCTCTCAAATCCGGCTGGTGACTCACTCAGAGGAGGCAATTGGGGATTTGGCAGCCATCCTTGGCCGTTCGGATTGGGGGAAGGATAAGGAATTATCTGGACTCGACCACTAAAATACGAGGAGCTGCTAATTGTCTCCTTTTTTTGGGGAACTGCCTCCTTCAGTCTAATAATTAAACTGCATCCAAATTCCATTTTCTTCTTCGCCTTTTGACTCTGAAGGCCCCAGAGAGTGAGAGTGATGGGCAGGGATTCCCACTTGCTTCCTCTGGAGCCCCCTTGGGCTTGAACCCTGGGTGTTGGGGGCATCGAAGGAGCAGCCGGGCGGGCAGCTGGCAGACGCAGCCATTTATTTTATTTATTTATTTATTTATTATTTAAATTTTTATACCGCCCTCCTCCCGAGGGACTCAAGGCAGTGTACAGCCACAATAAAACACATATATCCATAAAATTTAAAAATAGTTTAAAATATATTAAATAATTTGGCCCTTATGTTAAAAAACAAGAACACCCATTAAAATTCGTTATTTAAGCCAGCCCAGCCTGTTGAAACAGTAAGGTCTTAAGGGCACAGCGAAAGGCACGTGGGTCAGGGATCGTACGTACCTCCGGGGGCAGTTCATTCCAGAGGGCAGGTGCCCCCACAGAAAAGGCTCTCCCCCTGGGGGTCGCCAGTCGACATTGTTTGACCGACAGCAGCCTGAGGAGTCCTTCTCTGTGGGAGCGTATTGGCCGGTGGGAGGCTATCGGTGGCAGAAGGCGATCTCGTAAGTACCCAGGTCCTAAGCCATGGAGCGCTTTAAAGATGGTGACCAGCACCTTGAATTGCACCTGGAAGACCACCATTGCTCCATTCGGTGCAGGGAAGAGCCGCAAAGATGACCAGGGGACTTGGAGGGAGAAGAACGGCTGCGGGAACTGGGTTTGTCTAGTTTAATGAAAAGAAGGACTTGGGGTGACATGATAACAGTGGTCCAATTCTTGAGGGGCTGCCACAAAAAAGAAGGGGTTCACCTATTTCCCAAAGCACCAGAGGGTAGGACAAGAAACGATAGATGGAAACTAATCGGGGAGAGAAACAGCATGGAACTAAGGAGAAACTTCCTGACAGAACAGTTAACCAGTGGAAAAAGCTTGCCACCAGAAATTGCTTCAACACGGGATGTTTTTAAGAAGAGATTGGGGCCTCCTGCTTGACCAGGGGATGGAGTAGAAGATCTCCAAGGTCCTTTCCAACCCTAATATGCAGATAGACTTCGACTTACCACAGTTTGTTTAGTGAGTGTTCAAAGTTACAATGGCACTGAAAAAAG
Source organism: Ptyas mucosa (assembly GCA_012654045.1). Classification (NCBI taxonomy): domain Eukaryota; kingdom Metazoa; phylum Chordata; class Lepidosauria; order Squamata; family Colubridae; genus Ptyas; species Ptyas mucosa. The sequence continues at coordinate 293,951 of WNWU01000132.1, forward strand.
TGACTTACGTTTTTTACGCTTATGACCATGGCAACATCCCCAGGGTCAGGTGATCAAATTTCAGGCACTTGGCAACTGACTCGTTATGACGGTTGCCGCATCCCAGGGTCATGTGATCCCCTTTTGCGGCTTTCTGACAAGCAAAGTCAGTATGGAAAGCAGATTCACTTAATTATTACAAGAAAGGTTGTATAATGGGGTAATACTCAATGAACAAATGTCTCATTTAGCAACAGAAATTTGCTAAGGCTCAATTGTGGTCGTAGGTTGAGTACTACCTGTAACATGTCATAGAATAGAAAATAGAATAGAAAATAGGACAGGACAGGAGTAGAATAGATATAGATATAGATATAGATATAGATATAGATATAGATATAGATATAGAATAGGATAGATATAGATAATATATATATACAATACAATACAATACAATACAATACAATAATAACTTTATTGTCACTTTGAATGACCACTAATCAGCATACATTAAAATGAAATTTTATGGCATGCATCTCCTCCAATGTACACAACCATGTCTTCTCTCTTTCTGCAGTTCCCATCGACTCCACGCAGGGTCTGAAGATGCTCTACGTGTTTGTGGACATCAAAATTGACACGGCCCACCTCCTCGAGACCCTCCGCTTCAACTTCCCAGTTGGGGCTAAATTGGCGCTGGTTAGCACCGTCCAGTTCGTATCTGCGCTGCAGGTGGGTAGAACTGAACCCAGTGGGAGTGGGGGTGGGGTGGGGTGGGGTGCGTGGGTGGGTGGGCATTTGTATGCCAGGGATGCCCCCTGCCTCTTGCAAGCAGGGCATCTAGGACATTGGGCACAGGGCATTGCCCCTCACTGTCCAGTTCTCCCAGGGGGGAAGGAAGGAAGGAAGGAGCAACAGCAGCAGCTCTTTCCCCCCCCCCACTTTAAAGTAAGGGGGAGCTGGGTCTGAGGCCTCTCCGCTGGTTGTGGGTCTGCCTTTGCCTCTCACTGCGAATACCAGAAGCTCAGAAGGTCCTCTGGCCCCATTTTCGCTCTCTGGACAGGGGCAGCCTCCCAGGATGTATGTGTGTGTGTTCATGAGTGACACCCTTGGTGCTCTGACGGGGGTGTCTCTGTGTATAGCCAGTGCTGGCTTGTGTTACCTGGTGCTTTTCTAGCAATGTCCACTGTCCCCTAATCATGCTTATGGGACCCCCCTGTCCATCTCTGCCATGTGTGCTCCGTGGCTGTTTGGAGAACAACAGATGGTGTGAAAGTAAGAAGGTGCCAGCCGCACATCAGGCCTTCTGGGTCCTCAGTGGCCAATGGGGAGCCTTTCAGAGGCTGGCAAGAGCCCCCCCACCCCACCCCCAGGCCTATTGCTGCCTAGGATTCAGGAAGGATCAGTCAGGGACCCTCAGGTCAGATCCCCCACTGGGAGTCTGCAGTGAATTCCTCCAGTTGGCAATGTGCTAGGTGAGAACCGGCACTGCTGGATCTCTCCCCGTGTCCCCTGCAAAAGGGCCCCTGGGCCACTTCACTCCACGCCCTCCTCCCTCCGCAGGCTGCCTCCCGGGAACTCCAGCCCGACTACTGCGTCTGGACCCCCCAGTGCAAGCCCCTTTCCCCAGGGGAGCTGCTGGGCTGCACGTCCCCCCGGCTGGCGCAGGAGACAGACGCCATCGTGTGAGTAGCCCCTGGTGGTTTTGCTGGTAGGCTGGCATCCAAGGGGGAGGGCACTCGAGAGACAACCCCCCCCCCCCCAGTGGTCCCTTGGCACTGAAAAGCCACTAGGTCTTTCATTAATAAGGTGCAGACAGATGCACCTTCGTTTTGAAAACATTCCCTTTCTCTGAAGCTTTCCCCACATTTGCATCCATAAGCAAAGGATCTTTAAATGGTCCCATTAAACTTAGTAGGTAATGACATTAAAATAGTTCTCCCAGGGCACTTTCTTCTAATTTGTCTTTTTTGATCCTCTGTGTTTGAATAAAGGATTGTACCACAAAATTGGGAAAACTGCACCAATGAAAAGGATAATTGTACTCAGATTGCTTATTAGCACGGGGAGCCCGAATTAAAGGCACTGAATGTATATTTCATAAATTTTACCTACATTCCAACTTAGAGGGTAGATCACAGGGGGTCTCTCACCTTGGCAACTTTACTTGTGGACTTCAACTCCCATAATTCTTCAACCAGCATGGTTGGCTGAGGAATTCTGGGAGTTGAAGTCCACAAGTCGTAAAGTTCCCACGGTCAGAGACCTCTTATTCTACCCCAGAACACTCCCCTGGCTTGGGTGTACAATTTGGCTAGAAAACCCTCCAGAGGCTCAGCTGTAAATTATTAATTTGTAAAGCTCAGGCTTCTGGTCCTTATGAACAATAGGGGTGAGTGTTTGGTGCGGTCCTTCTCAGCTTCCCTGGGGGGCTAGAGGGACAGAGTGGCCGTGTCCCTGTCAGTCATTCAGCTGCGCCCTTCCCTGTGCCAGAATCCCAGGGTCAAGAGCCCAGCCCTGGCTGGTGAGGGTGAGACCTTCCAAGGAACCAGGAATGCTCAGCAGGGATTCCCTGCTCTGGGCCCAGGCTTAGCCACTCCAGGACCCATCGTGGTATTTGGGAGGGTGGGTGATCTGGCAAGCCAAAATTGGAGAGATTGAGAAAGGCAAATCATTTGAGGCACTTCAAGAAACAACAGAATAACAGAGTTGGAAGGGACCTTGGAGGTCTTCTAGTCCAACCCCTGCTTAGGCAGGAAACCCTATACCGTTTCAGACAAATGGTTATCCAGTCTCCTTAAAAACTTCCAGTGTTGGAGCACCCACAACTTTTGGAGGCAAGTTGTTCCACTGATGAATTGTTCCAACTGTCAAGTTGTGGGTGCTCCATCACTGGAGGCTTTCAGGAAGAGACTACTTGTCTGACATGGTATAGGGTCTCCGGCTTGAGCAGGGGGCTGGACTAGAAGACCTCCAAGGTCCCCACCAACTATGTTCTTCTGGGGTGGTGGGTTCTTATATCCATGCTCCACCCTGCCAGCAAATGAGCCAGCGGTCAAAAGAGGAATGGCCGGCTTGGAAGCCACAGCTGGTTCTTTTTCCTTAAGGACAGCAAATTAGGCAGGCCCCACAGGCTGCGCGCCTAATTATTGGAGCAGGGGAAATGCTTAATGTGCTGTGAATGCCGAAGGGCTGGAGGAGGCACAGAGGAGTGCTGGGGTGGGGGGTGTTAGTGGGGAGCCCTTGGTCAGGGAAGGTGACCTCCTGCCCTGCCCCAGCTCCCTCCTCCTCCTCCTCTTCCTCCTCCTGGGGCCCCGTGGGCCTTCTCCCTGCCATCCTCTGCCTTCCCTGGGCAAGACTGCCTCCCCTGAAGTTCGACAGCCCCCCCCCCCCCTTCAGCCTCAAAGACCCAGCTTCCCCCCAAGCTCTGGGAGAAGACTGGATAATCGCACATTAGAAGTTTGATTTCGCGCCAAATTTTTGTTGGTTTTTATGTCTTCATGTTTTAATCGGCTTATTTTTATAGTTTTAATATGATTTTATATGTCTTTTCATCTGTGATTGGGAGCTGGCCAGAGTTGGTTGGAAGAAGGGCAGCTATAGCAAGGTTTTTGATAAAATAAATAAGCGTTTATCTTCCTCTTCATGCAGTTGGTTGGCATTGGTGGGCTTTCTTTCTTTCTTTCTTTTTCTTCCTTCCTTCCTTCCTTTTTCTCCTTCTTCCTTCCTCCCTCCTTCCTCCTTTTCTGTCTGGATCCATTTTCTGACTTCTCCCTCCAGCAGGGCAGCCCAATGGAGGTGTTGGCAGGGTAATTGCTGACTTGAAATGGGATTAAAAACAGATACTGAGATGCCTTCCAATTGGACGTGTCCCCCCCCGCCAACCCAGCATCTCCCCCCATGCTTGGTCTTGCTGCTTTTCAGGGCAGAGAGGGGCTTGGGAGGGTCATCTTTGCTTCAAAAACTGGATGTTTAATGTAGAGCAGGGCTACTACCGATGTTGGCCACTTTAAGACCTGTGGCCACTTCTAAGACCTGTGGCCAGGAAATTCAACTCCAAGAATTTCCCAGCTTGGCTGGGCTGGGTGGGGAATTCTGGGAGTCAAAGTCTACAGGTCTTAAAGTGGCCAACATCGGTAGTAGCCCTGATGCGGAAAGAAAAAAGCCCCCCCCCCTCCCGGTCTCTTGGAATTAGCCTCTTCAGCAGCAGGGGGTCTGTCAGCTGCCCTAGAAATAAGTGGATAAATAGCTGCTGTATCTTGTTTTCCAGTTTATGATTGCTTTTTTTATTTATTAAAGCAGCGTGTTTGCTCAGTGCAGCTTCCCATTAACAAGGCAAAGGGAGGCCCCGTATTTCCATTTACCTACCTGTGGGTTGAGTTTGCGTACTCCTGCCCATCCCCCACAAGGGGGTGGGTTTCTGAGTGAATTAGAGATCTGTGAAAGCAAATGAATCAAAAGGTTTGCCAGATCCCCGTCTAGACAAGGGATCCCGTGCCCTGTGTGTTACGCGGGACTTCAGCAGGGTCTGGTGTGGATGGATGGCTGCGCCTGGGTGGTCTCGGCCAGGCTAAGCAGAGTCAGCTGCAGAGCGCCCTTGAGAGGGGGACCTGGCACATAGCCAGAGGGCAAATTTGAGGAGGGGGCTTCAGTGACCAGATGCCAGCACCACAGAGCCTTAGTTTGGGAGAAAACCTGGATGCCCAAGGAGAAGGTGACCCAGGAGATTTCAGGATTGTGTGTGCAAACGGTCCATTTTAAAAAAAGGTTTCCCCCTGTCCGGCCATGCCCGACTCCAGGGGGCGCCACTGATCCCCCTTTCTTATCGGAGGGAGCCAGTGTTGTCCGAAGATGGCTCCATGGTCATGTAAGGCTGATACCTTCCCACCGAAGGGGGGGCCATTTATCTACAGGTAGTCCTTGACTTATGACCCCAATTGAGCCCAAAATTTCTGTTGCTAAGCAAGACAGTTCTTAAGTGGGTTTTGCCCCATTTTACAACCTTTCTTGCCACGTTTGTTAAGGGAATCACAGCAGTTGTTAAGGTAGACACACACGGTCGTTAAGCGAATCCGCCTTCCCCATTGACTTCGCTGCTCAGAAGCTCGCAAAAGGACCCTGGGTCACCACAAGCGTCGTAAATTTTGATCCCGTGGCCATGGGGAGGCTTGCAACGGTTGTCAGTGTGAAAAACATGTCACTTTTTTCAGTGCCGTTGTAACTTTGAACGGTCGCTAAACGAATTGTTGTAAGGACTGTTTCTACTTGAACTGCTAGGTTGACAGATAGTTCATAGCCCCTCCCCCCGCCCTTTGCAAGGCTTCCCATGGTTCTTGGGCCCTACAAGGATTCCTCCCCACTCCCCCCCCCCCCCCCCCCTTTTTGCTGACAACCCCCCCCCCCCCCCCTTTTCCGTTGCAGCTACCTGGGAGACGGCCGATTCCACCTGGAGTCCATCATGATCGCCAACCCTGAGGTTCCTGCCTACAGGTATCTCGCAGCCGGGAGAGGAAGGGGCCTGGGCTGTGTGTGCACCCCCACCCCACAGAGGGAAGGGGTGCCTGGAGTGGGGGCTGTGGCTAGAGGGAGTCTGAGGCCAGGTAACCCGGGGTTCTTTAGTGGGGTGAAGATGGAAGCTAAGAGTGAAGCCAAGTCTGACCCAGCTGTGTCTTTCCCTGAGAAGATGGCTGCTTTCCCCCAGGAGCCCACAGCCCTTCCTGCCCCTGCTTGTTCCTTGAGAACTGGTGGCAGTGACAGATACACTGCCTTGGACTCTGGAGGGTCCATTTAGGACTCCCTAAGCCTGCAGTTGTTGCCCTTCTGGGTAAAGAATTCAGAGAGTGAATTGTCCTCCTTCCTGAGGGCCTCCCCCCCCCCCCCCCCCCCCCCCCCCCTTGCAAATGTCTCTTCTTGCCAGAGCTCTCCCCCCCCCCCCACTGCCCAGATGCAATCTCAGGTTGGCCCCTGGCAGCCCTCCCCCCAAAGCCCACTTGTGCTGTGTTTATTAACTTATTTATCAAATCTGTATAGCTGCCCTAAAGCAACTCTGGGCAGCACATGGGAACCAGATGAAAACCACAGATAGAAAAGCCACAGATACAAAAACTAAATAAATCTACATTAAAAAATAAATAGTATGGAAAACAAATAATGCGAACCCCTCGGCGAAGAGAGGATAAAAATGGGCACCTCGTCCATAGAACCATCTAAGCCGAGCCGCTCCCTGGGACCCCCAGGCTGGAGGGCTGGTGACGTTTGGTGAACAGGCAGCCTTCCAACCCACCTGGCCAACGGGGGCAAAGGGGTGGTTTTCAGGAGCATCTGGGGAGTTTGGCCTGGGAGGGCAGGGGCAGCACCTGAAGGACTGCTTGCCCTCTGCCAGAGCCGGTCCATAAGGCCACCCTCTGCCACCATTAAGGGCAAACCCAAGGAGCCACGAATGACACCAGGGGTGACTCAGAGTAATTTATTGTTGCTCACCTATAGACGGGGATCTTGCCAGGAATCGGTGCCTCTTCTGCTAGGCAGGACCTTCCAGCACCCTGGCTATGGCTAATCTAATGACAAAAAGGACCAGGGGGGACATGATAGCAGCCTTCCAGGATTTGAGGGGTTGCCAGATAGAGAGAGGAGAGGAGTGTGCACCTATTCCAGAATGTCTCACATTGGGTCTGTCTGTGGATTCTGTCCCAGTTAGAGAGGACCCTTGACAGGGACGAAGAGGGGGTCTTCATGGCCGGCTGGCCTTCACTTTGGGCTAATCAGCAGAATCTGGAAATGCCACTGCAAAGACCCCAGGGCTGGGGGAGCAGCTTCCCTTTCCTGCCTCGCATCTCAGCATTATTTTGGCAAAGGCCCGGGAAGCAGTTTTTGCAGGGTGCCCATTAAAGCCCTCCCCCCCCGCCTGAAATGGGGCTGTAGAAAGCCACACCTGTCACCTAGGAGACCCTGAGCCCCTTCCTGCAATCTGAATCTCCGAGCAGGCCCTTTGTTACTGACAGGCAGAGATGACAGTTTTATGGGCTTGGAAGGCCGGCCGGCCCAGCCTTAAAACAGTGATTTAAATTCCCTTCTTCGCCATAGGCAACAAACCGCCCGTTTCCTGAGCGGCAGTGGAGGGAAGCAGGCAGCAAGCTTGGCTGGCAGGAGGAGACCCGCTCGGCTTGTGGTCCTTCTGTGCCTCCCTCGCAAGGCTGGCTTCAGTGGCTCCCCAGGGGGTCCCGAAGCAGCTGGCACGGTTGAGGGAGCACCAGGCAGGGGCCACTCCTGGCACGGGGCAGCGCTGGGCAGCAGCATTTCTGGGCAGAGGGATGCCCACTTGGACGTGCAGCTCTGGAAGAGACCCAGAGGCTTCTGCTGTGGGCCAGGCGCCCCACTGATCCAGAGGGGATGGGTGACCCAGGGATCTTAAACGGTGGATGAGGGTCGGTATCTTGGGTCTCCCACAACAGGATGGGCAGCAGCCTCAAGCCACAAGGGCCCCACCCCCCAGGCCTTTCTGACCAGAATGGTGGGATTTTCTCCTGTCCTTGGTGGCAACAAATCCTGCTCTTTAAAAATCAGTAGCCTGGGAAACCACTAAGAGAGGCTTCGCGTGAAAACACGGAGCCTTATTTGTGGTCCTGGGGCCAATTCTGGGGACCACGGCCCAGATAGGATAGGAATGATCGCAGCCGATGCTCAGGAAGGTTGTCAGGATGGTGAACACGCTAGAAGGATGAGAGGACTCAACTAGCTTTCACCTGCAGAAGAAAAACGACCGAGGCAGGTCAAGTCTTGAAGCCTCAGAAGGGTTATTGCTCCGAAAGGAAGGGGGCTGACCTCAGTGTCCCCAGAGGGCCGGAGCAGAACCAGAAAGTCCAGACCAAAGGCTCAGCAGCAGCAGCAGCAGCAAGAACTAATTTCCTGGCTGTTTGGGCTGAAGTGGGAGACCTCCTTCACGAGAAGGCTTCCGATGGAGGCTGGAGGCTCACCTGCCAGAGATGCTCTAGGACAGGGCTCCTGAAAACAGCATCCAGTTTTGGTCACCATATTATAAAAAAAGAGCAACAATGGTGATTGGGGGATGATCGGAGGTTAAAACGTAGGAAGAACGGTGGCTTAATGAAAGGAAGGACTGAGGGGTGACATGATAGCAGTCTTCCAATATCTGGGGCGCTGCCCCAAAGAATAGAGGGTCAACCTCTTCTCCAAAGCACCAGAAGGCAGGAGAAGAAGCAATGGATGGAAACTGATCAAGGAGAGAAGAAACCTGGAGTTAAGGAGAAATTTCCTGACAGTGAGAACAATTAACCAGTGGAACAATTTGCCTTCAGAAGTTGATGCTCCATCACTGGAGGCTTTCAAGAAGAGATTGTGCAACTATTTGTCTGCAATGATATGGATTCTCCTGCTTGACCAGGGGGTTGGACTAGAAGACCTCTGAGGTCCCTTCCAACTCGGTTATTCTGTTACTATTAGAATCCCAAGGCCATTGGGGTGGGGTGGGGTGGGGGGAATGTAGGACTTGGTCCAGGGGTCTGAAAATGACTGAGAGTGGAGTGGATCACAAACTGACCCCATCTGGTTCTGTCGTTCTTATATCCTAAGAGCTGCTGAGGACCGCCCACTCCCCCTTAAAAGGCAGGGAGGAGAATGACCCAGTTAGGGCTGGGTGGGAGCAGGTGAGACCAAGCTGTCTTTGTACAGAGGGACATTCCTAGCCAGAGGCGCTCGATGGGTCCGGCTTCCTCAGCATCTTTTTTAGTGACTTGGGCGGAAAAAAAATGGAAGAACTGCTTATCAGGCTTGGGGCTGACGCAAAACCGAGAGAGAGAGAGAGAGAGAGCTATTGTATTATTTTTGAAATAGTTAATTACACGCTGAATGTGGGTTACCAGTGTAATGTAACTGCAAAAAAAAAAAGTGCTTTTAAACTGCATTAGCTCAAAAATAGTTTCTGTCCAGCAGAAGTTGGCAGAGGCTCTAATTTGGGCTCTTGCTCCGATGATCAAAATGCCACCCTCCAGTTCTTATGATTATAGGCAGGTGTTATACCCACTCTATTCCGCATTCCCAGCTTTTGTAGCTCGTGGCTGACTGTGGCTCAAAAAAAAAATGTGTTCAACCTGAAGACCTATGGCAACTCCCAGAATTCCCCAACCAGCATAGCTGGGAGTTGAAGTCCACAGGTCTTCAAGTGGCCAATGTTGGACATCTCTGGTCTAGCTGGCTGAGGAATTCTGGAAGTTGAAGTCCACAACTCTTAAAGTGGCCTATCTTGGACATCCCTGCTCTAAAGCTAAGCAGGGTCTGGCTTTGCTATTCCTAGGATGGGGGAGTCCTAGGAAGTCAGAAAACGTCCAGGAGAAGGCCTGCTCCCAACCCTTCCTGGCTTCAGGGAAGATGCCACAGAGAGTTTTGAACAACCTGGGCATGGAGTTGTGGATTGCCTTGGTTGGCCCAGTGTGCCCTGTGTCCAGCCTGGGCAAAGACAGGTTCGGTTAGGAATCGGTTCAATGAAGGACCGTTGGGATGATCCAAGGAGCAGGAAGCGCACTGAAGTGGCTTGGAGGGCCTCCTTCAGACCCTTGGATCTGGCCCCTGGGAGACTGATTGAATAGACTAGAATAACAGAGTTGGAAGGGACCTTGGAGGTCTTTTAGTCCAACCCCTTGCTCAGACAGGAAACTATACCATTTCAGACAAATAGTTGTCTAATCACTTCTTAAAAACGTCCAGTGTTGGAGCATTCACAACTTCTTGTGGCAAGTTGTTCCACTGGTTAATTGTCCTCACTGTCAGGAAATTCCTCCTTGGTTCCAGGTTGCTTCTCTCCTGATTAGCTTCCATCTGTTGCTTCTTGTCCTGCCTTCAGGGGCTTTGCAGAATAGGTGGACCCCTCTTCTTTGGGGCAGCCCCTGAGATACAGGAAGACTGCTCTCATGTCACCCCTAGTCCCTCTTTTCATTAAATTGTGAATGTGAATGCAGGAACTGAAATAGACGTTGAACATATACTAGAAGGCGAGTTCCTCTCTGAAGCCCCTTGGGCCCCAGAGCCAGCACCTGGAGGGCTCCCTCTGCTTCAGGCTGCTCCCAGCCAGGCTGGGCTGTCCAGCAGTGGCCGAGGCCTTCAGGTAGTGAATGAATAGCCGTGATGACCTTAAGGATGACCTGCCACTCAGTTCCCTCAGCCCAGGGAGCTACAGGTGTTCCTTGACTTATGACCACAATTCAGCACAAAATTTCTGTTGCTAAGCAGGACAGTTGTTCAGTGAGTTTTGCCCCATTTTACAGCCTTTCTTGCCACAGTTGTTAAGTGAGTCACCGCAGCTATTAAGTTATTAACACGGTTGTTAGCGAATCTGGTTTCCCCATTGACTTTGCTCATCAGAAGATGGCCCCGTTTGCCAGGCAGGGTCTGCAGGGCCAGCAGGGCTTGGCCGCTGCCCACTCAGGGTCTCCTCCTTGTGCTCCTCTCTCAGGTACGATCCGTACAGCAAAGCCTTCTCCCAGGAGCTCTATGCCCACCAGCGCATGCAGGAGTCGCGGAAGGCAGCCATCCGCCAAGCGGCCGGTGCCCGCAAGTGGGGCCTCATCCTGGGCACCCTGGGACGGCAGGGGTCTCCGGCCATCCTGAAGGTGAGTCCTCTGACCACAGCTTGCAGCCCAGGAGCCGGTGGACCAGGCAGGGCTGTGCCCAGTGGAAGCGAGGCCCTCCGCTTGGCTGCTGTCTGTGGCAGTTGCCCACTGGAGTTGGAGAGAAGCCCCTTTGGGCGTTCTCTGCAGGAAGGGGCTGGGTGGGGAGACACCCCGATTCAGACTCCTGCCCTGGAAGACCCCCGAGAGGCTGCAAATGCAGTTTGGGCTTTGAGGAGACCCTGGCTAGCTCCATGCAGGATGAGCCAGGGGGGGAGGGAGTCCCCACCCCAAATGGGGGGAAAGGAGCTCCCCACCCCCTCCTGCTCTCCCAACTTCTTTTGGGGAAAGCCTTCATGGGAATCCCTCCTGTTTGGGAAAAGTTCACCAATCAGCTGGCGAGTGGATCTTGCACTCCGAAGCTCCTTGACCAAGGAGGAGGCAGCAAGGGTCCCCAGAGTAAGCCCCCTCCCCTTTTTGGCAGCACCTAGAGACGAGCCTGGAGGCAGCAGGGCGTCCCTACATCCGACTTCTCCTCTCTGAGATCTTCCCCAGCAAATTGCAGCTGTTTCCAGATGTTGAGGCGTGAGTACTGGAAGACCCTTCCCCAGCATGCTGGTCTGTGGCCCGTCCCCACATCTTTTGCCTTCTGGCTGCACTGGGCGGGGGGGGGGGGGTGTCAGGGAGGGACTGGAGAGTTCTGGGCTTTTTTGGAGGGGATCTTTGTTTTCTTAAATACAGTGAGACCACTTTGGTTTCATATTTATTTATTTATTGGTTCGATTTATATGCCGCCCTTCTCTGGAGACTCAGGGCGGCTTACAATGCGTTAAGCAATAGCCTTCATACTTTTGTATATACCTGCTTAGTAGGGCTTTCGTCCCCCCCCCCCAAGCGGTGTTCTTTTTTATACAAAGTCAGCTTATTGCCCCCACAATCCGGGTCCTCATTTGACCTACCTCGGAAGGCTGGAAGGCTGAGTCAACCTTGAGCCTGGTGAGATTCGAACTCCCAGTAATTGCAGGCAGCTGGCAGATAAGTACTACTTTAACAGCACTTTAGTCCACTGCTCCACCAAGGCTCTTCACCAAGACTCCCTGATGCCGCCTAGTTCCATCGGGGCTGTCCTGGCCCTCCTGAACTGGGGGCGGGAACTGAACTAGGTCTGTCCCGCAGGTGAAAGAGCTCTGCATCCCACCCACTCCCCATTTTCTTTCTCCATGCAGCTGGGTGCAGGTGGCGTGCCCCCGCCTCTCCATCGACTGGGGGGAGGCCTTTGAAAAGCCGCTGCTGACACCTTATGAGGTAAAGGGGGGGCATGGCGGTTGAGGGAAGGAGAGAGCTGGGGGGGATTGGAAAAGGTTCACGGTAGCCAGGGACTCCTCCCCCCAGAACTGGACACTGGTGGTGAAATGCAATTTATAAGGGGGAGGGAGGGAGGGATAGACATCCAGCCTCTTCTGGCCCCCAGGTGAGGGAAGCTGATGCCAGGACCCTGCTTGCTCCAACCCATCCTCTCCCCTGCTCCCAGGCTGCGGTGGCTCTGCAGCAGATCAAATGGCAGGAGATCTATCCCATGGACTTCTACGCCGGTCAGTCTCTGGGACCGTGGACGGTGAACCACCCCAGCCACCGACCCCAGAAGGGGGGCAGGACCAAAGAGGTAAGCTGTGGTCTGGCACCCATTGGGAGAATGGGGCATGGTCACCCTGGGCACACAGACACATCCTGGAGTTCAAAGGGGCCTTGAACCTCCCTGCTCAGTGACGGAGGTCCATCTCACCTCTGCAAAGGTTCCATGGACTAACCTCAGCTGAGCCTCCTTCCTTGCAACTCTGGTCCTGCTCTCTGGGGCAAGATAAATTATCTTCTGGGTCAGGACACTCCCCCCGCCCCATCCCCAAATCTGTTCTACAGATAGCTAGATCTTTTTCCTGGAAAACTCGGTTCCCAGATCCTCTGCCCATTAATGTAGCCCTTCTCTCCGTCTGCTCCAGTTTGTCACTGTCTCTTCTGAACTGGAGAGCCCAGAACCGCCCCTCAAATAGGATCTGCTTCAAGGGGAAAATTGCCTTCTATGAACATGTTTATGCCTCCTGGGATAGCATCAGCCTTTTTAGCAGATGTGCCACACTGCTGGCACAAGATGACCTTGTGGTCAGTAAGGGCAGCCGCATCCTGCTCCAAAGGGAAGGGGCTTCCACCATCCAAATTTTGTGTGTTATAGGTATGGGGGGGGGGGTTAACTTCCACTGCACATTTGGTCCCATAATTTAATGACAATTAATACCATGCTCACCTTCCTTTGCCCAATTCTTTTTGGGTACATGAAAAAAGAAATGAAAAACAATAATAATGCAGTTATTTTGAAGCCAGAGCTGCTGCTCCTAAATTTTTAAAATAACACTTAAATATTTTGCCGTCTCCCAAGAGAGGTAATTTCTTAAATCTCTTGATTTGAGTATGAGAAGTCACAGTCTGAACCAGGCATTATATTTTGGACAGGTCTGCCTTTATTTCATGTTGTACAGAGGGAAAATATTTCAGAAAATAATAGATCAGTCCAGACAGCCACCACACAAGGTGGGCTGGGCTATAGTTACCTTAATTGCATCAATTACCTCATGGCAGCTAGATGGCGGCTCCTTTAATGGGCACCAGCTTCCCCAGTGGTAGACTGAGGGCTGACCCCCCATGCCCTGCTAATCTCACTACTGAGATTGTCCCAATGGTGTTTTTTTTTTCCAAGAGGCAACTGGATTTTCTGGTTTTTCTTTGAAGACATTTTGCTTCTCATCCAAGAAGCTTCTTCAGCTCTGACTGGATGGTGGGGAAGAGAAGGATTTATACTCCTTGTAGAAGCTGGTCGTTTGCATCCTTTTAGGGAGTCATTGAGGCCACCTGGAAGTTTATCTGTGTCTTCAGAGTCACCTGAATGCTGCAAACGGGTGTGGAGCCTTCTTGGAACTGCTGAAATGATCATTTTGTAGACTGGAGATGGATGATGTCACATCCCTCCATTCCCTCTCCATTGAGGGATGGCTGTTCGATTTGGACACAGATGGCCTCTTGGACCCCTTTCAAACCAGCAGTCCTCTCTGTCCAAAATGTGGACTTTGCTGTCTTCAAAAGAGTCGCCTTTGTCTTTTAAATGGAGATGGACTGCTGAATCTAGTCCTCATTACTGACATACCTCACTGACTCACTAAAGGCAGATGTCTCAACCCCAGCAGCTCTAAGTCATGTGGACTTCAACTCCCAGCATTCCTCAGCTGCCATGTGGCCCAAGGAATCCTGGAAATTGAAGTCCACACGGCTTAAAAGTTGCTGGGATTGAGAAACACTGTTGTAGAGGCCCAGCCCTCATGACCTTCCCTTTAACCCCTGTGGGGCTGCTCAGTTCAACAGCCACCTTCTCTTCCAGCCCAAATCCTGCCATGCAAATCATCTGAGACACCCCCTTGGTACATCCCTGCTCCCTCCATCACTGGCAGGCCCTGCATAGCCCTTTTGGCTCCAGAGAGCCCAGATACCCGGCTCCAGAAGGCATCTGCAGTGGTAAACCTTGGATGGGCTCTCTCTATGAGCCCTGCTTGGTGCCTTTCTGGGGCAATGACAGGAAGACTGGCTCTTCGGTGGATGTAACCTGAAGAAGAGAAAACCAGCTTCTGCCACTCCGTTGTCCCAGATGTGTGCATCACAATATGGAGTCTCACCAGGCTGTATTTTCTATGGGTTGTAATCTTTGGGGCAGATCCTATTCCGCCTACCGTAATATCACTTTCTGTATTCCACCGGCTACTCTGGGAGCTGCAGGCCATGGCATTTGCTGAAGTTTTTCCAGAATTTAGCCCATATCTAACCTTGGCAACTTTAAGACCTGTGGACTTCAACTCTCAGAATTCCCCAGCTAATAGGGGAATTTTGGAGTGAAATTACTGATCAATTTCTGAATGGTCCACTGAATTATAAATATATGCTACACGTAAATATATGCTACACGCAAAAGCTTGTGAAGTGATGCCCCTTAAACAACATATCATACTCCATTTGAGATGTTGTTGCTGCTGTGTTGTTTTGATAATGTGTGGAAAACTATCTAGCTTTGCAAAGGAGAAATGTGTGGGCTAATGAGAAATAAGGCACTGAAATATTTTTAATTAAATGAAAGAACTTTCATTGGATTTATGGTGAAGAAAGTGCTCCATTTATGTATGTGATCCTGTTATCTGTAAACGGGTAAAGAAGAATGAATGGGATCTAGTCCAAAGAAATCATAGAACCAAAAAGAGAGACAGAGACAGATAGAAATCCCCCCCCCCCCCCATTTCGCCAATAGGGAGCTGGGGCAAGATTGGCAGATTTTGCCTGTTTCAGCTCAGGGCGCAGATCAGTTGGGTGTTGCTGGCCACTGAGCTTTGCCTGCCAGAGGACTGTAGCCATGGTGTGGGAGGGGGCTACGGCAAGGGGGGGGGGGAATTGCTAAGCTTGCAACCCCCCTGCTGACCCTGCAGCCTCCCCGTAGGGCTGCTTGACAAGGCCTGTCCAGCATGCTTCTCCCTGGGTGGTGTTGGGCACCTCTAGCGTCTCTTCCGGAAGACTGAGAGGGGCGTTTTGAAAGAGTTTGTTCAGAGGAGACCCAGAGCGTGTCTAGGAAGAGCTTCAGCAATATGCTGTCTGTTAATGGCATTGACTGGCAGCTGTTTCTCCATTGAGGCTGGGCAGGAGAGGAAACGCAGCTGGGGCGTCTGCCTGGCACTGCTGTTGAATTGCCTCACATGCCAGCTGTCCAGTTGAGCAGTTGAGTTTTTACCACAAGAGATTTTTCTCCTGATTCAGAATCTGTCTGAATTATTCTGCCCCAAATCAGGGGAGGCCTCTTCATTTGCTCAGTTTACCTGTGCTACCCCCCCCCCCCACATCCCCACCTGAGGACTTTGCTTAAGGCTGCCTTCGAGAGGGGGCTTCTTGCCTGGAGCATGGGCTGGCATGCCCAGCAGAGAAGGCCTTGCATGGATCCGGCTCCGGTTATGGCCATAGCCGTTCTGCAGAGAACGGAAGGCAAAAAGGAACAGAGAGATTGCGGCACGCTGTCTGGGGCTGTTGGTTTGGCCAGTGGGGATGGGGGGCAGGAGGCTTTCCCCAGTGAGCTCCATGTTGTGCCCCCAGGCCCCTTGGCACTGGCTATCTGGAGAACAGGCAGTAGATCTTACTGGCTGAGCCCCTGGCCAAAGGGTGACTGACTGATGGCAGCTTGTTTGCCTGAGCGCCTGTGGCCCGATACGCAGAGGGGCTGCAAAACCTCTGTTTCAGATTGATCAGTCACAATAACTCTTGGTAGTCCCCCTCTGGTGATGATGGGGCGTTGTGCCAGTAATGCCATTAATCCACCCTCGTCTTGCCGTTTCCTGCTTTCCAGGTGAACCTGGCAAAATCTGTGCTCCCACCTGGGAAAGAAGCCCTGAAGAGCTGCTCCTGCCAGCAGGAGACGGAGGAGGAGGAGACGCCATCAAACCTCAGAGTGGAGTCGGGAACTCAGACTGGTCCCAGGCAGTGTGTGGAGGAACAGCAGCAGCAGTAGGGGCCAAGCTTTGGGGCATAGACACTTCGGGGTGATTCCACCATCCCACCCCCACGCTCCAGTGGGAAAAAGCACTGTTTGCAAACTCCAGATAGGAGGGTGCTGCATTCCACTGCCAGCTCTTTGGGAGGCTTGGTTTTGCCTTCAGGCCTTCCTGCAACCACCAACTTTTGGGGTTCAGCAGCTGGAGAATTCTTTGCTGGAGTAATTATTGAAGAAAACGGGGGCTTTGCCAGAGACACTGAAACTGAATATTTCGGCTAATAACATTAGTGACTAAGCACAGGCACCTGAAGCTGTGTGGCAAGGAAAGCATGACAGCAATAAGCAGAAAGAGGGCAGATGTATCTGGGAGGCAGAGAAGGGGGGCCACAATCGGATGGTATCTGAGAGCACAAGAAGTCCTTGTATCCATCCATGCCAGTTGATGTAAGAGGCGTCCTTGGGTCAAAATGTTTCTGCCTTCCACTCTGCATTTTTATGGCACAGTGGTTAGAAGGCAGCATTGCCGGCCGACTCTGCCCACAGCTAGGAGTTCAATCCAGAGGTCGGAAAATGAGGACCCAGATTGTTGAAGGCAACATGCAAATAATGCTGACATTGTAAACCGCTCAGAGAGCGCTGTAAAGCACTGTGAAGTGGTACCTAAGCCAAAATGCTATTGCTGTTGTTGACATGCGTGAATAACAGGCAGGGCTAAACATGAACATGTGAACGATCTTTTAAAATGTACACCGCCTTGAGTCCTACGGGAGAAAGGCGGTATATAAATATAATAAATAAATAAATAAATAAAAATAAGACTTGCTATCAAATCAAAACTGGTGATGCATTGTTAGGGACTTAAAAGGGATGATAACCCAGAAATTTCTCGATTTTAGTTCTGTGGCCTCAGGAGGGAGAGAAATCTGAGCCAGTAGCAAATGCTATTTGCCAAGGGTCTTTCTGGAGCAAAAACGTAACTTTTTAAAGAACAAACGCTGAGGGAGGTTGCCCTCCACTGATCCAGTGTCCCAGGCCCTTTTCTCAGCCTGGGGAGAAGCTCCGTTTGCAATCCAGGGAGTGTTTTGGACACGAGAGACTGGAGGAGTGCCTGGTTATATTAACCTATCCTTGTGCCTCTTTGTATCCAGCCACACATTATCTCTTTCGCATTAACTAGATTAGGGGTGGAGGTTTGGGGTGGTGGGAAGGCCACAAAAGAGTCCACTCCACTTTGATCCCAACATGCCAAGGTTAATCCAACTCCCATTTCAGTATTGAGTGAGGCTAGGATTAAGGAGTTCTTCTCCAGGCAGATGAATGTTTATGGAGATTCTCACCCTCACTTTCTCAGCCCTAGGCAGGAGGCAATGGCAAGCCAATTTTGAAAAACCTTGCCAAAACTGCAGGGACCAGTCCAGGCAAACCCCAGGAACCAACAGAGGCACCAAAGAGGAACCACCGCAACAAAGTCAGAGTAGGGCTGCAATACGGGACCGGGGGCGCCAGGTTGCAGAAGCGATATGCGGACGAGTGAGTCGCGCATGCGCGCCCTCCGGTGTAGACGTCCCTTCAGAGAAGATACTCGGATTGGCTGCCCGTCTCTTTCCGCGCGGTTGCCGGGGAGACGCTCCCGCCTTCCGATTGGCCGAGCCGCCGGCCGGAAAATCGCCGCGGGGTTTCCGTCGCGCGACCCGGAAGGGGATGGCGGCACCGCCGCACGGAGGAGAGCTGCGGCTGCTCTGTCTCCACGGCTACGGGCAGAACGCCGAACGGTTCCGCGCCCGCACCGGCGCGCTGCGGAAGGCCCTGCGAGGCCGCGCCCGGCTGCTTTACCTGGACGCGCCGCACCGCCTGCCCGCCGAAGGGGAGCCGGGGCCCGAGGGCGGCGCCGGGCCGCGCGGGTGGTGGCCGGAGTCGGCGGCCGGGCCGGAGCCGGAGTGGGCGCTGCGGGCGGTGGCGGAGGCGCTGGCGGCGCTCGGCCCCGTGGACGGCCTGCTGGGCTTCAGCCAGGGCGCGGCGCTGGCCGGGCTGCTGTGCGCGCTGCGGGAGCGCGGGGACGGCCGCTTCCCCTTCGGCTTCGCCCTGCTGGTGGCCGGCTTCCCCGTGGCCGAGGCGGCGGCGGCGGCGGCGGGGTCTCTGCGGGTGCCCAGCCTGCACGTCTTCGGGCGGGACGATCGCGTCATCCCGGCGGCGGAGAGCCGGGCGCTGGCCGAGCGCTTCGCCCGCCCCGCCCTGCTGGCCCACGACGGCGGCCACTTCGTCCCCGCCGCCGCCGCGCAGAGGGCCGCGTACCTGGGCTTCCTGCGCCGCTTCGGGGGTCCCGCGGAGGACGAGCTCGGCCCGCCCCGACCGCCGCCGGCTCCCCCGCGCGCCTCGGACTCGCGCTCGGCGGCTTCCCTGCGGGGCTCAGGCGAAGGTCCGGCCTCGAGTCCGGCGGCGGCTGGAGGAGGAGGAGGAGGAAAGCCCCGCACCGGAGACCCGCAAGACACCGAGCCGGGCTCCCCCCCAAGCGGTCTATAACGACCCCTGCCTGTAGGCTGCGCTGATGCAATTAAAGGACTTTTTGGGGTACAAGACCGTGGGAGCCGCTGAAGCCCAGTTGGGAGCCCCGAAGCCCTACCGTGTTTTGGGCTGACTCTCCCAAGTACCAGGCTTGACTGATAACAATGGCGGGACTTGCCAGGCACCCAGGTTGCAGATCCGCTTTCCGTCTGGGCTCAGGGACAGATTTTGGGATCGAACTGAAGCGGGAACTCAAAACAGACTTCTTTCCTGGGATGTTGGACCTGCCGCTTGTCAGTGTGTTTGGAGGAAGAATGGGCAGGTCCACTTGGCTCATCTCAAAGGCTACAAGATAAGCGTCTTCTTCCCAGATCAGAGGATTCCCGGCTCTCCTGCCATCTGAATCTCAGGCCTGACGGAGGTGTCAACAACCTTCCTTTGGTCCTCCTTGCTCAGGTCGGATCCTGAGAGAGGAAGGAGGAAGGCAGGGAATCGGGGGTTTTCCATCCCAGTAGAGCCTCCAAAGCAGGTCTGGATGTTCTTGGAAAGCTATAATCAAGCCAAAGCGACAGTGGATCAGGAAACGACTTTTGATTCCAGGGATTGCAGTTGCAGTTTGCCTCCAGAAGTTGTAGGGGCTCCATCACTGGAGGCTTTTAAGAAGAGATTGGACAGCCATCTGCCTGCTATATATACACGTGGTATATATAGCAGGGGGCTGGTCTAGAAGACGTCCGTGGTCCCTTCTAGTTCTATTCTGATTGATTGATAAGGATTTTAAGCTTTATTTTAGTAGAAGTTGAATAGGGGTAATTAAATGATTTTGTACTTGTGATTCTTGATTCCCTTAATATTCTTGGCACATGCTCCATTTGGTGAGGTGCCCTTTGAACCCTCTTCCCTCTCAGTACCTCCAACCAAAACAAGGTGGTATCCTCTCGCACAGTCTGCCTCTCAAGTCCCGCTTTTTTGTAAAATTTAAGGGAGATTATTGTCAAAAATGCTGGCTCTGATTCTGGGCTTGTCTTTTCCAGCAGTGAGTAAGGACAGCAGAAACTCCTTAAAGTTTTTAAATAAAGTGTCATTTGTCATTGCTACATGCCACTCTTGTGGGAAGGAGGCAAGTTTTTCCATCCCACATATTGCAAAGTCACACCACAATTAAGGAGGCAACATGGGAGAAGTTGCTGCATTTTTAGACCTTGATTTTTGGGGGTCTACCAGGCCAGACTGTGGGGTTCCTCTCCCCTGGAGTTAAAGAGAGGGAGGGGATTACCAGCACAAATACTCCAAAGCTGTTGTGTGAAGGCAGGCCGGCCAGAGGGTGCAAATCCAGAGAATTCCTGGAGTGGAGATGGTGGCTCCTGATCTGCAGGCTCAACCGCTGGCTGGGCTTGTGTAGTTGTGAAAACTGTAGATATTGAAGCAAAAGCCAAAAAATCCTTCTGGAAGTGAGTGCGTGTAAACTTTCTTTATCCACAAGAGGGCAGTGCTGCTACCCGTTTCTGTATTTTTCCACCTGTAGGACAGACATCCAGACTGAGTGAAAGAGAAACCTTGGGCCTGTGAGGAAACCCAGAGTTGCAGGCTGGACCGGAAAGTAAGCAGGCAGTGGCAGCCCATTTCCAGGATCCACCAGGGTCTGACCTCTTGCAGCTGTTGCCTGATTGGCCTGGCTGAAGTTTGCAGAGAAAGTACCCCCTCCCCCCCAAATGGATCAACCTGTTTGTATTCACCAGGAGAGGAACTGGAAGGATGGGGTGGCCACTCTTCTACACAAGTCTGTTTCCTTACCTGACCATCTCTACTAGCTTTCCCCAACCTGGTGCCCTCCAGATGTGTTCAGCAGTAGGGTCATTGGCTGAGGACCCTGGGAATTGTAGGCTAGCTGGTGACAACAGGAGCTTGGCCACTTGCAAGATGGAGTGTCGTTCCTGCAGTGGGGCTGAGCCCACACTTGCAGGGAAGGTCAAGTCTTGCCCAGTTCTTCCTCCCAGAGCTTTGTTTCCTCCAACTGGGGAGCAGAGCAGCCTCCACCCCCTCCCTTGGAAGGACGTCCTGGGTTCTCCAGAGATCTGGCCAGCAGAGGCTGGGGGTAATATGTGGAACCAGGCTAAAGGGAGAGGCCTCACCAGGGCACCAAGGCCTTGGTGTACAAAGGTTAAGAGGCTCCTCCTCCTCCTCCTCCAGCCCTCAGTCTCCGCCCCACCAGGCTTCAGTCTTAGGAGGAGGATGAGACCCTGCAGCCTCCTCAGTGGGCAATGCTGAATGGGGTTTTACTCCTCTTGATGGTTGCCTCCTTTCTCTGAGGTAGGGGAGCCTCAGAGGTGGAGGGGGATCGTGCACAACCAAGTCCTTGGCTTCAGATGTGCCCTGAGGGGCAAGATGGGTAGGCTGGATGGCACCTCCCTCCTGGGCCTGCTCAGTAATAGCAGCAGCAATTCACCTCCCAGAACCCCTTAGCAGCATGGCTCCCTGAGGAATTCTGGGAGTTGAAGTCCACATGTCTTGAAGTGGCCATGGTTGGAGCATTTCCACAGGATAGGGCTCTGTTCCCCAAAACATCCAGGTCTGTGAGGCAGCCTGTGGGTTGGTGGGGAGAACCAGAAGACTTTGGTCTGCCAGAGCCAGAGGGGCTCTGTTCAAACACCCAAGAAGGGGAACGTTCAGGGTCTCCAAGCGTGCTCTGTTCTGTAGAAAATACCCGACCAAGGCTCGTCTGACCCTGGGCACCCGGTGAACTCCCCGCCCCACAGACGGATCAGCCGCAGGCCCTGCTGTGCTGGAGCAGTTGCCGTAGCATCGGAGGCCCCTTCTCTGATCGTTATAGGGTGCCTGAGAAAAGTGGCTTCCCTGGTCAGTTGCCCCCAACCCCGCCGCTGCCCCCGAGGAGCCCAGGCAACCAAAGCTGAGCAGAGCTGAGTCTTCCGGCGCTTCTGAGCGAAGAGGTCGAAGCGGGGCTTCGTTTGGAGCCTCTCGCTGGAGCTGCGAAGTGGAAAGGGCGCTTGGAGTCCCGGGGGCCGGTGAGGAGGAGCAGCTTCCCGGCAGAACGCTCGGCTCCACTGAGCGCAGCGCTCCTTCTGTTTCGGAGCTCCTTCCCGGCTAAGGTGGCGGCCGCGGCTGGATCCCCGGGCTGGGCTGCCCTGGCAAAGCGGCCGAAAGGCTGGGAAGACATCGGGGCGGGGGCGGGGGCGGGGGCGGGGACCCGCAGAGCGGCGTGGATGTGACAGCGAATGAATCCAACGTCCGGCCGTGGTGCTGCCAGGATGGAGCAAGCGACGGGGCTTCTTCCTGAGCGAGGCAACCCCGGCGTCCCCTCCCTCAGCGCGTGGCCGAAGGCAAAGGGCCCGACGAGCCCAGCCAAAGGACGGCAGCCTGCGACTCCGCACCCCCACCCCCCGACAGAGGGGGAGGAGAGGGGGAGAGGAGATGCGCCCGGATGTACCTTCCCCAACTGGAACTTTCTCCCAGCTTGGCCGCCCGCGGGGGCTGCTGCTGGAAGGCCCGCGTCCGCTTCCATCCCTGAGCTGCAACGGCTCTCGGAGTGGCCAACAAGGGGCCCCCAGCCACACCTGGAGCCTTGGGGCGGGCAGGGAGAGGCAGAGGCGCGGCCGGCTCTGTCATAGCCTGGCTGGGTTGTTCAGGGCGAGCCGCCAGGAGTAAGGGGCGGATTTCCGAGGCTGCAGGCTCACGTGAGAGGCTTCTGACTGCCGAGGCTCTTCCTGCACCGAACGGGATCTCCTACTTCCAGGCAGGCCCGCGGAGGTGCCACATTGCAGAGCTCAGAGCCCAAATCAGTTGTGGAGGCATGTGTGCACAACCTTGTTTGTGAGGTGGTGATGGGGGGGGGGGGGGGGGGGACCGGGGGGGGGTTGTCCCAAGAGCACCCTGCACTCACCTGCCCTGACCCACTTTTCCCAACAGGGCCTGGTCTGTTGGCATCCGAGCCTTTCCCTGCCCTGGCCTCAAGGGAGCCTTCCCACTCGGCTGTGATGTGCCAGAGTGCCAGTTCCCCCCCCCCCCCCTTTGTTACCTGTTGCAACTGGAAAGAAGGAGACCTTAAAACTGGATGGAGACAGCTCTGCTGTTATTTCGCTTCCCTTCTCAGCCTGCCCAGTCCTGATCCCACTCTACTGCTTTTGTGTGTGTGTCTGTGTGTGTGTGTGACTGAGAGAGAAGGCCTCTTGCCCCCAAGAATGCCAGCAGAGAAGGTTCTTCTTTCCCAACCAGCAAAAGGCTTCCTCTCCCAGGACAAAAGTAGCCAGGCTTCTTCTGCCTTTGCCCTTTTGAGGTTACAAGAACACCTTTGTTGCTGAGCTGATAGTTCCACCTGCTCCCCACAAGTATTTGGGGCTGTCATGGAGAGGGGCAGTGGTTTGCTGTCTCCCTGGGCATGCTGAGATCTGGCCTGGACACCTGGCAGTCCCAGCTGGGGGGCACAGCCCAGCAGCGGCCTGTCTCAACTGATCTCCCCCCTTGATTGGGGTCAAGTTCCTTCTAGCAACTCCCAGCCTCTCCAGAGATGAGTTATTTCAACTGAGTGCCAGTTTTCAACTGGGGTAATTGCCCCACCACTGCTGTCCTTGAAAAGTGGCAGGTTTCATGGTGCATCGTGTCCAACCAGTAGAGACGGAGGGAATTACTCAAAGTCCAAAGGAAGGCCTGGGGGGGGTGGGGAAGAGAGGTTAGAATAAAGTGGAGAATAAACTCTGCCACTTTCACACGCAGTTTAAATGGCTTTTTTGCTCTGAGTGAGCAGCTGGGATCTCTTCTGATCATCCACTTGGAATTCATTCTGGTGGATTAAGGATGAGAAGTGGAGGCTGCAGACGGAGATCTTACCAATGCAGGAGATCCAAAGGCCTCAGAGGAAGGGAGGGTTGCCTGGAAGTATTTTCAGAAGGAGCTACAGGAGGAATTGAAGCCCCGCTGAGCCCAGCCCGGGGATGGGAAATTCCCTCTTCTGCCCTGTTTGCAGCTGCGGGAGGCTGCCCAGTGCAGGGACCTGTTGCACCAGCTGTCTGCAGAGCCTTGGGACTTGCTGGCAGGAATGAGAACCTGTAAGAGGGCTCATAAATAACTCCACTGGTGGCGGGGAGCCTCTTTTCCCGAAGCTGTGCCTGCAGCCCTTCCACAAAACACCCTGCAGCCCCATTCAGAGGGTCCCTGTGGCTCTGCTGCCCCTCTGCCCCTGTAAGTGGAGGGGAATGACTCTGAAGGCAGAGCAGTGTGTGTGTGTGTGAGAGAGAGAGAGACAGAGACAGAGACACAAAGAGATAGAGAGACAGAAACAGGGACACACAGAGAGACACAGAGACAGATGCATCTTTTTCTACTCAGGCACCGAGAGGCCTTCCTCCATCTGACCTCTTTAACCAGAGAAGTTGTGGGGCAAACCTGGGTCCTTATTAATACACAGGGTTGGCTTGGCATTTGCCTGGATGATGTCCCACCTGCCCCATGCCAGGAATGGAAGCGTGGTGCCCCTCCTCTTGCTTCCTGGTATTCAGCAATTCATCCTGCTCTCGGTGCATCCAGATAGTTCAATGGACATGCAGGTCTGTTTGGCAACCAATGAGCAAATAAGATTTTCTGAATGCTGCACAACCACGAAGACCATAAGCCATAAGACTTCAGAGAGGAGGGTTGCAGCCTCAGGTCTGCTTCTCAAACGCTTCAGCTGCATTTTGAGGTAGAAGGTCCTCTCAGAGGGTGAAGCAATGCGAGCCTTGGCCCCATCTCCCCATAGGGAAGCGAGGGAAGGATGAGTGCCCCCTCCCTTCTAACACCTGAGGTGCTTCACAGGCCCAGCACGGGGAACGCCCAGGGGATGTATGTGGGAGTCATCTTGGCCCCTTTCCAGGCAGCCACACACATTCTCCTGCTCTCCACCTTTGCCGATGCTGTGGCGTCCAGTCCGGGCAACCATGGCTGTAGACTGTTACCAGCCCACATCCACACAGTAACAATCTAAAGCCACGGTTGCCCTGGAGACGCAGGATGAGCTGGCATGGTGGTGAATGGCATCCTGAAAACTCAGTCCTTGCTAGGAGCCAAGAACAGTGAGCTCAGCCCTGCTGGGAATCCAAGGACCCCGGATCCTTTCTCTGGTCTCCCCCTCTCCCTCGAAGACTCCCCATCTCCAAAAACATTGTGTGAAGTCCCAAAGGGAAATTTCCCATCCTTTGGACAGGATCCTGTCAACCTCCCACCAAATCATTTCATCCAGGCTGATCCAGAAAATCAGGCAAAGCTGAAAATGGGGGCAAAGTCCTCTTATTGTTGAAATGGGTGGCATCTCCCTCTTTCATTGTGCCTTGCTTCCCCTTCTTTCCTTGGCATCCCGTTTAGGACACTCACTTGTGTGGGTCAGCCCTGGCCCCTTGGCTGAAGTGGGAACCAGGAAGAGGTCACTGAAAGATGCCCTGGTGAAAGAATCCAGTTTCTCCTTCCTGCCAAGAAGATTAATTGGGAGCCTTTCCTCCTGGGTCTTCCTACCCCCCCCACTCCCCCATTCAACAAATGTTTCCCATCCTTGGCTAATAATGCTAATAACCTAGACATGGATATGCATCCTGGCTACCTCCTGTCTGCCTTATTTTATAACGGAGCTGCTTCTGTCAGTCCCAACCACATTGCCACCAAGAAAGCAAACTCAGGTAGTCTTCTGAGCAAAAAACATCACAACCCATCACAACATGGGTCCTGGCTGGACTTCTGGGAACAGATAGCAACCAAGTTTTCAAAAAGTTTCTATTGTTTCACTAGGAAGTGCCTGATTCTACAGGGATGTATTTAGGAAGGGAGCTCTAAGGCAGGGCTGTCCAACCTTGGTAACTTTAATTCCCCAGGCTGGGGGATTCTGGGAGTTGAAGTCCATAGGTTAGCCAAGGTTGGACACTCCTATTCTAAGGGAAGTCCAGCAGTGCAAGAGACCGGATGTTGGGCTACCTACCCCAAACGGTCAAGGCTGGAGTTCAGCACCATGGACAGCATCCACAGCCAGTTCCTAGCGTCCTCCCTGCAACCTGGCGCCCGACCAGGGGAAATGCGGATCTTAACAGAATAACAGAGTTGGAAGGGACCTTGGAGGTCTTCTAGTCCAACCACCTGCTGAAGCCGGAAACCCTATATCATTTCAGACCAAGTCCCTTGGAAGAAAATCCAGACTGCCAGACAGTTCTGGTTATCTAAAACTTTTGAGTATCTTTGTCCATTCGAAAGAGAATTGGATAAGGGAAGGGGTCTTCCTTTTTGATTCTGGATGATGAGCGCTTTCTTCGCCCTAAGATTTCTTCACCCTATTGTAGAACTATCATCAAATAATAAGCCTCAGAGGCAGAGAGAGAAAAGGGAGGATTTAAAAGCATGGCAAGCCAAAAGCAGATGGACATTTCAATCTTATCTTGTGAAGCCGCCGTCAGCCCTTCAGTTCAGCAGGTGGGGAGCAGGTTCAAAGGGTTCAATGAAGAGCATCTTAAAAGAATTCACAAACAAACAAGTGCTGGAGTTTTGCTTACCACCACACATTTCTGTGGCTAAGCAAGACATTTGTTAAGTGAGTTTTGTCCCATTTTACGACTTTTCTTGCCAGAGTTATGAAGTGAATCACTGCAGTTGATCAGTTAAGTTGTTAAGTTAGTAACGTGGCTGTTAAGCGAATCTGGCTTTCCCACTGAGCTTGCTTATCAGAAGATTGCAAAAGCTGATCACACGACCCTGGGACATTGCGACTGTCATAAATAGAGGCCAGTTGCCAAGTGCCTGAATTTTGATCAGGTAACCATGGGGAGGCTGCAATGGTCATAAGTGTGAAAAATTACCATAAAGCATTTTTTCAGTATGTTGTAAGTTTGAATGGTCACTAAGTGAACTGTTATAAGTCAAGGACTGCCTGTATTTGGTTTCTGATATTCTGTATTTTTTCTCCTGGCTTTAAATCCATTAAATGACATTCCTGGGAATCTTGCTTCATTGTTTCGCTGTTAGGAGCTTGAGATTAATCTTTCTTCCTCCTTTCAGGGGAAATTCTACTCTGGAATCCTTGAGTTGGGAGGTTCGCTTGAGGTCATCAAGTCCAACTCTCTTCTCAGTGCATGAAAAGCATCCCAGCAAAGGGGATTCCAACCTCCATTTGAACCTCTCTAGTGAAGGAAGCCCACCACCACCCTCTGGGTGATTGACTCAATTGTCAGTCTGGGGAAAAATACTTAGGAACTTCTTTTTCTACAAATTTGTGTCCCATAACTCAGATCCATGATTCCATCTGTCTTGCCCTTTGCAGGGTGGGAGGCCTCGATCCCCGGCTGACTTGCCTCAAGAGACTAAACATTCCCAGCTGTCTCCGAGAGTTTCATTTCTAGTCCTCTCCTTACCTCAGTCCTCTCCTCTGACGCAGTTCTGAATTTTCTGTGACCATAAAGCGAGGTGCTCAACACGAGATACAGGACTTGGTGGGCCTGACCAAAGCATAATAAAGTGGAACACCTCACCGGTAATTTGGAAACCATACTTCTGCAGAGGGAGGCTAAGCTTAAATTTAGCATTTTTATAGCCATATTGGCCTACTGGCTTACAATTCATTTGTAGTTAGCTAAAACCCCAATCTATTTTCATTTATAATTGTTTTTACTAGTCACGAATGAAGGTGAATATACGTCTACCCAGGATAATGTTGCAGGATCCAATGTGGATCCATCACCAGAACCAGAGGTTTTGCCTTCCGAGCTTTCTGACTCGTGCTGGAGCCCATCATCCTGAGGGAACTTCTCTCCAGCGGAGTGTGTCACAGAAATTCCCTCAGGAGGGACTCCAGCATGAGTCAGAAAACTCGGAAGGCAAAACCTCTGGTCCCGGTGACCGACTCACACTGGATCCTGTGTTATTATTGCTCTTTATTAGCAACCTGGGTACCTTCATTTGATTTCTGTTTCTTAAATAGAGAATTTTGCATTAAATTTCAGGCTGTTTGTTTAATATATCAAGATTGTTTGTAATCTAATCCTTTCTTCTTATCCCAGATAATGTATTATTTATCCCAGATAATGCCCGTTATTTGAAAATCTGAAAAGTATTCCCTCATCTTTTAATCCACACAATTAATAATGCTGAAGGAGGAGAACCCAGCATGACTGAACCTTGCGATTGCTCTCCCTGTTTTGAGCAAGGATCATGGAGGAGCAATCCTGAAGGTCTTTTCAAGCCAGATCCAGTACGGATCTCTTGAATTCTCAACCATTCAAACAATTAAACAGTTTCCTAAAGAGCACAATATGGGAGGGGGGGTACTTCATTGGTTGCTTTGCTGAAATGAAGATATATGATGTCCACAGCATTCTGTTTTGACTAAATAACTAAATAAATAAAGTTTAGTCTGATACATTTAGTCCATTTCTAATAGTTGTGTTATTTTCAGCTGATTGAACTCTTCATTGTCAGCACTAGAATCTTCCCAAATATCAAAGTTAAGCTGACAAGTCTATCATTTCTGAACCAAATACCTCTACCCTCTGCCTGTGCTTCTAGAAGTTGGTATAGCAAGATTTCCCTTTGAAGAATCAATGCTGACTTTCTTTCAGTAAGCTTCTGTCCACTATGGGCTAACACCTGCATATTAGATCAACATTCCCTCCGTGTCCTCCTTCATATAATTAGTAAATATATTGATGAGCAGAAGACTGAATTTATGACAGCCCCCAACTCTTTCTAATTTGTTGAGGAACCATGACTGGCCTTTGGTCACTGTTCAGATCAGCTATGTAATCACTTTAATATAAGGAAATCCACTTCCCACTTAACTAGACAGAACAATTAATCAGTGGAAAGAGTTGCCTCCAGAAATTGTGGCCGCTCCAACGCTGGAAGTTTTTATGAAGAGATTGGACAGCCGCTTGCCTGAAATGATATTGGGTTTCCTGCCTCTGCAGGAGGTTAGACTAGAAGACCTCCAAGGTCCCTTCCAACTCTGTTATTCTATTATTCCGTTAGGTTGCTAATTGTAATTTGAAATCAAGCTTTGCAGAAATGAAGACATATGACACCTACAGCATCCCCACTGTCTACTGAGGAAACTGGCTGATCAAAACTACTGTGAGAGCTGGTTGATGAATTGATTGGTTAGGGTTAGGGTTAGGGTTAGGGTTAGGGTAACCATTTCCAAGCTATCTACAAATCCAGGCTGGTTCATCTTCCAAAGATCCAGGCATCAAACAGTACAAGAAAAAGAACACGTCTCCAAATGCTTTGATTTCCCCCTCTTTAGAAGTTTGAAAAGGAAAATGTTTATAACAATTCCTGTATTGCCACCTTAATATTTTCCTAATAAACCTAATTAATTAGATTCCTAATATGTCTGCTAAAATCTCAGACACCTATTTCTTGGATTGCAATCCTAGTTATTACCAGAGAAAGCAGACAAATGTGAAATGAAGGATAATCTGGCAAACTTTCTCCTTGTCAAATCAACACTAGTAATAATCACTGTGTTCCTTTAAAGGTGCTTCCACATTGATTGTTCTTTAATCATTTATTTCTACTGCTATGGAGTCTTCCTTGATATCCACCAGATTGATGTCTATGGAGAGACTCCACCATCCAGGTCATAGTTGTCCCAAAGATGTTTTTTCCAAAAGGCAACTGGATTTTCTTGGCTTTTTTTCCTTGAAAATTTTTGTTTTTCACCCCAGAAGCTTCTTCAGTTCTTAGAAGTGAAATGTTTTCAAAGAAAACACCAAGAAAATCCAGTTGCCTTTTGGAAGAAGCACCTTTGGGACATCAGATTGAGGGGCTCCAGAGGCCATCCTTTCCTCCCTTTCTGAAGATTGGGCCAACCGTTGCTTCCCTCCAGTCACCCCTTCCTCCCTCAAAGTCCCCCAAGATTTATCAGTCAGAGAGGACCCAGGATTTCCCTGGGACTCCAAGAGTCCCCAACACTTTGGCCTTAGGAGCCTTTGAGGTTCTTGTAAACAACCAAAGGCCTTTGGTTTATGCACAACACAGTCCATGGTGTCCATTTTCACTGTTGGTGATGTACAATATAGGTAATCCTCAATTTACAACCACAACTGAACCCAAAATTTCTGTTGCTAAGCAAGACAGTTGTTAAGTGAGTTTCGCCTGTTTTTACGACCTTTCTTTCCACAATTGTTACGTGAATCACTGCAATGGTTAAGTTAGTCACCGGGTTGTTAAGTGGATCCGGCTTCTCCATGGACTCTGCTGGCCAGGAGGTCACAAAAGGGAATCACTTGATCCTGGGACGCTGCAACTGTCATAAATATGAGCCAGTGGCAAGTGTCCAAATTTTGATCATGTGACCACAGGGACCATGTGACCATGGGGATGTCGCAACGGTTGTAAGTGTGGAAACCACTCATGTCACTTTTTTCAGTGCCACTATAACTTTGAATGGTCATTAAATGAACTGTTGTAAGTTAAGGACTACCTGTATTAGAACATTTAACAATTTAAAAAAACTGAAAAATGTTTATAATTCTCCCTGGTACTATTTCTTACAATCTCTGGCTTCCATCTTGCCTTTTTGGTCTCCTGAAGGAACACATATTGCTTGTGTCCCCCAAAGGAGCAAAAATTGGGTAGCTCTGCCTTTGTTGCCTTTAAATTTTGCCTTCTAAAGTGAAGCGTTGACCTCCTGTTTTTCCTTTCTCTTCAAGGTCTGGTGGCTCAGACCTTGAAGAGAAAGAGCCACTGAACCACCAGAGCTCCACCAAGCTCTGGTGGCTCAGTAGACTAAGGCAGTGATTAACATCCACTTACATCTGCTGCCTGCAATTACTGCAAGTTCAAATCCCACCAGGCTCAAGGTTGACTCAGCCTTCCATCCTTTCTAAGGTGGGTAAATTGAGGACCCAGATTGTGGGGGCAATAAACTGACTTTGTATAAATATACAAAAGTATGAAGGCTATTCCTTAACGCCTTGTAAACCGCCCTGAGTCTCTGGAGAAGGGCGGCATATAAATCAAATTTTTTTTAAAAAAGGTGACTAAAACCTTGGGGATGCCAACTCAACCCTTCCAAGACCGAGTGGCTGTGGCTGCCGGCATCCCAGTATAGCCAGCTGGCGCCATAGCTGGTTATTGGGGGCGAATCACTGGCCCCCACGGAAAGGGCTCGCAACTTGGGCGTCCTACTGAACTCACGGCTGTCTTTAGAAGAGCATACGACGGCCGTGGCCAGGGCGGCTTTCTATCAGGTTCGCCTGATATGCCAGTTGCGCCCCTTTCTAGATTGGGACTCCTTACGCACGGTCACTCAAGCACTCGTCACTTCTCGTCTGGACTACTGTAACACTCTCTACATGGGGCTCCCCTTGGGGTGCACCCGGAGGCTCCAACTGGTGCAGAATGCGGCCACGCGGGGGATTATGGGAGCGACAGGGCGCTCCCATGTGACACCTCTCCTGCGTGAGCTGCATTGGCTTCCGGTGGACTTCTGGGTGTGCTTCAAGGTGTTGGTGGCCACCTTTAAAGCGCTCCATGGCTTAGGGCCGGGGTATTTACGGGACCGCCTTCTGCCACCAATTGCCTCCCACCGGCCAGTTCGCTCCCACAGAGAGGGCCTCCTCAGGGTGCCGTCAGCCAGACAATGTCGACTGGCAACCCCCAGGGGGAGAGCCTTCTCTGTGGTGGCACCTGCCCTCTGGAATGACCTCCCCCCAGAGATACGAGTGATCCCAGACCTCTGGACTTTTCGTCGGGCCCTTACAACTCATTTCTTCCAGTTAGCTGGGCTGGCCTGACCCCATGTTTTGGTTTTAAAGTTTTGATACTGATTTTAATTCGAATTGTTTTTAAATTATGGGCCAAATCTTATCTAAATTATTTTAAAACTTAACTTTTGCATGTTTTTTAGTTGGCTGTTCACTGCCCTGAGTCCAGAAGGAGAAGGGCAGTATAAAAATTTAACCAAATAAATAAATAAAAATAAATAAAAGAAGCTCCTTTTTCCTTCCTCAGCATTCGTGCCCCGGGCTACGGGATGTTTGGGGCCACCTGGGGGTCCTCTCCTCCTTCCAGGACCCCTCAGCCCCTTTGAGGGTTCTCCTGTTGGCCTCCATTTTCTTTCTGGGTTGACCACAGAGCCTCTGGTGCTGCCCTCTGGGGGTCATCGGTTGCCATCTTGATCAGGGATTGATAACTGCCAAGACCCCCTGCGACTACCCTCCAAAAGGAGAAGACCTCCAATGCTAGGGGGCCACATTCCTCCGTGTCCCTCCACTGCCCCCTCCTCACCCAGTGCCCTGCCTGGAGGACAGCTGGTCCTCTGGTGCCTCCCTCCCCCATCAAAGGAGGAAGGAGCCTGAGAGACAAAGCAGCAAAGGACCATTGGCAAGTCCTCCCTTAGCCCTACACAAAGATCTTCATCCACCCCCGACCCCTGTCCTTGCCAACAGGTTCCCCCCTCCCCCCGTCTTGATTTAAAATGGGCTCATTTCACTCTTGGCCAAACAGAGCAGGAAGCCCCATGAGGGAGTTGAGAGGCCCTGCTTGGCTTTATTCACAGAATCACAGAGTTGGAAGGGACCTTGGAGGTCTTCTAGTCCAACCCCCTGCTCAGGCAGAAAACCCTATACCGTTTCAGACCTATGGCTGTCCAAACTCTTCTTGAAAACCTCCAGGGATGGAGCCCCCACAACGTCCGTCCATCCATCCGGAGGGAAGTCTTTTGTCAGGCTTCCACAGCTCCGCAGCACTAGCGAACGGGGAGTCTAAAGCTGCAGATACAGTACAGTACAAGGAGGAGAGAAAGCTGCCAAGGCTCAGAATCAGACCCAGGAAGCTCCACGGTCCACATCATCCCATTTTAAAGGCGAGGAACACTGAGGCTGATAAATCAAGGTCCATACCCAGCCCTACCAAGGTAGAGATTAGCTGGGGAGAGAGATGGGGAAATTTAATAAATAAACTATGGAGTCGAAGGACACTAGACTTGGGAAAGCAATGAAGTTCCATTTCTCAGCTAGGAATACCGAGGCCGAGTCACGTGACTTGCCCGAGGTTTCCACAGCTTCGGAGCTTCCTTGTGGCTGTGGGGAGCGTTGTTCCTTGCTCCGCCCTCCCCCCCCCCCCCAAAGGGCTGCTGGAGAAAGGCCCGTTGCCGCTGCCAGACTTCAGTGGCCATGACTGTAGACTGTTACTGTGTCTCTCACACCGGTAGCAGTAAGCAGTCTAGAGCCAAGGTCCTGACGAGCTGACCGGGGGCGGGAGGGGCGGTTCGGGCGTCTTCGGACAGAGCCCCCTGGGCACACTTCCCTTTCTCACCAAGGGGGAGCCAGGGGCACACTGTTGCTTCCTGGGCAAACCTCTCAGCAGGCAAAGACCCCAATAATCCCCCGCCCGTTGTGCCATTCAAAGTAAACACGCTAGCTTCCACTTCTCACGGTCACGGCTAATCCTCGCTCCTGGCTTATTCTGCGCCTAGAGTCTAAGCGCTTCGGACCCCGCCGACTGCTCGCCTGTCCACGGGAACCTCCACAGCTGGATGCCCAGCCTCAAAGGTTCGGGGGTGTTTGGAGGGGAGGGGCTCCGCGGCTTCTGCTCCACCCTTTAAAAACTCCGATTCATGATCACAATCCGAGTGTCACTTCCGGAGCTGAGGACAGTCTGTGCGCGCTACGAAAGGCGGCAAGAGAGCGAGCCCCTTCCCTAGACTTTAAGCCCCCTCCCACGCACAGCCCCCCCCCCGAATGGATAAGGCCTGGGGTGGGGGTATCTGGCCTTTTCCTCTTCCCGTCTTGGCAACCCTGCATTTTGAGGCATTCACCACCCTCCCTCCCTCCCTGGGCGGAGACAGAGGCGAAAGCTTGGCCTCGCGGACCGAGGGAGGGGGCAGAAGAGGCTGGAGGCTGGCGCCCCCAGGCCCCGGCTTCCGGCAGCCTCTCGTTTTTCGGCGCAAGGTGATTCGAGCGCCTCCCTACCAAACGCTGCTATGCCGCCGCCGCCGCCTTTCAGGTAGGTTGGGGGCGGAGAAATAGGAGTGCCCCTCCCGCGGCACTGAAAGAGGCAGGGACGGCCGGTGGCCGCCCGGCAACAGGTAGCAGCGGAGGAGGGGCGGATCCGCAGGAGGGAGGAGGGGCGCCAAGAAGGATGATCTCCCAGTTTCCCCCCCCCCGCCCCTTGTGCTCTCTCTAGGTTAGGGAGGCGTGACCATGTCTAAAGGTAGCCCCCCCCTCCGCGTGTTTGTTGCTACCAGACTCTAATAGGCTTTTGACCGCGGGGAAAAGCGCCGCCCTCCCCCCCTCCGGCCCAAGTCTGCCCAGCTGAGCCCCCCAGAAGGTTCCGACCCTGCTCGGAGATCAACCCCACGCGCGGGACTATTCGGGGGGAGGGGAGTCGGACCCGCTGCCCCGCGCCTTGCGGGATGCTCTCCGGACCCACGTGTTCGCCCTGGCAGCCAATGGGGTCCGCGTTGACTCACTCTGCGCCGAGAGGGGCTACGGGCCCCACTCCGCCTGGGACTGCAAGCCGGAGGGCTCGGAGGTGGCGCTCCGTCCGAAGCCAGGCGGCGGAGTGGGGGAAAGAGCGGGGCCCGCGCTGCCAAGGGGCCGGGAGGCGCCGACCCGTCTGGCCCAGGGTTTGGGTGGCCCAGCGCAGTTCTTACCTGCCCGGACGGCCGTCGACCCCCCCCCCCCCCCCGGTCTTCGAGCTGCGCTCCTTGCCGTCGTCTCTCCCTCCGGTCGTCCCGCGGGCAGCGCGCCCTTTCCGGCAGAGGAGCGGCGACGTCCTTCGGCCGCGGCTGGGCTGCGGAGCTGCTTCTGGCGCCGTCGAGGTTTTTATAGAGATCGGCTCGTAGTAACGGGGATCTCGCGGCTCATTCACAGAAAAGCATCAGCCTACGCAATGACGTGGGCGCGACGTCAGCGGGAAATTTAGGGAACGGGCAGAGGCAGCTATTTATAACCGGCGGACGGGAGGGGCAGCGAGAGGGAGTATTGGCGGGGGGGGGGGGGGCCAGCCGGTCGGCTAAGGAAGCAACCAGCCAAGTGGGGGAGGGCACTGGAAGGGGCTGCAGGATGAGGGTCCCGTCTGGGAGAGCTCCGCCATGCCTTCGTGGCCACTTTGGAGGCACCGGACATTCTTGGGTGAGATTCAGCCAAGTCCGGCAAAGGACGGAGAGGAAGCGATGCCTAGTGGTGCCAACATAGTTTCCATTTACCACCCTTTGCTTCCCAGATCCTCCTAAAGGACAGGGGGGAGGGGCAGCTTCTCTGCTAGTGCTAAGGTGAGCAGCGTCCCGAACTTCAGTTAACTTTATTTTCCTTTCCAAAGTCTGGAGTCATTTCTCAAATATGGCTTGGGGGAGGGGCCGTTTTAGCAGGAGAAGATCAGACCAGACCGTCTCATCTCTGGGTCTCTCAAGGCCAGGCAACGTCCATTGCTCAGCCAACATGCCTTTCCTTGGGTGCTTCTCGTTTCTCCAGGTGACACCTGTCAGTCAAGCCACCTGCAAACCAGGGGTTAGACATCGCATTCGGGATGCTTCAGACACGAGATTGGGGAATGGCGGGGCAAAGGCAGCTTGGCTGCTTCCTCTGCCCAAGTTTAGCGAGTCACGAACACGTTAAGTTTTTTTTTCCTATTAGGAAGAGTAAAACAATTTGCGTTGTGTTGCTGCTGTTACTACGGAGCTCCTCTCCCCCCTCCAAAGTGAGTCCTGAGGAGCTTGGCTGATTCCAAGAGTGGGTCGCACATCCAACCGCGGGGAGGACAGAAGGTGGGCCCAGGCTGGCCGGAAGGCATCAGCACTTCCTTGGGTGGACAGCTCCCCCCCATGTGAACCACACAAATTGATGGGTGTCCCGATTTCCCCTTAGTTCCCCTTCTTTACCTGCTGGGCTCTTGCCATTTGTCCAGGCGCCCCCCCTCTTGTTAACGGTAGCAGCCCCCTCCCCTGACACTGGGGTCCTCACCTGACTCCACCTTCAGGCTCACCTTTGGGAGAGCATCAGTCACAGATGTACAGGTGGAGGGTCTGTATTAAGGCAGCCAAGTGAGAAAGGAGGAGGAGGAGAAAGATGGAAGGAGGGTGGAAGGAAAGGGAAGGGAAGGAGGAGGAAGGAGAAGGAGGAGGAAGGAGAAGGGAAGACCGCAAGAGAGGCATAGCCGCTAGCCCCCACTTGCCCCTCTTCTCCCTTCCACCTTTTGAGGAGATGGCTGTCAATTGAAGAGGCTTGTATTTTAGCCATCCCAGGGCTCTCCTCCCTTGGCCCTTTGGTCACTGCCTCCCACTGCTGAGTTTCTGTACTGGATGCAGGTCCGAGTGGCATGAAAGAGGCGAGCCTGCCCATAAGCTGCTTCCGGCTCCCCCTTCATTCTGAGCCAGCCGTAACCTTACCTCCAGCCCTCTCAGCCCAGCTCTCCAGGGCCGGAAGCTGCATCGGAGCCCCGTCCTATCCCTCCCGATGGACTGCATCCCCCAGGGCGGGTTCAGTTCTGGCTCCTGTAGCTGGGTCCACCTAGGCTGCCTCCACCCCATGTGGCTCGGCTCCCCCAGAGTTGCGCATCAGATCAGTGACTTTTTCAGTCATTCACATCGGTGGGGATGGGGATTGTTGATTGTCCAGTGTGGCACTTGCTTGTAAAAATTTGGTGTCACTGGCCTACTGGTGGCTACTAACCTTAAGTCATTTATTTACAGATTACAGTAAATATCCCTATCCAGTTCAGAGGCTCAGGTGAGGCCACTTTGCAGACCTATGAATGTGTTTTGCTCCAGTCTCCACTACTTCTCCACTACTACTTATTTTAATAAGTTCCTGGTGCAGGAAACTGGTGGCTAGAATTTAATGAAGAGGAGAGAGGGGGGGCGGGAGGGAGGGAGGGAGGGAGAGGGAGAGGGAGACCGAGGGAGGGAGAGGGGGAGGGAGGGGGAGGGAGAGAGGGAGGGAGGGAGAGTGCAGGGAGCATCGTCTATTTGGGAAAACAGCAACCGTTCCCTCCTCTGAAGCACTGTGGAAAATTCCATCTGAATCAACTCCCTCCTTCCAGCAAAGGGACAGTAACCTCGGATGCTCTTCTCTGGGCCAAACGAAGGATCTTCTGGTACTCCATGAACTACCTGCAAGCTGGCTGAGAGGCAACCGGGCAGGGTTGGGCTGAGCAGGTCACAAGGAAACAGGCAATTCCCTGCTGTGTGGAATTAAAACTCTTCCCTCCCAACCCCTGAGACCTACAGTACATGTGGATCTATGTCATTAGGAAGGTGATCCAGGCAGGAGACCCGACAGCTCCTCTGACTACAGAAAGGGTCCCCAGAGGGGATGGAGACACCTCGGCCAAAGACGGGAGATCAAGGCTTGAATATTGCCACAGGTGAAAAAACCTCTGCTGAGTGTTCCCATTTCCTGGGTGTTTTGGGGTTCCCCCAACAACCTCACAGGCTAAAGGGGTTCCTACCAGGAGGCAGGGTACTGGACACAGGAGCGGGCTCTGTGGAGGGCAACCTGAGAGGGGGCTTCATTTCCTTGGGCCTCAGATGAAGCCCCCCAGGGTCTTCCTCATAGGAGCTGGAACTTGCTAAGGCCTACAATCAGACTGTGTGGCCCAGAGTGGCCATTGCTCTGGACCGGCAGGACACCATGTCCTGCCACTCATCTCGGATCCAGGCATATGCCCAAGAGGCCCTTGGCAGCGGGCACAGAGGTATCTTACCTCTCTGCTTGGTAGTCGTGGCCCACCGCCCCAACCTCTGGGCAGGAGAGGCTTCAGAGCCGGGCGGAAGGCTGCAGACTTCTCAGCACTTCAGTATTGCAACTCGGAGCCCTGCCTGATGCAGTTCTGCCCTGGATCCCTTGCGGCCTCCAGGGTGGACTTGTCAGTATCCCTTGGTGGGCAGCGTCAGCCCCCTCCTTGCTCTCCCTGCCGCCGCCAATCCCACATTTAAACAGGTGCTACTATGTGGCATTTATGGGACTGGGTTTCTTTATTTGTATTTATATTAACCGACAGCTAAAACTTGGCGTTTTAGCTGTCAGTTAATATAAATTCCCACCTTTTTTTAAAAAAAATTGATTTATATGCCACCCTTCTCTGGAGACTCAGGGCGGCTTACAATGCGTTAAGCAATTGTAAGCCGCTCTTAGCTAAAACTTGGCGTTTGATAACAATCCAGACCAACAAATCTGTTACGTGCATTTATTTATCAATTATGTTTTATTGTAACTTGGCCTGAAAACAGAAAAACCTACAAGTGAAATCAAACGGGATTGAAGTCCATTCAACAGGCCTCGTTGCAGGAAATCCCACCCCCCACCCCCCGGTTAGCGTCCTCGTACAATCACGTGACCCGGGTTTATAGGTCCGACCGAGTCTCGGTTTCTTTAGGTCGGTTCAGAATTGGCCGGTTTACACAGCAACGTTAAGCCGAAACGGAACCGGCGACCCCCCTTTGCCTCTGGGGCTGCCAATCGGCCGCTTTCGGCAACCGCTGTACAATCCCCCGTCTCCCGAAATTTCCCGAGGACCGAGGACCGAGCGCCGGCGGCAGGGGGCCTGCCCCCACCCACATCCCCAGGCCCTACTGCAGCCTCCAGGGACGCGCCTAGCCTTACAGCCTTCGCCCGAGCGCTTTCTAGGCCAAGCGCCTGGGGGCCGCCTCCCGTCCGGTCCCCCGACGCCTGCGAGCGAGCGAGCTCTCTGGGGCAGGGCCCTCTCCCTACCAGGGAGCCCGAGCTCCCTGCATTGCAGTGCGGCGGCCTCTCTTCCTGCGGGGAGGTGAAGTACTTCGGCAGGCGCGCAGTGTGGGCGGCTGGAGGGCCCATTATTCCGCAGAGAAAAGCAAGCAAGAGGGGGGAGCGCTCCAGGCAGGCGGCACCAGGCAACCTGCGCAGGGAAAGGGGAGTCCGAGCGCCTCTTGTGCAGTTGGGGGGCGGGAGGGCGGGCAGGCGCAGCGGAGCTGGTTTCAGGGGCTGGACAGC
The DNA here is from genome assembly GCA_012654045.1 of Ptyas mucosa. Taxonomy (NCBI): domain Eukaryota; kingdom Metazoa; phylum Chordata; class Lepidosauria; order Squamata; family Colubridae; genus Ptyas; species Ptyas mucosa. Next base: position 332,551 of record WNWU01000132.1, read on the forward strand.
CTGTCCGGGAGGCAGGAGGGAGCGGTCTTCCTGGAGCCACGCAGTCCCGCTAGGCTCGCCTCTGCTGCCCCCCCCCTCCGAGCCGCGGGTCGGACTAGATGGCCCTGGGAGTCCCAGCGGCTGCCGTCCTGCGCCTCAGGCCATACCGCTACGGTTGGGGGCGGGACAGGCCCAGCGCGCCTTTGGGGGCGAGAGGGGCCGATGGCAGGAGCTTCGCTCGGGCCTGTGAACCGCCAGCCCCCCTTCCACTCTACCGCTCTTTTTGCGGAGTGCTGGAGGAAGAAAATGGGCCTGAGGCGTCAGTTCGCCCCGCTCCCCACCTGCCTTGTTCCCCACAACAACCCACAGCGCTTCATCGCTAATTATATTCAGTCGGAGAAAGCCTGAACCGCGTTCGGCAGTTACGCAAACGCACCGGAACCGACAGCCGAGCCCTCCCTTCTCCGCCCCCCCCGCGGGGTCAACCCAATCCTTCCATCCAGCGCGAGCAGAAGCGGGGATGGGGGGAGGCTATCCGGGCTTCCTGCAGGGCTTCTAGGGTTTAGGGACTTCGGCGGGTCGGACTAGATGGCCTCGGAGTCACCTTCCGCCCTTGTGGCCTTTGGCGAGCCAAGCCTACCTGTCGGGCTTCTGAACAGCCTGCCAGGCTCTCCTCCCGAGCCCCGCGGCTGCCCGGCCTGCGCCCCCCTCCCCCGTGAGCCCAGCCTGACCCGCCGCGGGAGGAGGGCGAAGGAAGGGGGGAGAGAGACCGGCAGGCGTCGCGGGGAGCCTTTTCTTCTCGCTGCCCGCGCTCCTGCGCCTCCCCCGCCCCCCCTCCCCCCGTTTCTGCCGCAATGAATGGCGAGCCGGCGCTGCGGTGCCCAAAAGGCGCCGGACCCCGGAGGAGCGGCGGGCCCCCCGGCGTGGACCTGAGCCGGATTCTGCTGACGGGGGAGGTGCCCGGGGGGGGGGATCCGGGCCATCCGGGCCCGTCTCCTCTTCTTGGAGGGCTTTGCATGCCAGGGGCTGCTTCCCCAATAACAGGGCGGTTCTGGAATGGCATTCCAGCTTCCTGGGCTCCGACTCCGCCGGGAGACTGCACTGGTCCGGAGCCCCGGCGGGGCAGGAGACCCGCACGGCTGCTCCACTCGGGCTGCGGCGCCCTCGGGAAGCGCGGAAGAAATTCGCTTTTCTCTCGGGGGAGGGGCGGGGAAATGACTCTCCCACGAAAGTCCCAGAGCCGCGGAGGATGGGAGGACGGGAGCCGGTCCCCTCCGCGCCCGCTTAGAGAGGGGCCTGGAAGGCGAGCTTGGCCTCATCCCCCCCCCCCCCCCCCCCCCGGGGGGGGGGCCCGCCCCCCCCCCCCCCCCCCCCCGCTCCTGGCTCCGAGTCCCCCGGAATCCGCCTTTCCCTGCGGCGGAACTGCCGGGAGGAGGCATGGGAAGAAGGGCCTGCGAGGAGGCGGCGGCGGGGGTGGAAATTCGGCTTTGCCTCCCGCCCTTCCGTCCTGCCGACTCGCGCCCCTGGATGCTCCCTTCGACCTGCATTATTGACAGCGGCTTCGATTTTAAGCGCGGTCACGGCGCGGGAATGCATTTCTTGCAAAAAGAGTCAGAGCCGCCCCCCCCCCCTCCGCCTCGTTGGCACCTCCCAGGGAAGGCCCAGTCTAGTTGGCAGAGGTTGGGACAGAGGCCTTTGCTCTCCCTTGCCCGGCTCTTCTCCGAGAGGCTCGCTGGGTGAGGGGCGGCCCCACAGCCCCTTCCATGAGTTACCAACTATTTTTTTTTATTTGATTTATATGCCGCCCTTCTCCGGAGACTCAGGGCGGCTTACAATGCGCTAAGCAATAGCCTTCATACTTTTGTATATTTATACAAAGTCAGCTTATTGCCCCCACAATCCGGGTCCTCATTTTACCCACCTTAGAAAGGACGGAAGGCTGAGTCAACCTTGAGCCTTGGTGAGATTCGAACCTGCAATAATTGCAGGCAGCTGGTGTTAATAACAGGGTGCTTTAGACCACTGTACTATCCAAGGCTCTTTTGTACTATCTATTGCCATCTGGGGGCTTTTCTGGCCTCCCCCCAAATCACTAGGGACCCCAGTTTAGGCGCTCTGCCCATCTCCCCAGTTGGTCCCTTCCAGTGGTTTTGCAGCTGCAACTCAAGGAAAAGGGGGGGAGCGCTCCCAAGTCAAGTCCAGGTGCCCCCCAACCGCCTCTTGGCTGCTCTGCTCAGACGTTTCTTCCTGGGAACAGCTGGGTCAAGAGAGAGAAAGTGGGGAGAAGCAGGCGGGCCCCATCCCCCAGCACTGAGCCCTTGACCTGGGCTGGGGTCTTCTTCTTCCTGGGACCGTTTCCTTCAAGCAAGGGGAAACCGCAAAAGAACTCAGGAGGAAGCAGGCAAGAGGGGCTTCTTCTCCGGCTGAGGAGCTGAATTTGGTTCCTGCCCCCCAAAGAGAAAGGCTGGCGAGGAAAGAGGCTTCGACCAAGATAGGGCCATTTCCCTTTGCTTCAGCCTGTGCAGACCTCAGAAGCAGGTACACAGCCCCGCACAGGCGTCACCCAGAGGGCCCCAATTCTTGGGCTGGAGAGGGAACACAGGCCCACACCGGCCCCCAGGCAGCTAAAGGGGAGTGGGTCTTCATTAGGGCCCTTCCCTTTCTTTGCCCAAGGAGAAAGGTGAATCTGCCTTGATTATCTAAAGCAGGGGTCTCCAAACTTGGGAACTTTAAGACTTGTGGACTTCAACTCCCAGAGTTCCTCAGCCAGCCATACTTCAGCCAAGAAGCCATATTGGCTGAGGAATTCTGGGAATTGAAGTCCACAAGTCTTAAAGTTCCCAAGTTTGGAGACCCCTGAGTCTTAAAGGCCCCTGGGCCGGTAAGAAGGGGCTGGGCCGCTGGAGGCTGCTCTCCCCACAGCCCCCTTCCTGCAGTTCCTGGCAACATAGTAAAAGTCCCTCTCTTAGACCAAAAGGAGGCAGAATAATCTGCCCCCCCAAAGTGCAGTGTAGCCAACCCACAAAAGAGGCTGGGCTGAATGAATCCCTGCAGAGATCAGATGGAGTGGGGAGTGGGGGGGGGAGGTGGGGAGGGTTTTCAACACATGGAATCGTGGGATTTAATCTTGGACAATGGATTGTAGAAGCACCATCGCTTTCCTCTGCTAGATTTCCCCCTGCAAATGTGCCTTCACATTCAGCTCTTCTCTTTCTTTTTCATTGCTGTATTTGGTCGGAGGCCTAAGTCCCTTAAAAGCCCTCCCCTCCTGCTGCTGTTCGCTGTAGTTGAATCAGAGGCGAGTGCGAAAGGCTCCCTGCATGAGCCAAGGGCCCAGAGCCTCTCAAGAAACAGTTTAAATGGGCCTCGTCCTTTTCGACACAATAGAGGAATTGGGCATGTCTATAATAACAGGAAGGTCCGGGGGGACACGAGAGCCGTGTCTTCCAGTATTTGGGGGCTGCCACAAAGAAAGATGGGGTCCACCAATTCTCCAAAGCCCCAGAAGGCAGGACAAGAAGCAACAGATGGAAACTAACTAAGGAGAGAAGCAACCTGGAATTAAGGAGGAACTTCCTAAGAGTGAGGGCAATCAACCAGTGGAACAACCTGCCTACAGAAGTTGTGGTTGCTCCAACACTGGAAGTTGTAAAGAAGAGATTGGACAACCATTTGTCTGAAAATGATATCGGTTCTCCTGCTTGAGCAGTGGGTTGGACTAGAAGACCTCCAAGGTCCCTTCCAGCTCTATTCTGATTGATTGAGGAAACATTGAACAATGAAATAATGTCATTTTCTTACAGAAAGTAAGGGGGAAATGTTAAATTGTTATGCTGCCCATCCTACTGTAGAGGCAAATGCTTTGGGGGGGGGGGTGTAGGTTTTATGGCAAAAAAATAAAAGTCAAGATAAATAGCAGGCAGTGTTGTTATCACACCACGGCAGCCACAACCACACAGATCCTCTGGACACGCACTCTCCATTCTTTCGTTAATTTGATTATTATTTATTTAGCATATATGATAAACAAGGATATTAGACATTTTAATGTTTTTACTGTTTTGCTGGTTTTTAGTATTTTATTTATTTATAAGAGCCGTGAAGGTGCAGTGGTCAGAATGCATATTGCAAGTTGACTCAGCCTTCCATCCTTCCAAAGTGGGTAAAATGAGGACCCAGATTGTTGGGGGCAACAGGCCACTCTGTCAATCACTCAGAGGGGGCTGTCAAACATTGTGAAGCGATAGATAAGTCTAAGGACTATTGCTATTGATTTAAAATGTTCTTAAGATTTTAATTGTAATATGTGTTTTTAATTGTGAGCTGCCCAGAGCAGCTGAGTGGTGCAAATGGTTCCTGTAATCTGCAATTTTTTCCTCTGGAAATCCCTTCCTACTCCCTCACCATTCAAAGGGTGTCCATGACCTGGATGACTGAGAATCTCTACAGACTTTTAGCTATACAATTTGGGATGAACAACCTTTGAATGGTGGGGGAGTAGGAATAGATTTCCAGAAGAAAAATTGCAGACTACAGGAACCATTTGCGCCAGTCAGGTGATCCTGAGGACATAGAGAAACCTCCAAGTGGCCTCAAAGACCCCCTAAAAGGATGCAAATGACCAGCTGTCTGCAAGGAGTATAAGTCCTTCCATTCCCCACCATTTGGTCAGAGCGAAAGAAGCTTCTTGGATGAGAAGCGAAACATCTTCAAAAGAAAAAACAAGAAAGTCCAATTGCCTCCTGAAAAAGCATCTTTGGGACAGCAGGACAAGACAAGACGGAACAGCCGCTCCTTGGAGGCAGCTGGACCATCAACGGCTGGAGAAACAGTGTGTGAATTCTCTCCGAGGGAACCCAGAAGAAGGCAGCTCTGGCTTAGGACCCCGGTTCCTGCTCCAGTATGATCTGATGAACTTGGCTGTAGGGTCGCCAAGAGGAATTTGAACCAACCATCCAAAGATTGACTTCTCAGGTGAGGCTCCCAACCCTCAACCCAACGGGGAGTCCTTGTGTCAACCCAACCCCAGGCCTGGCCCAGAAATACCAACTTTAATAAATCTGTGCCAGTCCTGGAACACCTGGGCTCCTTTGCACGGGGAAGGTGGAATGTGAAGTGCTCCTCTTGAACCACAGAGGCCAAAAAATGAATTTATTTAGAAAAGAGTCATAGCAAGAAGATTCCCAGCTATCCAGGTAGCCTTGTCTGAAGGTTGAGTCATGACAACCGGACTCCTTTCCTTGTTGGTTGGAAACCTTTTGAATCCACAAGAAACGAAGTCCAGTTGTCGTGACTCAACTTCCAGACTGGAATAGCCACACCCAGACTTGGCTGCAATCAGTGCAATGCCATCAATGACCACACAGTATCAATTAGATTCGGGGGACAGTCCTGTAAGAGGACCATCATCCAAGCCTTTGCTCCAACCGCCCAGGCAGAAGAAGAGAAGCCGAGGACTTTGATCATCAGGTCCAACTGGAGATGGACAGCACATGCCAGGCGGAGGGGCCACTTGTGACTGGAGACCGGAGGGCCGAGTCACAGGTCAGGAAGCGTGAAGGGAAATTTACGTTGCTAAGTGAGACATTTGTTCAGTGAGTTTTGCCCCATTTTATGACCTTTCTTGTCACAGTTGTTAAATGAATCACGGCCGTTGTTGAGTTAGTAACACGATTGTTAAGTGAATTTGGCTTCCCTGTTGGCTTTGCTTGTCAGAAGGTCGCAAAAGGCGATCGCGTGATCCCAGGACGCTGCGACCGTCATAAATAGGAGTCAGTTGCCAAGTGGTTGAATTTTGATGACGTGACCCTGGGGACGCTGCAACAGCCGTAAGTGTAAAAAATGGTCATTAATCACTTTTTTTTCCAGCGCTATTGTACCTTCAAATGGTCATTAAATAATGTGTCATAAGTCAAGGACTACCTGTATCAAGGAAAGTTGGTTGGAAGAAGATGAAATGAGTGACAGCAACGTCTCTCACCTGCACCACCCTGGAAGATGAAACTGCAGAGGAGCCGCAGCACAACGTGTTCTTTCCATTTGACTTAGGCAGGTTAGGAACAGCATTGGAGGATGAATTGGGGCCTTTTGTTTGGAGGGAGGGGCGAACTGGAGTGGAAAGGAACATGGCGGGGGGGAATGAGGGCAAAATGCCAGGACACCCAAAGGTGCTTTTTCAAAAGGCCCTTGGACTTTGTTTTTCCTTGAAGATGTTTCACTTCTCATCCAAGAAGCTTCTTCATTTCTAACTGAGTGGTGGAGTCCGAACTGAAGAAGCTTCTTGGACGAGAAGTGTATGAAACATCCTCAAGGAAAAACCAAGGAAGTCCAGTTGCCTTTTGAAAACGCACCTCTGGGACAGCCATGAGACCTGGATGGTGGAGACAAGCGCTGGGACACCCAAAGGTGCTTTTTTATAAAAAAGCAACTGGACTTCCTTGGTTTTTCTTTGAAGACATTTCACTTCTCATCTAAGAAGCTTCTTCAGCTCTCACTGGACTCTTGAAAATGCACCTTTGGGACAGTGAGGCCTGGATGATGGAGAATCTCCATAGACGAACGTTAGGACAGTTGAGGTGATGGGCAGCAGGACGTGAGGTGAGAGAGAAAGGACCAGCTGCTCTCGGGAAGGTGGCCTGGCTGCTTAATCCTGACTCTGGGTGGAAGGAACCGCTAAGGAAGGTGTAGGCCTATGAATAAGAGGAAGCTGACGAACTCATTATCTTCCATGCCTCCACTTTAACGTACAGAGTAAGGGAAACCAACAAGACGGGCTGGGTGTCATAAGATGCCAGGATAAGTGTGGCATAATAATGATGGCAGAAAGGTAGCAGGATGAATCCGTGGCAAATTGGCTGAAAGAGGAGACTTGTTTCAGTGGCACCACGAGAGAGACCGTGATGTGGTATTTTCTGCCGGGAAGAAACTTCCCTCTGCAGAGGCCCTCTGATCTGATAAAGCATCAGGATTAGGATAAGGTCAGAAGGGATCCGAAAGGAGAGTGGCTTTGCCAGGAAATTGCCAGAAGGAGGAGATGAAGCTGTATTGAAGCAGCTTCGTGTGGTAGGAGAATCCAACCACCCAGGGATCTGATGGGATATTAATTCTGCCAGAAACAGATGTCAGAAAATGTATTGACTTACATTGGTAACAATTTCCTATTTCAAGAGTCTGTGGTGGGTATTTGCTACCTTGGATTTGATCTTGGAGTCCTAGCAGACAATTCCTTAAATATGAGCCAGCCGTGAGCTGCAGCTGCCAAAAAGGCTGACTCAGTCCTAGGCTGCTTGAACAGAGGGATTGAATCAAGATCACATGAAGTGTTAGTACCACTTTATAAGGCCACATCTGGAATGCTGCATCCAATTTTGGTCTCCATGATATTAAAAAAGATGTTGAGACTCTGGAAAAAGTGTAGAGAAGAGCAACCAGGATGATGAGGGGACTGGAGGCTAAAACATATGAAGAACGGTTGCAGGAATTTGGAATGTCTGGTTTAACAAAAAGAAGGACCGGGGGAGACATGATAGCAGTCTTCCAATATTTGAAGGGCTTCCAAAAGAAAGAAGGGCTCCACCTATTTTCCAAAGCCCCTGAAGGCAGGACAAGAAGCAACGGATGGAAACTAATCAAGGAGAGAAGCAACTTAGAACTAAGGAGAAATTTCCTGACCGTGAGAACAATTCACCAGTGGAAAGGCTTCCCTCCAGAAGTTGTGGGGGCTCCAACACTGGAAGTTTTTAAGAAAAGACTGGAGAAGCATTTGTCTGAAATACTATGGGATCCCCTGCTTGAGCAGGGGGTTGGACTAGAAGTCCTCAAAGGTCCCTTCCAACCTTATTTATTCTTTGTTATTCTTTGCCAACAGGGAGATGATTGATGGTATTAAAGAGTTGAGAACTTTGGATGCAGGGGGCCACAAATTGTTAGCATTCTTAACAACGGATTGTGTGTTATCAAGTTGATATTGAAGCTTAGTGACCTCAGAGGTAGCCCCGAGGTGATCTTTCCCTTCAGGTCTTCCAGGGCTGCACCCGTTGCCCCAGGATTGAATCTGTCATCTTGCTGCTGGTTGTCGTCTTCTTCTCTTTCTTTCCACCACTCTCAACATGACGGACTTCTCAAGAGAGCCACGTCTTTGCATTCAGTGTCCAAAACTTGAATCTGGTCACTTGGATGCCTTGAGGGAAGTTCTAAGAGTTACTTTTTTCTGCTTGCTTGCTTTCTTGCCAATCTACTGTATTCTCTGGAATCTTACAGAACTATTTACAGAATTATAGAAGGGACCTTGGAGGTCTTCTAGTCCACCCCCCTGCTCAAGCAGGAAACCCTACACCACTTCAGACAAATGGTTGTCCAACCTCTTCTTAAAACTGATGCAGCACCCACAACTTCTGGAGTCAAACGGTTCTACTAGTTAATTCTCTCTGTCAGGAAATTTCTCCTTAGTTCCAGGTTGCTTCTCTCCTTGGTCAGTTTTCATCCGTTGCTGCTTGTCCTGCCTTCTGGTGCTTTGGGGAGCAGGCTGACCCCCTCTTTTTTGTGGCAGCCCCTCAAATCCTGGAATGCTGCTATCATCACCCCCCTCCCACCAGTCCTTCTTTTCATTAAATTGGACATAGCTAGTTCCCCCAAATGTTCTTCATTGTTCTAGCCCCCTAATCATCTTTGCTGCTCTTCTCTGCACTCTTTCTAGAGTTTCAACATCATTTTGATATTGTGGTGACCATAGTTTAAGCCCTTCCTCTCTGTGACAGCCCTCAAATATTGGAAGACTGCTGTCACGTCACTCCAGTACTTCTCTTTGTTAGACTAGTAGATATTCCCAGTAAGCATTCATTCATTCTATGTTTTATCCTCCAGTCCCCTAATTATCTCTGCACTCTTTCCAGAGTCTCAACATCTTTTCTATATTGTAGCAACCAAAACTGGACGCAGTATTGCCAGTGTGATCTTACCAGTGCAGTATAAAGCAATACTAACACTTGATGTGATCTTGATGCTCACTATTTCTCTATTGATGCAGCCTAGGACTAGCTTTCTTGGAAGCCGCAGCACTGGGCTGGCTCATATTTAAGTGGTTGTCCAGTAGGACTCCAAGATCCCTCTCACAGTTACTGGTATTGAGCCAGATACCACCTACTCTATACTTGTACTTTAGGTTTTTCTTGCTCAAGTGTAAAACCTTCCTTTTCTCACCACTGAATTGCATTAGGGTGGATAGGGCCCACTGTTTGGTTGAAACAAGTCTGGATTTTGAGCCTATCTTCCAAACTGTTAGCAATTCCCCCCAGATTAGTGTCATCTGCAAATTTGATGAATTCTTCTTCTATCCTCTCATCCAAACGGTTTATGAAGAAGTTGAAGAGTATTGGGTCCAAGACAGAACCATGGGGCAGCCCACTGTGTGCTTCCCTCCACACAGATGTAGCTCCGTTGAAGACTACACAATCCGTGTGGTTGGTCAGCCAGTTGCGAAGCCTACATTTCTCTATCTTGCCAAGAAGTAGGTGGTGGCCTTACTGAAGTCCAAGTAAATTATGTCCACAGCATTTCACCGGTGCCCTAATTTAGTCACTTTATCAAAGAATGAAATAATGTTTGTCTGACGTGACCTGTTATTAACAACCTCTGTGGGTTTTTAGTAATCACCTTCTTTATTTCTAAGTGCTCACAAATCCTCCATTTGATCATCTTTTCCAGGATTTTCCCAAGTATTGATGTCAATCTGATTGTCCTATAATTTCTCAGTTCCATTTCCCCCTCCCCCTTTTTTCTAGATTGTTACCACATCAGCTCTTTTCCAGGCCTCTGGCAATTCCCCTGGTTACAGGAGCTTTGAAGATTAATTCAGTGGCGGTGAGATTACGTCTGCCGGCTCCTTCAGAACCCTGAGATGCAAACCGCTTGGAGTAGGTGATCTGCACTCATCCAAAGGGGATAGATATTTTCTCACCAATTCCTTGCATAGGTTGACTCTGATACCTGTTCCATCCTCCTCAGTGCTGCTTTTGATAGGTTGAGCTTTTTCTTCCTTTTGCGTGAAAACAGATGCAAAGAAGGAATTAAAGAAAATTAAAGAAAAAAAACAGACAGTCCAGTTGCCTCTTGAAAAAAGCACCTTTGGGACAAGGAATTAAGCAGTTCTGCTTTCTCCTTGCTGCCTGTCTGCTTCTTGCCATCTGCTGCCATTAGTAAACGAGGAAGGCAAAGGCTGAAAATGAAGCAAAGCTAGGATAATAAGAGGCAAAATTTGGCAAGAAAAGCTTCTTCAAATATGAAAACAGCAAGAATAAGACAAGAAAAATGGTGGGCTCACTGTTAGGTTTAGATGAAAATAATGGCCAAGAAAAAGCAAAGGGATGGTATTATACCTCTCTCTACCTCTAGAGGAAATGGAGACTTCCCTCCAGAGGTTGTCCAAGAAGAGATTGGACAGCCATTTATCCAGAACGATATAAGATTAGGGTATCCAGCCTTGAGAAGTTTTTGTGGACTTCAACTCCCAGAATTCCCTAGCCAACAAAGCATAGCTGGCTTGGGAATTCTGGGAGTTGAAGTCCACAAGTCTTAAAGTTCCAAGGTTGGACAACCCTGGTTTAGGATCTCCTATAGACCTATACCACCCCTCCTACTTGAGCAGCGGGTTAGGGTTAGAATAGAAGACCTCCAAGGTCCTTTCCAACTCCATTATTCTGTTACTCTTCTATTATTCTGAGATGTGAAAAACCCAGAATAGAAATAACACCAAGGGAATTGGGCAATAAGTGAGGTTGGAAGCTCTGGGAGTTGGGGATGGCAGTACATGCTGTGCTGTTCTTCTCCTTCGTCTTCTCAGTGGGTGTTAATAGGAGGAGAGGGGTCCAGTCCAGACCCCTCCTTTGTGCTGTGCTTGAGGGCTCTCTTCCCCTGCTTAACCTCTACATGAGGACACTGAGGAGGGGTGAGGGGTCACCAGGAGGCTGATGAGGCCCGGCTTTACATCTCCAGCCCAGGCTTTACAGAATAATAGAGTTGGAAGGGGACCTTGGAGGTCTTCTAGTCCAACCCCCTGCTCAAGTAGGAGACTCTATACCTTTCCAGACAGGTGGCTGTCCAGTGTCTTCTTAAAAACCTCCAGGGATGGAGCCCCCACAACTTCTGCAGGCAACTTCTGTTCCACTGGTTAATTGTTCTCACTGTCAGGAAGTATTCCTCCTTAATTCCAGGTTGCTTCTCTCCTTGATTAGTTTCCATCCGTTGCTTCTTGTCCTGCCTGCAGGGGCTTTGGAGAAGAGGTTGACCTCCTCTCCTCTGTGGCAGCCCCTCAAATATTGGAAGGCTGCTATATGTCCCCACTAGTCCTTCTTTTCATTAACTAGATGTACCCAACTCCTGCAACGGTTCCTCATATGTTTTGATCTCCAGTCCCCTATGGCTTCCTAACTGATGCCATGTCCCAGCATCTGGAGGCTGTGGGGGCAGCCCGAGCAAGACTGACTGGCTTTGAGTGTTTGGGCCTTCTGGTGCTGGGACCTTCCATCATTACGCTTGGAGGGGGGCCTCCCATAGATCCAGGGTGCCATCTGGGAGATCCTCCTGGATTCATGGCTCCAGGTGGCAGCTGTGGCTAGAAGGGCCTTTGCACACCTTGTGCACCAGTTGCGTCCATTCCTGGACTGGGAGGCCCTGCTCACTGTCATCCGTGACCTTCTGACCTCTTGTCTGGACTACTGCAATGTGCTGTACATGGGATTGCCCTTGAAGAACATTCGGTAGCTGCATGGAGAGTAAATGATGCCGGCTATGCAGTCCATGTAACACCACTCCTTCTCGAGCTGCATTGGTTGCACGGGAGCTTCCGGGTGCTGTTGTCCCCTTTAAAGCCCTTCGCGGCTTGGGAGGGGTCGCCTCTCACCACCACTGCTCGTTATCCCACCGGTTCCGCTCTCCACAATGACAAACAATTAAGGCCACAGCTATCCAGCATCAAAAACCCCTGCCAGGCTCCTCCTCCTTTACATTTGAAGGGATGGGTAATTGTCAACTTGCAACCACAATTGAGCCCAAAAATCCTGTTGCTAGGTGAGACCGTTATTAAGTGAATTTTGCCCCATTTTATGACCTTTCTTGCCACAACTGTTAAGTGAATCACTGCAGTTATTAAGTGCATTAAATTAAATACAGGATAATTAAGTGAATCTGGCTTTCCCATCAACTCTGCTTGTCAAAAGACAACAAGCAAAAAAGGGATCAGGTGACCCCAGGACCCTGTAACCGTCATAAATATGGACCAGTTGTCCAGCATCCTAATTTTGATCACATGACCATGGGGATGCTGCAATAGTCGTAAGAGTGAAAAATGGTTATAAGTCAGTGACATTGTAACTTTGAATGGTCACTGAACTGTTTTAAGTTGAGGAACACCTGTATATGGGAAAACAGCACCTGATACGGAATAGCTCTAAACACCGTCTACATATATGCAGCCAAGATATCGCCACGGAATTTGGACTGGACAAATGGGTCACCCTCACCATCCGGGGTGAAAAACAGTGAAAACTGAAGTAAACCAGATGCCTTATGAAAATCAAGATCCTGGGGGACACTGCCCACTACAAACACCTGGGCATCCCTCCAGCACCCTGAAGTCAAGAAGAAGGTTAGAAGCGAATGCATAATATTAAGAGTAGAGAAGATCTTAAAGCCCAAAGTCAGTGGAGGAAATTCCACTCATTAGCCGTACAGATGGAACAGTGGACTGGACTGAAACAGAACTAAAACAGCAGGAAAAAAATGACAATGAGTCATGCCCTTCATCCTCGCAACGACGTTGACAGTCTGTACCTACCAAGGAAAATAGGTGGGTGTGGAATGTAACCATCACACCAGCAGCTGAAAAGGAAAAAAGCAGCAGAATATCTGAAGGACACTGAAGAAGGGGCCCTGGAGCTGGTCCACCAGGAAGCCTTGCTGAAGCCCAGAGAGACCAAACTGGCCTATAAGAAAGACCAAATGAATGAAAGACCAAAAGAGGCAAGGCAAACTATTACATGGCCAGGACATTAAAAAAAAAAAGCTAGCAAGCAAAGCAGCAAAACCTGGCAATGGCTAAGAGCAGGGAAGTTGGAGAAAGAGGCAGGTGGACTAATTCTGGCTGCACAGGACCAAGCCTGACTGGCCTTCCGAGGAAATGCATGCAAAGCCAAGACTTGAGAAGACGGCAACAGGCAGCCAATGTGGCCTCTGCAAAGAAGCTGAAGGCAGAGTGGACCACCTGATTAGCTGCTGCCTACAGGATCACTGGCTACAAGCAGCGGCACAACAAGGTAGCAGCAATGGTGCATTGGATTGACCTGCAAGAAATACCCCTTGGCTGCAAGCAAGAACTGGGGGGGGACCCACAAAGAAGAATGATGGTCCAATACAGTATGAATCAGCTACCCACATAGCAGTCTGCCCTAATATAGTCACCACAATATCAAAAAGAGTTTGAGACTCTAGAAAGAGTGCAGAGAAGAGCAACACAGATGATTAGGGGGCTGGAGGCTAAAACATACGCTGAACGGTTGCAGGATCTGGGTATGTCTACTCTAAGGAAGAAAAGGACTAGGGGGGGCATTCTAGTGGTTTTCCAATATCTGCCACAGGGGGCTGCCACAGAGAACAGGGGTCAACCTATCCTCCAAAGCACCTGAGTGCAGAACAAGAAGCAACGGATGGATGCTAATCAAGGAGAGAAGCAACCTTGAAAGTTTCTAAGGAGAAACTTTCTGACTGAACCATTAATCAGTGGAACAGCTTGCCACCAGAAGTTGTGGGTGCTTCATTGTTGAAGGGTTTCAAGAAGAGACTGGACAGCCACTGTTTGAGAGATGGTACAGGGTTTCCTGCCTGAGCAGAGGGTTGGACTAGAAGACCTCCAAGGTCCCCTCCAACTCTGCTGCTCTGTAATTCTGTAAATAATTTTGTAAGATGCCTAAGAATCACTCCCTGAATGACCAGACTCTAGTTATATTTTGGACCCTGAATGCAAAGATGTAGATCTGTTGAGAAGAGATAATGAGGAACGATGCATAGATGAGGTGGAGGTACGGCCTTCTATTAGTCTACTAGCCACCTCCAAAATGGGGTTCCCCCTTGGGGCCCCTGGCCAATTGGCAAAGCCGGGTTTTTAGGCTCCTTTGGAAGGCTGAGAGGTGAGCCGAGATCTCACCTTGGGGGGTACAGCATTCCAAAGGGTGAGACCCACGGTGAAAAAGCCCCCTGGCCTGGACCTCGCCAGCCACAGGTCCTTGGCTGATAGGGTCCAGAGCTTGCCCCTTCTGCTGGAATAAGTGGGGTGGGCTGACCCCATTGGGGTGAGCCGGTTCCTGTTGTTCGGTGGAAGCTGCATTTTCAGATTCTCCAACCGTCTCCTGACGATGAGAAAATTAATCAAAGGAGCAGAAGTTGCCTCCAGAAGTTGTGGGAGCTCCATCACTGGAGGTTTCCAAGAAGAGACCAGACAGGCCTCTGGAATGGTCTAGGGCAGTGATGGCGAACCTTTTCCGTACCAAGTGCCGAAAAGGGAGCACACGCGCTCGTCTGGAAGAGGAGCTGCCCAGGGTGCATGCACGCGCCCGAAAATGAACTTGGGGTTTTCGGCATGCGCATGTGTGCTAGCCAGCTAGTCTTCCGGTTACTGGCACGCATGCACATGCGATGATCATCTGGCCAGCGCACATGTTCATGCAGGAAAACAGAAGTCCAGCTCTTCCAGTTTCCGGTACTGCCGCACACATGAAGGCCAGCTGATGGTCACACTGCATGCCAGAAAGCCAGAAGAGGAACAGGGGTGCCATGGCTCCACGTGCCACTTCAGGCACGCGTGCCATAGGTTCGCCATCATGGGTCTAGGGCAAAGCTCCAAACTCAAGGCCCGTGGCCGGATGTGGCCCTCAGGGTGCTTAGATCAGCCCATGGGGCTGCCCTGGAAACAGGGAAGGACCAGCCGGCAGGGACTCTGCCAGCGAAAATGGAGCCCGAGCTCCCTTTCCACTGGCAGAGCGCTCGGGCCACCACAGGCACCCCTGACATGAGTGACCTCAAGCTGGCCATGCCCCCCTGGCCATGCCCCCCAGCCCCCCGCCCCCCGAGGTGAAACACAACGCTGACACGGCCCTCAATGAAATCGAGTTTGACACCCCTGGTCTAGGGTCTCCTACTTGAGCAGAGGGTTGGACTAGAAGACCTCCAGTGTCTCTTTCCCACACTTTTACTCTGTTATTCTGATTTTCCTTAACTTGAGAAAAGGCTATTTTCAGTGCTGCTGAAAAATGTGATTTTCCTTAACAATAACCCAGGTATCCTTAGCCAGAGTTATTCAGTTTTCCCTGTAGAATCCCAAGATCCTGCTAGCAAATCAGAGCAATAAGATTTCTTGCTCTGTGGTCAAATTCTGACAAAAGCTCCTGCCTTTTTCTTGTTCTCCGTTCTTCTGGCTTCGTAGGCTGGAACACAAAGTTGTGTCCACAAAGCTTCCTCCCCAGAGCCGAGCTTCATTTCGTGACAAACGATCTGCAGGAGGGGAGGCCGAGGGGAGATATGACAGGAGTCTTCAAACATCAGAAGAGATATTGCAGAGAGAGGGAGCGAGTCTCTTCTCGGTGGCCCCCCCGACAGCCTGGCCTTGAGGGAAGGGAAGGAGAGAGGCTGCCTAGGAAACCACCAGAGAAGAGAGGCAGGAGCCCAGGCACTTAATGGTCAGAGGAAGAAACCCAGGAAGGACCCTCCCTGATGGATCAGGCAAATAAAAGTAGAGGCTGGAAGTTTGTCCTTTCTGTCAATGCAGCCTTGCAATAAAGGGTGCAGAGAAGAGCATCAAAGATGATGAGGGGACTGGAGGCTAAAACATATGAAGAACGGTTGCTGGAACTGGGTACATCTAGTTCAATGAAAAGAAGGACTAGGGGTGAGATAAGAGAAGCCTTCCAATATCTCAGGGGCTGCCCCAAAGAAGAGGGAATCAAGCTATTCTCCAAAGCCCCTGAGGGCAGGACAAGAAGCAACAGATGGAAGCTAATCAAGGAGAGAAGCAACCTGGAATTAAGGGGGAATTTCCTGACAGTGAGGACAATTAACCAGTGGAAATGGTTGCCATTGTAGAAGATGTTCCATCACTGGAGGCTTTTAAGAAGAGACCGGGCAGCCATTTATCTGAGATGGTCCAGGGTCTCCTGCATGAGCAGGCGGTTGGACTAGTTGACCTTCAAGGTCCCTTCCACCTCTGCTCTTCCGTTAAGTACAATCTGCTCCTTTGGGTGGGTTTAGCTGGGAGACGGAGAAGGCAGGAGCAGACCCCGGGACCCAAACCAAAGGCTGGATATCAGGAGGAGCTTCCTGACTGGGCTGAAGGGGCAGGTTTTCTTCACAGAGGCTGGATGGCCACCTGGCAGAGACTCTCCCGTGGTTCCTGCAGGGGAAGGGGCCTAGATGACCTCTGAGGGGCTTCCGAACTGGCGATCCTGATGGGACGTCCGCTTGGCCGAACTGTGACGTGAAAGAGGCGGTGGGGGAGAAAACCCAGGAGAAAGGAATGTGGTGCGTTAATGTTAAGAGAGACTCGGATGACCTCAGAAAGAAAAAAAGGATTTGAAAATAATTTAGCCACAGAGAGCAAGAGAGCAGAAAGGAGCTTCTAGCTGAGGAAAGGAACGAACAATTGAAGTGGTGGAATCCCTTGGGAGGAGAGTGAAAGGAATGAGCAGAGAGCAGAGCTGGAGGAAAAACCCACCTATTCTACTGGACGGGGAAGAAACGGGGGGGGGGGGGGGGAGAAAGTCAGGCAGCTTTGGGAATGTTGGAAAGGATGTGGTGGGTGCTGCTGTGGACTAATATAGAGTGCAGTCTGACTTATTTGTGGATCAGCGGTGCATCTTGTTTAACATACCGTAACATGTATGTGGCTGGCATTTGTACCAACACAAGAGAGTATTTGTAGCTTAGGATTGAACTGTGGGGTCTTTGGTGTTCTCTGGGTGGTTTTCTTGCAGACGTTTCAGGACCCAATTAGGGAACATCATCAGTGCTAGAAGGGTTTGCAGAGAAGAGGAGGATGACGACGACGACTGTGGGGTGCTCTCTGAGCTTGGTTGTTTTCTTACGTCTCATTACCCAACTAGGGAACATCATCAATGCTGGAAGAGAGTGGAATATGCTTCCTTGTTTATATATAGCAGTTTGCCTTGCATAAACAGGGAGCAAACCCCACAGTCCCTTGCACTGATGATGTTAGTTAGTTGGGTAATGAAATGTCTACCAGAAAGCAGCCAAGCTCAGAGAGCACCAAGGAGCCCACAGTTCTCCTCCTCCCACAATGCACGCTCCCTTCTAGCACTGATGATGTTACCTACTTGGGTCATGAAAAGTCGCCAGAAAACCGGCCGGCTCAGAGAGCCCCGGGGAGCCCAGGCTGGCCTTTGTGCTGAGAACAGGGAAAGCGGCTCCTCTTCTCCGTAGGAAGGCCAGAAGGGGAGCAGCCAGGAAGACCAAATCTGCTGCAGGATCACCTGCAAGAGAGGAGACAAGCCCTCCAGGGGTGGGGAGCCTTCAGCAGGTCAGAGAGGAAGGTGTGGCGGTTGAGCTTTACTGGGCATCCCTTGATTTGGAGAATGAATACGCTCCCATGAGGAGGCTTAAATGAAGAAGTGCCTCCTATGAATACGGCATGGAAAGCTGCCTGCTGAAAGCGAAAGTTGCGGTGAATTATGAAAATAAACCATTGTGTGAGAATATGAAATGGTTCGATGCTGAGCTAAACAAGACTCTGATGGTCTCCATGGTTGCTTAACGTAATGCATGTTGAACAGAACAGAATATAGAAGAGAAAGAAGAGGAGAGAAAATAGAAATAGAATAAAATATGTAATAGAACAGAACAGAAGAGAAATAGAAATAGAAGAGAATACAGAACAGAAGAGAATAGTTTATTTGGCCAAGTTTGATTAGACCCACAAGGAATTTGTCTCTGGTACACAAGCACTTGGTGTATATGCAAAGCAACAGAATAAGAGGAGGGAGTAGAGAAGATAATAATAATAATAATAATAATAATAATAATAAGAAGAAGAAGAAGAAGAAGAAGAAGAAGAAGAAGAAGAAGAAGAAGAACCACCACCACCACCACCACCACCACCACCACCACCTTACTCGGAACAGCTTACATCCTCTGACGATACCTTAACAGTTCCTAAATCCTTGGTTACGACTTGAGCTGCTGAGCTATTAACCAGCCTCAAAGGCTGTGAATCTCACTAAAGATTAACCAATAATAGTGATGATGATGATGATGATGATGATGATGATGATAGATAATACTACCACAGCCACACTACGTGAGTTAATATACATAGACATTAGGCAGCACTGTGAGCTTGAGCTGTTCAAGGGAACAAGGGCAGGAGGGAAAAAACAGTCTTTGTGTTTAGTCGTGTTGGCACGCAATGCCTTATAGCGCCATCCTGAGGGGAGGAGTTGAAACAGTTTATGTCCCGGAGGTGAGTTGCAATATACAGATCTTCAGTGGAAGGCAGGCACTTACCCACAAATATCAAGGAAACTCTCTTGGTGACCATAGGGGAGGGTGAGGCCATGTCATGGGCAGAGGATCTGGCTGATTTGTAGAAAATATTGAAGCCGTTGTAGGAGGCAATTGAGTGTCAGCCCTGAAGCTGCCCTGACTGAGGCCATTTTGAGACTTGCAGCGCTGACACACTGGAGAAGGGGGAGGGGGAATAGAGATAGTTGGTGTGTTGTAACCAAAATAAAATACTTTACTCTCGGGGTATTTGCAGGACCATCTCCTACCCGCCTCCCACCGTCCTGTCCACTCTCACAGGGCTGCCCTCCTCAGGGTACCGTTGACCAGACAATGTCGGCTGGCGGCGCCCAGGGATAGAGCGTTCTCTGGGGGCGCCCCTGCCCTCTGGAATGAGTTACCCACTGAACTCCGGACGGCCCCTGATCTCCGCTCCTCCCGTCGAGGCCTAAAGACTTGGCTGTTTCAACAACTGGGCTGAGTCTGATTCTTGGGTTGTATTATTTATTTATCCTGTTTTAATTGGTTTTTAATTAGGATTTTCTATTATTGTATGTTTTTAATTTGTGTTCGCCGCCCTGAGTCCTTTGGGAGAAGGGAGGCATATAAATAAAATAAAATAAATAAAATAAAATAAAACCAAGGACATTCCTGCAGGTGCTTGGAAGGAGGGGACTGGAGTTACCTAGCAACTGGACAGTATACCGATTGGACCATGTGACTGATTGTTTTGAGAAAGTGAAAAACTTTTACTTTTAATTAGGTGAAAACTGCGGGAATAATCAGAGTCGTTTTTCATCAGCCTGTGCCAATATGACATATCCAATAAAATTATTATTTGAGGAATTTACCTGCCTCAGAGTTTTGTTTGCTACAGGTATGTTACTTGGAACCCTGACACCGAGAGATTGGCTCTGCCAAGGCCAAGGTATTTGGGTCTGGCAATGGAGGCCATCTCAAAGTATACAGAAAGAGACCAATACAATGGCTGAGCTTCTTCAGAGTGGAATGGATGGAGGGTGTCAAAGCGTGGATGGAAGGTACATGAAGGAATGTTTGTGGAAAAAGACAGGAGTGTCTGTGGCCATGAGTGGCTATTCTGCCCACTCAGTTACACAGGGCTGAGGGGCAATAGAGAGACTGGTAAGTTGGAGTCTTAGGGAGGAGGTGCTTGAGACGTTGTGTGATGAAACAAGGAAAATTTTTATTTTTGAAATTTGTGCATCACCTCAGTTCAACAGTTCAAGTCTCCTGAAGCTTGTCTAATCTTGGCCAATTCAACACCTGTGGACCAACTCCCAGAATTCCCTAGACAGCAAGGCTGGGCCCTCCTGTTATTCCTCAGTGAATGGTGCTATCCTCGCTTCCACCCATATCAGCACCTCATCTCTGCTCTCCCCTCCTTAATCTACCATCTCTCTCTCTCTCTCTCAGACCCACCCAGCCACAACTTTCCCAGTCTTCCCCTTCTCCTCCACCGTCCTGTTCGCTCTGCTTTCCAACATTGGTCTTGCAGTTCAGTCTTCGTCCCTTGTCTCTCCTCAACCCCTTCAGAGGGACTCCATCCTAGGCACTCCTTCGGCATTCAGTCTATGTTCATGGTCACCTGCTCAGTCTTGGCCTAATGGTTCATGCACTTAATGTGAAATTTGCTCCCATGTGAGCTTGTGCACTGGATTCCTGCCCTGCCAGAAAACAGAACACAGAGTAACAGAGTTGGAAGGGACCTTTGAGGTCTTCTAGTCTACCCCCCCCCCCCTTGCCCAAGGCAGGAGACCTCACTCCATCCAGTCAAATGGCAGCCTGGTCTTGAAAACCTCCATAACCTCTGTTCCCCTGATTAATTGTTCTCACTGTCAGGAAATTCCTCCTTACTTCTAGATTGGATCTCTCTTTGAATAAAGCAGAAACGGCACCAGGCCAGCCTGGAGGCTTGATGGTAGGAGGGCCAAGTGGGCACTCTGCTCTTCTGGAGAACCACGCCTTCCGAAGTGAGGAGGAATCCCACCCTTATCCCAGAAACCCGTAACGACATGGCTGTTTCAGAGAGCCTTTGGGCCTGGGTTCTGGCACCGTCAAGACAATTGGTAGCACTTATGCATAATTGCATAATGCAATTATGCTTACATGTACTTTAAACATTAGACAACGATGTTCTAAACCGTGGTGACGCAGTGATTAGAATGCAGCAATGCAGGCAAACTCTTGCCAACTTCCAGGGGTTCGATCCTGACCAGCTCAAGGTTGACTCAGCCCTCCATCCTTCCCAGGTCAGTAAAATGAGGACCCAGATTGTTGGGGGCAAGAGGCTGACTCTGTAAACCGCTTAGAGGGGGCTGTGAAAGCACTATGGGGCAGAATATAAGTCCAAGGGCTATTGCTATTGCTAAACCAGGGGTCTCCAACCACGGGAACTTTACTTCAACTCCCAGAATTCCCCAGTTAGCCATACTCATTTTAGCATTTTCCCTGGCTTTTCATTACTTTTCTTTGCCATTTCTTACCATTCCCCCGCCCCCTGCATGAGACTGCCTACCCCAAAAGGAAATAACATTGCTGGTGGGCAAGACTGGCAGGAGACCACCCGACCACCGCCGGGCAGGTAAGATAGGTCTCAGTATTTGGATTCCGCAGGGCCTCTTTGCCCGGAATCAGCCTTCAGGAAGCCGCCAGAGTCTCCCCCGAGCCCGTCCGACTCACCGGGGGGCAGCCGCTTCGCACAGACACTCAGGAGCCTTGAAGGTCTGTAACTCACCGGGAAGTCGTGGGGCAGTCGGGCCCGCGGCTGCGGTGGCGATCTGGCAGCCAAACTCTGGAATAAAATCTCTTCAAAGAAATCCGTGGCAGAACCGCTCCTGGAATTCCGTCCCCGCCGCTTTTGCAAAAGGGGTGGGACAACACAGAGCAGGCACAGCCGCCGTGCCCACGCTCCGTCCCGGACACGCGCGGCTCCCGAGAAGCCCTCCGGGCGCTGCACCCGAAAGCCACGGCTGCCCCTTCCAATCCTGGTCGCGCAAGGCAGGGAAGGGCGCCCGCGGGCGCAGGGCTTTATCGGCGGCCTGTGCTGCCCTCCTGTGGCAGCAACTGGCATTGAGGGCGGAAGAGCGAGACCAGGCGAGAGCTTCTTGCCGCGGGTCTCGTCACCCTCCGTCCGGCGGCTGCTGGCGCCCCGCGCCTCTTTTGGGTCCTTTTACAGACCCAAAAGTGGGGGCAAAAGTCCTCATCGTCCCCCAAAAGCAGGAAAGTGGGAGCCTTCTGTTTCATTCTGCTCCCTTCTAGAGCTGTCCGGACTTTTTTTATCCCCAGTCTGGACGCTGGACCTCTATCCCCTTCCATAATGTCCGCAGAGACCGTCTCTGGAGTTTCTCTGCCATCCAGGTCATGGTTGTCCCAAAGGGGCCTTTTTTTTAAAGAGGCAACTGGGCTTTCTGGTTTTTCTTTGAAGGCGTTTCCCTTCTCATCCAAGAGGCTTCTTCAGCTCTGCCTGGATGGGGGAGGGGGGGGAATGGATGTATAAATACATTTATACAGGAGCATAAATCCTTCCCTTCCCCAGCATACAGAGCTGAAAAAGCTTCTTGGATGAGAAGGGAAACGCCTTCAAAGAAAAACCAGAAAGCCCAGTTCTTGGCAGAGGCGTTTCATAACAACAGAGTTGGAAGGGACCTTGGAAGTCTTCAAGTCCACCCCCCTGCAGGAGGCCAGGACCATTTCAGAAAGCTCTTCTCTGCACCCTTTCTAAAGGGTTCTTTTGGTATCATGCTAAGTGTGGCCTTACCAAAGCATCTTAAAGCGGTATTAAAATGTCACACGATCTTGGTACCATCCCTTTGTTGATGCAGCCTAGGATTGCATTGGCTTTTTTGGCTGCTGCTGCACATGGCTGGCTCATGCTTGAATTTCAAGCCCCTGCCAGACCCCTTTTGAAGTCTCGTCTCTGCTCACCCGTAGATGCCTTGAAAAGATGCACCAGCACTGGACGAACTGGGGAGCAGTCTGGTTAAAAAAAATGGAGCTTCATCTTCCATCAATTTTTAGTTATCTAGATGGCCTGGCTTGAAATCTGGAAGAAAAGAAATAGCAGGCCACCCCTGAGTGTACAAAGAGTACTTTCCCATTTCTCATGAAGGGCTGTGCCTGCATTTGGCTAACCTCTTCTTCCTTCTCTCTCCTTCCCAGTCAGGCTGCCTCCTCCAAATCAGTTGTGCTGATATGTATCTTCATGGGGTCCTTGGTGCTCTCTGAGCTTGGTGCTTTTCTTCCAGATGTTTCATTACCCAACTAGGGAACACCATCAGGGCTACAAAGAAATGAAGTTTGGAGAAAGGAGGAGGGAGGGAGGAGGACTGTGGGGTCCTTGATGGTCTTTGAGTTGGTTGTTTTCTTGCAGACATTTTATGACCCAACTAGGTAACATCATCAGTGCTAAGACATTATAAACCTAGCATTGATGGTGTTCCTACTTGGCTAATGAAACATCTACAAGAAAACAACCAAGCTCAGGGAGCACCAAGGACCCCACAGTCCTCTTCCTCCTCCTCCCTGCAACCCCCTTCCCTTCTAGCACTGACGATGTTACCTAGTTGGGTCATGAAATGTCTGCAGGAAAACCATTAGGCTCAGAGAGCATCAAGGACCCCACAGTCCAAGCTGAGCTCCCATTCTTCTCTTCCACATGTCTTCAGGTGCTCAACTATTATCAGGATGAAGATGCATATGGGGAAGTGGTGAGCGCTCTGGTGGATGGTGCAATAAAAGTAACTTGGTTCTAAATGTTAATAAAACAAAGGAGATTATTGTAGGTTTTAGAAAGAGCCGGCATGTTCATACTCCACTCATATTGAGGCAGCTGTAGAAGCAGTCAACAGCATGAAGTATCTGGGGGTGCAGATAATTAACAATCAGAATTGGTCTCTCCACACATCATCCTGAGTGAAGTATGAAAACCAGCATCTGCATTTCCTGCGTCAGATGTGGAGAGCACAGATCTTCACCTTCTGTCCTGGCCACTTTTTATAGAGGCACAATTGAGAGCATTTTAACAAACCGCATCCCTGTTTGGTTTGGTAGCTTCAGCGCCTCAGGTAGGAAGTCCCTACAGAGAGTGGTGAGGACAGCTGAGAAGATTATAGGAAGCTCCCTTCCTGTCATTCTGGATATCGCTTACAAGCGCGATGTGCTTAGAGCTCAAAGCATTGTTAGAGACCCCACACACACACCTAACGGTCTGTTTCTGTCGCTCTGCTCTGGGAGGAGGTTTCAAAGTATTTCTAGCAGGACTTCCAGATTCTGTAACAGCTTTGTTTTTGTGCCATCCATCTGGTAAACTCGCAAGATTTGTTTTTCTCGCCATGTACATATATACATCCCAACAAGACTGTGTTGTTTCTCCTGTCATATATGTGGATATATGCATATTTATTTATGTAGTTATTTATTTAGTCATGTTTATGTCGTTTATATTGGAGGTGGTGACCCTTTGAGAGCTGCGTGCAATGAAATTTCATTTTAATGTGGGCCAACTGGTGTCCATTCAAAGTGACCATAAAGTTACTCTAAGTCTGTGTCCTTCGCGTTGAATGCCCAAAGCAGAAAAGGCTTCCGCTGCAGGAGGCCGAAGGCTCACACTGACAAACAACAAAATAAAATGGACAAGGGGAGGGAGGGGCAGGGAAACTCCTGTCGCCTTCCACCCACTTAGTCAACCCTCACTGCCCAGTTGTGTTTGGCCAAGTCATTCGGCCCGAAAGGTGGATCCCGCTGGGACCAGCTGGCCTACTAAGATCACTCCCTCCTCCATCTTGGCCTGTCCAGTAAGCTCTTTGTGGGCAAAGGAGACCCCCAGATGGTTCAAAGCAACGCGGCTGTCCATGCTGGGTCTCGAAGCCATGTTCTCCAATAGAGGGCCATGAATGATGGTTTAACGCCCTTGACGGGGAGAACTGAGGCGCACAAAAGGCTGAAGACCTGCTGGGAAGCCCCCCCTTCCCTTCCTGCCTCCTCTGCCAGTTCCCAGGGCCATGGAGGCCGGTGGCCTTGGAATGCGCCTGGCCCTGGACCCTGCCCCAGTCCCCAAGGCTTCCCCTGGGAGCCCCTCCCGGCCAGTGGCCCTGGCTTCCCTGGCTGGCCCTCCTGTCCCCCAAGGTCTCTCTGACCTCCGGATGCATCTGCCTGGCTGCACTCGGCCCCTCCTGCACTCCTGTTCCGATCCCCCTTGCCAAGGCCCTGTCAGGGCGGTGGGTGCGAGCCAAGTGGAGGAGATGGGCCTCTCCCTGGAGAACATCAGCCTGTGACACTGCGGCAGGGAATGCGCCCCTCCCCACATGTGGAGCCTCCCTCTTGCCAAGCTTTGCAAACAGGATATACTCTGTGTGTGTGTGTGTGTGTGTGGCAAAAAGCTTCTTGGAGGTGGGGGTCACCTTCAGGGGGCCTGCAGAAGACCCTTTTTGGCCATCTCTTCTGATCCAGGGCCAGCTGTTCAAGGATTATGTTGGGGGGAGGGGGAGAGAGGCATCTGGAGGTGTGAATAGAGAGGGGGGAGATGTAAAGAGTTCACACATCAGGAAGCCAGGCGTCCTCCTCCAACCCGCCCTCCCCAAAAGCACCCACCCTCCCGGAATGAGGGGCTCCGGGGTCTGCAGGGTTGTCCTAGCCACGGGTGGACTTGACTGGCGCGAGAGAGACATCCCCCCCTCCCCCTCCGGGGAGCAGCCCTTGGCGTCTCCCAGGCAAGAGCTACCCCTCCCCCGAAGGGGCGCGCGCGCGCACACACACACACACACTGGCGAGGCACCAGGGCAGCCGGCAGGAAACTCCGCAGCGCCTTGGCCCGGGGGGCTCCAGCCTGGCTGCGCGCGGAGAGCGGGTCGGTGCGGGCAGCCAAGGCCCTGTTAATGGAAGCCAGGTGCGGGGGGCTTTGGGGGAAAGTTCGGAAATCGGGGCTTGTATCCTGTCCAAGGAGGCTGTCCGGGCCGGCGTCGGAGCATGCGCCCGAGCCACAGCTGGCGGAGAGGCAGAGGCTCCCAGCATCTGGCCTGCCTCGCTTGCCTCTGATTAATGGGCGGGAGGGGACGGGCGCAGGAGCCCCTCCAGCCAGACCGCCCCACCGCGAAGCGCTCCAATGTGCTGAACTCATCACGGAAACCGTGCCCTCCCCGTGCCCTTCCCAGAGCGAGCCTCACTCCCGGGCCGAATCTTCGCTCTAGACCCTGCGCCCCCCGGCCCCTTATTTATTATCACGCCGTTGACTCCGCGGGCTCATTAGGGATCGGTTTCTCTCCCCCCCCCCCCCCCACTCCGCTTCGCGTGTGTTGATACGGATGTCCCAGAGCCGGCTGGGAAGGGGGGGGGGCGGAAGGGCCCCAGCCCGCACTCTGCAGTAATCTGGGGTCCCCTTCGAGGGGCTGCACAGAAATCGCCCTTTGCCCGGGGAAGGAAATGCTGGTGGGACAGTGGGCGGAGCTTTATGGGGCGGGGGCGCACCGGAGGAGGCGAACCTCCCTTCTGTGCCCAAAGCCCCCATCGGAGAGGATCGGGGAGTCCGGAGGGCTCGAGCGTGACCTGACCTTGGCATCACCAGTCGGACGGTCTGGGCTCTACCCCACCAGCCCCTCCCGGGCAAGGCGAGCCTCTGCCCAGCCAACTTTCCCCTTGGATGGGGGTCTTTTCCAGTGACCCTTGACACTGCAGCCTTGGAGTTTCTCTGTGCCCCCCCCCTGCCCCCCCAAGCTGGAAGGCATCTGGCAATGGGCAGGAAACCTGCTGGGGGCGCCCCTCCCTCCCCGAGCAGGGCAACCTGAGATGTCAGTCAGGGGGCTCCGCAGAGCCTCCGGGAGGCAGCTGTCTCCACGTCGCAGGGTTGTGTGTGGGGGGGGTGATTTATACATACCAGGCCAATAAATTACCTGCACGGGGCCTCGGGGAGCCATTCCTTACAACAGCCGCTGCCAGACCTTCCAAGGACTGTTTCCAACAATTAGCTGAAGACAAGGCAAAGGGAGGGCAGAATCAACTTCCAGAGGAGGGTGGGGCTAAGTCCCCCCTCCCCCCTCCCTAACACTTCAGGTCTTCAGCTCACAGTTTTGCTGCCTTTAAAATGGTCACCTCGCCTTCGGGAGGGGGGGGCACCTCCCTAGACTCTGCCACAGATGACTTGCCCGCTGTCTCTTTCTGCCAACTGCACTGGAGGGAGGGGCTGCTTGGGAGAAGCTGCATCTGGGGGTGCCCAGGGGCCTTGGCTGCACAATTCTCCAATGGGAAAGTCGGTGGCTCCTGCCCTTTGCCTGATCGGAATAACAGAGTTGGAAGGGACCTTGGAGGTCTTCTAGTCCAACCCCCTGCTTAGATAGGAAACGCTATATAATTCCAGACAAAGGGATGTCCGGTCTCTTCTTAAAACCTCCAGTGATGGAGCACCCACAACTTCTGGAGGCAAGTTGTTCCACTGGTTAATTGTCCTCCCTGTCTGGAAATTTCACCTCAATTCCAGGTTGCTTCTCTCTTTGATGAGCCTCCATCTGTTGCTTCTTGTCCTGCCTTCCGATCAAGAGAACCTGGTTGTGTCCGTGACTTGTCCTGCTTCTTCAGGCCACCACATTCCCCCTCCCCAACCTACAATGAGACCCTCCCATGTTTCCTGAGGCAAAGGACCACCTGCGCCTCAGTGCTCCCCAGTTGCCATTATGCCCAGGAGGGAGAAGGAACAGCACTCCCGGGGAAACTCAGCCACTCCAGCAGGGGAGGAAGGAGACACCCAGAGAGGCTTTCCCCTAAATGCAGTTCTTCACCTTGGGACATTCTCCAAGGAGAAATAAAAGCGAAGAAACAGCCTTAGTAAGTCCTGCCTCTGTTTCCCCACCACCAGGGTTGACAAGGCTGAGAGGCAGAAGTGGGTATTCAAAGGTAGACTGCCCCTAAGAAAGAAGCTTGGTTTAAGCTTCCAATAAGGAAGCTGGCTTCCTTATTGGAAGGAGCTGATCAGGAAGGTGATCTTTGATCTCTTGGGGTGAAAAAGGTTTTCTTCTGTACTCCGCACCCTTCCAATAATTGGGACTCTTTTGAAATGTTTCATTTTATTTAGATCACAGCAGAGGTAAAGTCCGGCAGGTTCTGACAGGTTCTGGAGAACCGGTAACGGAAATTTTGAGTAGTTTGGAGAACTGGCAAATACCACCTCTGGCTGGCCCCAGAGTGGGTTGGGAATGGGGATTTTGCAGTATCCTTCCCCTGCCACACCCGCCACGCCACACCCACAGAACCGGTAGTAAAAAAAATTGAATTTCATCACTGGATCACAGGTGTCCAACCTTGGCCACTTTTAAGGCCTGTGGACTTCAATTCCCATAGCCTGCCGGGGAATTCTGGGGGTTGAACTTCACAGGTTTTAAAGTCTGTGAGGTTGGACACCCCGATTTAGAGAGCGCAGAGTGTTTAGGCGAAGGTAACCATGGTCTCTCTGGAAAGGGAAGAAAAACACACCTGGCCCCCTCCCCTCTTGTCCTCTGAATCCAGAGACCCAGAAGCTGAAGCCCATTTGAGGGCGAAAGCCTGAAAGGTTCCTTGGCTTCCAATAAAGTCTTTGGTGACAACACATATTTACAATCAACAACCCAGTTGCCCAAAACAAACCAAGCCCCCAAATGGCCTCCTTCCTCTTTTCCATCCATTGTTTTGCAGGATGGGAAAAATAAGCGTCAATCAGATGGAAAGTTAAAAAACCCCAAAACAAATAACAAACCCGAGCGCTTCTTTTCAATTCTTGTGAATATGTACAAATACAAACTCTCTCACACACATATACACACCTCTCCTACTAGGGAACACGCAAACGTTGTAAACCTCCCCAGGTGTGCAGTGCTGTCCAGCTGAAGAGCAGCTGCTAAGAAAAGCTACGTGCCATCCTTGGCTTACAACGATTTGTTTAGTGACCGTTTGATGTTACAGTGGCACTGAAAAAGTGATTTATGACAATTTTTCACACTTACAACTGTTGCAGCATGGGGGGGGGGCAACTGGCTCATATTTATGGCAGTTGCCAGGGGTCACATGACCCTTTTGGTGACCTTCTGACCAGCGAAATCAAGGGGGAAGCTGGATTCACTTCACAACTGTGTTACTAACGTAACGACTGCAGTGATTCACTTAATAACTGTGGCAAGAAAGGTCATAAAGTGAGGCAAAATTCACTTAACAACTGTCTCACTTAGCAACAGAAATTTTGGGCTCAGTTGCGGTCTACCAGTATGAACGCAACTGGTGAGGGATGGAGTCTATTCTTTTTCTCTCTCTTTTCAAGACTTCTGAGCTGCACCTCTGGGGAGCCTGGGAAGAGGAGATGGGGTGCTCCCCCCCAGAGTTGTCCTTCTCCCCCAGAGCCTCCCGTTCTCAGTGCCCCACCTGAGACACAGACGGCCCCAGATTCTTTGCCAATCGCCCCCCCAGCCCCCCGGGAGCCCCAACAAAGGCAGGACAAGCCAAGTGCTCCTGGCAGCTCTGAATGGGCAGGTCAGAGGGCAGGTGCCTCTGGTGCTGCACAGCCCAGTTGGACTTGAAACGGAGGCAGCTGAAGCCCACAGCCTGGAGGGGGGAGGTCTCCCTTCTGGTCAAGTGGTGGGCTGCTGCCCCTTGTTGCTCAAGAAAGCAGGATGGAGCCAAGCAGAGTGGGCAGGGGGACAGCAGGGAATGGCTCACCTGGAAAGGCCGGCAGGGCCAGAGGGGGAAGGATGGACCCGCCCTCTTAGAGGATACCAAAAGAGCAGAGGTAGCCCAAGGGTGGAGGAGAAACTTTCTCTTGGAGCCTCCTCCCCTCCAGCCTCCACCTGTCTCAGTTGGGACCGCAAGGGTGTTGCTGCCTGCCTTTGAGGGGGTCTCTGGCTCAGTCAGGTTGGTGTGGAGCTCCCCTCTCTGCTTCTCTTGACTGGGGTGGCCCCAGGGTCCACAGCAAGCCTGGGGCGGACTCTATGGATGCCTTGAGGAGCCCCCAGGCTGAGAGCACCCCGTGATTCTGCTTTAGCCTTTACCTTTTTTGGTTCGTGTGGGGGTGTGTGTGGGAGGCACACACTACACTACAAGTGGACACTACAAGTTGTTGCAGTTTGCCAGGCAAAGCATTCTGGGGACTACTTTGCCTTGCGGCTCTGAGCTGGGAGAGCCAATCATCCCCAGCTAGATTCGGGGCCTCAGTCAGGACTAGAACTCAGCTCTCCCGGTTTCCAGCTTTGGGTCTTAACCACTACACCAAACTTCCTTTCCTGGGTTTTGTTTGGGGGGGAGGTACATCATTGTCCCAGTGCTGGCAGAGTTCAGACGAGCATGGCCGCCCTCCCAGGGGAAACCTCTGCTGCATCCCCAGGAAAGGCAGGGCTCAATGCCCTTTGCTGCCTGGCCCAGCAGTGGCCTTCTGCCCCCAAGCGCTGGGGCATCCAGGCAAAAGCTGTGGGAAAAGGGAAATGAAAATTGTGGGGCTGTGCAGAGCCCACGCACACCTACCCCAGTCCCTGCCATGCGCCACAGCTTCCTCTGCCTCCTGCCCTCTCTGCACAAAGTGCCTACTTTCACACCGGCTCAGGGAGGCCCGCAAGGTCCAGAAAAATCGGTTCCGGGGGGAGGCCGGGAGGTTTCCGTGTGGACCCCTCCTTCCAGGTGAAGTAGCGGCGGGGGGGGGGAGCACGAGAGGCAGCGGCCTGTGGAGTAAAGCAGGTCTGAGACCAGTCGGAGTCAACATAAAAGACAAAAAGAATGACATGGCCATAGGTGTATATGATAGGCCACCCAATCAAGCAGAAAAAAATAGATGTCCTTTTTGCCAACCAATCAACTAACAAACATATGTAGGAAACACACTACAATAGTAATGGGGGACTTCAATTACCCTGATATCAACTGGAAAACTAATTCTGAACCAAGTGAAAAATCAAATAGGTTCCCAACCTACCTAGCTGACAACTTTGTTGTCCAACCAGAGGGACAGCCATACTGGATTTAATACTTAGAAACGGAGAAGAAGTGATAGAGGGAGTTGAAACTGCAGGAAACTTGGGTGAGAGTGACCATGTCATACTAGAATTCAATATAATGCAAACACAAGCAGTAGAACAAAATGATATCAGAGTCTTAGATTTTAAAAGAGCTGATTTTAATAAACTCGGGATTTGGGAAAGATTCCTTGGATGAAAATCCTAAAGGGGAAAACAACTCAAGAATTTTGGGAAACTCTGAAAAATACAATCATAAAAGCCCAGACCAGCGCAATACCACTGAGGGAAAAAAAATCAAACAAATCCAAGAAGAAACCAGCATGGCTGCTCAAAGATCTCTCTGACAAATTGCAAGACAAAAAGAACAAATACAAAAAATGGAAAGAGGGACACATAACTAAGGCATGATATTAGCAGACAGCCAGAATCTGCAAAAATGAAAGCAGATTCAGGAAAGCAAAGGCTCAGAATGAACAAAGACTTGCAACAAAAGTCAAAGATAGCAAAAAAAGTTTCTTCCAACACATAAATAGCAAGAAAAAAAATCAAGGAAACAGTCGGTCCACTAAAGAGAGAAGATGGCAAGGAAGTAACAGGCAACACAGAGAAAGCAGAGCTGCTTAACTCATTCTTTGCATCGGTCTTCACGCAAAAAGAAACTATAGCCCAACCTACCAGAAACATAACTGTAAAAAACAGACTGGAAATAAAAAAAAGCAAAAAAAAACCCAAATAAGAGAACACCTGTCTGATCCTGATGAATACAAGTCACCAGGACCTGACGGATTACATCCCAGAGTTCTAAAGGAGCTGGCAGATGTCATCTCACAATCACTGCACCACATATTTCAAAAATCTTGGAACACTGGAGAACTACCAGGGGACTGGAAAAGAGCTGATGTGATTCCCATCTTCAAAAAAAAAGTGTGTGTGTGTGTGGGGAGGGAGGGGGGACAGACCCAGGAAACTACAGACCAATCAGCCTAACATCAATACCCGGGAAGATACTGGAAAAGATAATAAAAAACCAGATCTGCCACCTAGAAACGAGTAAAGTAATAACTAGCAGTCAGCACAGGTTTGTTAAAAACAGATCATGACAAACCAATCTTATTTCATTCTTCAACAGTGACTAAATTAGTAGACCAGCAAAATACTGTGGATATAATATACTTAAGACTTCAACAAGGCCTTCGACAAAGTAGACCACAACCTCCTTCTTCGTAAGCTAGAAAAAAGTGGGATAGCTTCACCACCAGATGGATTCGCAACTGGCTGACAAACCATACTCAACGAGTAGTCCTTAATGGGTCTAAGTCTACATGGAGGGAAGTAAGCAGTGGGATGCCACAAGGTTCCGTCTTAGGTCCAGTACTCTTCAATATCTTCATAAATGACTTAGATGAGGGAACAGAAGGGGAACTTACCAAATTTGCAGATGATACTAAGCTGGCAGGAATAGCTAACACCCTAGAAGATAGGCTCAAGATCCAGATGGATCTTGACAGACTTGAACACTGGGCCCTATTTAACAAAATGAAATTCAATGTAGAGAAAAGTAAAGTCCTACACTTAGGTAAGAAAAACCAAAAGCACACATATAAACTGGGGGAAACCAGGCTTAATAGCAGTGACTGTGAGAGGGATCTTGGAGTCTTAGTGGACAGCCAGCTAAATATGAGCCAGCAGTGTGCAGCAGCAGCTAAAAAAGCCAATGCAATCCTAAATTGCATTAACAGAGGGATACAATCAAGATCAAGTGAGGCACTAATACCACTCTATAAAGCCCTAGTAAGACTACACCTAGAGTCCTGCATCCAGTTTTGGTCACCACACTATAAAAAAGATGTTGAGACTCTAGAAAAAGTGCAGAGGAGAGCAACCAGGATGATTAGGGGACTGGAGGCTAAAACATAATGAAGAACGGTTGCAGGAACTGGCCATGGCCAGTCTAGTGAAGAGAAGGACCAGGGGAGACATGATAGCCATCTTCCAATACTTGAGGGGCTGCCACAGAGAGGAGGGGGGTGTCAAGCTGTTTTCCAAAACGCCTGAAGGCCAGACAAGGAATAATGGATGGAAACTGACCAAGGAGAGATTCAACCTAGAAACGAGGAGGAACTTTCTGACAGTGAGAACAATCAACCGATGGAACAGTTGCCTTCGGAAGTTGTGGGAGCTTCATCACTTGAGACTTTCAAGAAAAGATTGGACTGCCATTTGTCAGAAATGGTGTAGCGTCTCCTGCTTGAGCAGGGGGTTGGACTAGATGACCTATAAGGTCCCTTTCTGTTAATCTGCTTATCTGACCAGGTAACTCGAGGCCGTCGGAGGATGACGCAGGCCACCAGGAGCTTGGGGGCGACCAACGCAGTTTCGTCCTCGCAGAACCCCGACGCCCTTCACTCACTCCCAGGGTTGCTAGAGGGCTAAAGAGAGCGTCCAGGGCCTGCAGCAGTCTACCCGCCAGTGGAGGAGGCTCTGCCTCCACCCGCTTGCGACGCCCGGCGGCCCTGCGACCGAGCCCGCCTGCCAGCAGGAAGCCCCGGTCTGGGGGAACACCACTAACCCTCATCCTTGCCGGTTCCTGTGGGGCGAAGGGAAAGGAGACGCAGAAGCCTCCCCTGGCCCCAGTGGAAGCTGCTGCGCCCCACGAGGTTTGGGCCCACACCCCGCAAAGCCCATCCGAGGTGGGGCGGGTCCCAAGCAGGTCAGAAGCGGGGGAAGCTCTCCCAACCAGGGCCCTTGGAGGAAGTCTCTAGCCGGCCTTTCGCCCTCCTTGGCTCGGCGTGGGAGAACCGAAGCGCCCCTCCGGAGCTTCTTCGAGGAAAGCCGTTCGTCCCCCTCCCCCGCCAGGTCCCTTCCGCTGGGGACATTCCCGTCGAACGGAACCGGAGCTCTCTTAGTCCCGCCAAAACGACAACGGACGGGGGGGGGGGGGGGAGGCCGACAACTGATTGTATTCCCCTCTGTAGCGGAGTATTTTCTTTTTTGAGGGTGGGGGGGGGGGGGGGGGGGGGGGGGGGGGGAAGAATTCTGGCCCGGGGGGGGTGGGGGGGGGGGGGTGGGGGTGGGGGGTGGGTAAAGGGCTGGACCGCCACAGGGGTTCAGTTCGCGTTACAATCGATCGGAGCCGCCTTTGGAGTCCTGGTCAACGTTTCAGCTGTCAAGGAATTTGAAAGACGGGGCAGTCAGAAGTTTGCAGGACTCCAACCAGCCCCGAAAATTTCTTTCATAATCGCCCCCCACCCCACCCCCCCGAATCTAAAGACATTTTAGAAGAGCATCTGCGATTCTTCATTTCGTTCTAAAAACCCCTTTCCTGTCTGGTTGGACGTGAAATGATGTTGCGACCCCTTAAAAGTTCTTGCAAACAACCTTCCTTGTATCGGATCGGAAGGCGAGAACTCTGTTCGAAAATATTTGGAGGACCCGAAGGAAGGGAAAAGATTAAAACGGCCCAATAAATTTCACAGGCCACGAAACTGGAATCGGTTTTTATCCGTTACCCAGCAAGGAAGTCCGGAACGAGATCCGTTTTCGGTTGAATAAAATTATTCCACTTTCGGATTTTATTTTATTTTTCTTGATTGTTAGTGAGCGCCGCTGTTGAAGTGATGACGAAAAATATCCCAGTACCAGAAAATCAGGAGTTGTGTTTGTTTATTTTTTAAAAAATGTTTGCCCAACACAGAAGCTTCAACGAAGAATATTTAGGCAGTGCGGAGATTCGCGCTTCCAGTCTCACTAACAGCCTTCTCGGGGGCGGCGGGGAGGGGGGGAGACCCGAAGCATCTCTATCCTTTAAAGGCCCCGTTAGCGACCAGGATCCGGAAACTGGGGTGTCGGAGTGGGGACAGGACCTGGAGGGGTTTTTCATACAGAAGGGGGGGGGGGAGGCGGCGACCCTTTCAGCGCGGATAAAGCGAAAGCGAAAGCAACTTTCCCTTCCAGCTCTCTCTGCGACACCCCGAGATCGAGACTGCAGCCTCACCTCCTGCGGAATCGGAAGCCCTGGGAAGTCAGCCTTTTGTCTCCCGAGGAATCACTCCAGTGTTGTTAATTAGCTTCATAATTATCTCACCCAAAAGTTTTTCTGTTTCTTTTTCCTTTTTTATATTCTCGCAAATGCGTGAAATCGAGGGGCGCTTCGCCCACGTCCCTGGGCCTGCTTGGATATTTTGGGCCTGAAAACAAGAGAGCCCCCTTTCCTCACCCGGGACTGTTTGGCCCGGAGAAAGACCGGGGGGGGGGGGGGGGGGATTTCCTACATGGGTGAGGCCTTTGGCCTGGAAGGAGCCCCCGCAGCTCCTGCCCTCCCCCCAGATCTCCACGAGGTGGCCAGGCAAAACTGCAGATTTTTCTGCCTAGAAATTCGCGTTCCTCGCCTGCGAAACTGTCCGGAAAGAGGACAGAAGAGAGGCGAAAGCCCTTTTCCGTCCCCCCCCCTTTTTTTCTTGTTCTTTGAAACCGTCGGGGGCATACAGGAAGGCCCGGCGGGGCGTTTCGGGTAGCCTGTTCCTCCCCCGGCCGCGCCTGAAGCCCCCTGACTCTGCGCCTGTCAGAGGAAGCCGCCCTGTTCGGCCAAGGTCTGGCGGCAGCGAAGGGCCCCGGACGCGAAGTGGCCAGAATCAGAGGGCCCCCAAAGCGCCTGGCAGATTGCCCAGCGGGCCTGGGACGCGACCCGGGAGCCACGAAGGCCTTTTGTGCTCGGGGCCTCGCTCTCTCTGCCGACACGGACCAAGGCGGAAACACTGGAATCGCCAGGCCCGACCACGGAGGCACAGTCCCGAATAAAACCACCGTATTTGGGTGGGGGGGGGATTATGCCTCCCCCACTTTCATCCCCCCCCCGACCTGCCTGCCCCGGACCCTGAGCAGTTCAGCGGGGCCTCCGAAGCCGTCCGGAGCAGGATTTGCCTCCTGATCCGCCGAGCCGCGTCGCGACCGCCAGGGGTCGCCGCACCGGCAGGGATTGGGGGGTCCCTGGGGGTGGGCGGGGAGCGAATTTTTTGGACGGAGGCCGCGGGACAAGTCAAGACCACCGGGGCCCGAAGGGAAAGCCCTGGCAGAGGAAGCCCGGCCGGAGGGAAAAGCGGACGGGTCCGCACAGCGCCAGCTCCACCCCCCCTCCAACTCCCCGTCCTGTCCCGGAGGCCCACCTGGTCGCCGAGCGCCGCGCGTCCCTGGCTCCCGGCGGCGCCGCCCCAGCCGGCTCTCCCGCGCGCCGGTCCCCTCGACGGGGCGGTCTGGGCTCCCGGCAGAGCGCGGCCGGTCCTGCTCCGATGGGCGCGCCGCGCTGGCCCCGCCCTGCTCTCGGAGGCCCAGCCTTCCCCTGCCTGCCCCCTTTGCCGGGAGGGGGTCGCGGTGCGGTCTCCTCCCCGGGGCTGCTCCTCCGGGACCCCGCCGGTGGCTCCTCCTCTCGCCGCTCGCTCCCAGCCCCGCTGCCCGCCCGCCCGCTCGCCCGCTAGCTCGGCGTTCGCTGGCTGGCTGGCTCGGAGGCGGAGGAAGCCGCGGCGGCTCCTTGAACACGCCCGAGTTCAGCCCGGGGTCAGGCGGAGTTCGCGGCCCGGCCTTTACCTTTTCCGCCGCCGCGGCGCTCCCGGCACATGGGGACCAGCCGGCGCAGCCTCCACCAAGCGGCCTGAGGCGCTGCGAGGGGCGCAGAGGAGCCGCCGCCGCCGCCGTGGCAGCCGGGCAGAGCCATGCGTGTCCACACGGACCTCGCCTGCCTGGCCGATCCGACGGGGCTTCCAGGTAAGCCGGGGCCGGGGCGGGCGGGCAGACTTCGGACTTCGCGCCTCTTGCCCGCTCCCCGAGCCGGCTTGGCCGGGCAGGAAGCGGCCGGCCTCCTCGCGGGCGGATTCCGAAGTCAGTGGAAGGAAAGGAGCCGCTCCGCCCGGAGGCATCGGGGCTCCGGCCAGTCCCCGAGCGGCGGCTCCTTTTGGGGAAACGGGTGTTGCAGCGGGACCCTGTCCGCCGGGCTGTCCGACTTCCTCCCTCGGCCCCGGATCCCCCGGTGCAGCCCGGAGCCCTCTCGCTCGGGGAAGGGCCTCCTGCGGCCGGGCCTCCTTCTTTTGCCCGCCCTGCCGAGGCGGCGGCAGCGCCGCCACCCGAGTCCTTCAGCCACGACTGCCCGTCCCGCGAAGGTTTTTACGGGCGGCTGCGGCGGGACTGCTACCGCCGGACTTCAGGACGGCTTTGGGGGTTTGGGCGGCCTTGTCCCGCGCAGGCCAGCAGCCCTTACCCGGCCATCCCACAGCTGCACAGGGATGCCGGCCAGAAGGAGCCAGGCGAGACTGGTTAGGGGTTCCGGATCAGAGACCGGGGCGGTGGGCTCTAGCGAAGAACGGCAGCGAAGGATGGCCGCAGCGGGTAAAAGTAGTGGGTTGGCCACCCGCCGGCTCGGGCCGCAGGGCGGTTCCCTAGGCAGGCTGAGCCGCGGCCCTGCGGGCGCAGAGTCACCCTGTCAGCCGGGCTCCTCCGTTGTTCTCCGCTGAGGCCTGCAGCCCAGAAGCACTCTTCCCCGCTCCCCAAATCCGGCCACTAGCGGGGAGATGAGGGTCCGGGAGGCTAACGGCGCCCTGGCTTTCCCTCGCCTCCGGAGGGCGACGGGCAGAGAAACGGCGCCGGGATCCAGCTCGGCTCGGAAGCACAAGGGGTCCGCGCCCGCGGGTCTGTCCCGTCGGCGGAGGGGGGCGGGGGAGGCGATGCGAGGAAATTGTACCGACGCTGCCCCGCCAGGTGTAAAGCCCCACCCGGAGGAGGGCGTGCGAGGCTGTGATCCGGGACCCACCGGGGCTGAGCCCCCTCCTCCTCCTCCTCCTCCTCCCTCCGCCGCCTAAGAGGGAAAGCCCCTCTATAAGGGGAGCCGGTGGGCAAGACAAGGCGGCGGAGAGCACAAGTGGCGCCCGCTTCCCGGGCCTCCGCGTGGCGGGCGAACGTGGCCGGCCCAACTAAGGCCCGCTGGGCTCTCTCTGCTCCACCCCCGCAGGCGCAGCGATGTTGGATGCCTCGGAGGCGACGGGCCATTCCCGGCAGCTGCTGCTCCAACTCAACGCGCAGCGCACCAAGGGCTTCCTTTGCGACGTGATCCTGGTGGTGCAGAACGCGCTCTTCCGCGCGCACAAGAACGTGCTGGCGGCCAGCAGCGCCTACCTCAAGGCCCTGGTGGTGCACGACAACCTCATCAACCTGGACCAGGAGATGGTCAGCCCGGCCGTCTTCCGCGCTGTCCTCGACTTCATCTACACCGGCCGCCTGGGCCCCGGCGCCGAGGGCGAGGCTGAGCCGGCCGGCGGCGCAAACGCCGAGCCTGCCTTGGGAGCCATCCTGGCCGCCGCCAGCTACCTCCAGATCCCGGACCTGGTGGCCTTGTGCAAGAAGAAGCTGAAGCGCTCCGGCAAATACTACCAGCTGCGCGGCGGCGGCGGCGGCGGCAGCTATTCGGCCTCCGCGCCCTTCGGAAAGCTGGCCAGGGGCCTCCGCGCTGCCACGCCGGTTATCCAAAGTTGCTTCGGGGCTCCGCAGCGGCCGGTGGAGCCGAGCAATCCGCTCAGCACCCACTGCGGGGAGCTATACGCCGCCGCCGCCCACCCACACGGGCTGTGCCCCCCGCTCTGCGGCCTTGACCTCTCCAAGAAGAGCCCGAACGGACCCTCCCCGCAGCTGCCCCCGCAGCCCCCGTCCGAGAGCCGCCTCCGAGCAGCGGTGGAGAGCCGCGAGGGCGTCCTGCCGCCCCGGTCCGAGAGCCCGGCCTTGCTGCCTCCCCACGCGGCCTTCGGGGAGCCCGGCTCCACGGCCCCGCTCCAGGCTGCCTTCCCCCACCTGCACCATCGCGGGGGCGGCAGCCCGGGGACGGAGCCGAGCGCTCGGGTCGAGGTGGCGCCCGAATTCCTGTACCGCTGGATGAAGCACGAGCCGCTGGTGGCTGGCTACGTCCTGGATGAGGAGGAAGAGGACGAGGACGAGGATGAGGGCGACTGTGGCGGCGCCCGGCGGGAGCAGGGCAGCGGCGGCGAGCGAGAACTGGAGCCTCGGGCCCCGTCGCCTCCCGGGCCGCCTCCGCGCCACTACCTGGAGAGCGCAGAGCCCGACGGCGAGGCGGAGGACCTGGAGCCCGACAAGAGCACCAGCGAAGAAACGGGCTGCAGCAGCGGCGGCCCTTCTCCCGCGGGGGGCAGCCTGGAGCGCTACCTGGGCTACGAGCCCGAGAGCTTCGGGGGCGACAACCTCTACGTGTGCATCCCCTGCGGGAAGGGCTTCCCCTCCTCCGAGCAGCTGAACGCGCACGTGGAGGCGCACAACGAGGAGGACGAGCTGTACCGCAAGGAGGCGGCGGAGGCGGCGGCGGCGGCGGGGCAGGGCTCGCCCTACCTGGACAAGGCGCCCCCGCCGCCCGCGCCCCCGCCGCCCCCGCCGCCCTCGGGGGGCCCGCCCGGCTGCGACCTGCTGCGCCCCTACCGCTGCGCCTCCTGCGACAAGGCCTACAAGGACCCGGCCACGCTGCGCCAGCACGAGAAGACGCACTGGCTGACGCGGCCCTACCCCTGCTCCATCTGCGGGAAGAAGTTCACGCAGCGCGGCACCATGACCCGCCACATGCGCAGCCACCTGGGCCTGAAGCCCTTCGCCTGCGACGCCTGCGGGATGCGCTTCACCCGCCAGTACCGCCTGACCGAGCACATGCGCATCCACTCGGGCGAGAAGCCCTACGAGTGCCAGGTGTGCGGGGGGAAGTTCGCCCAGCAGCGCAACCTGCTCAGTCACATGAAGATGCACGCCGCCGCCGCCGCCGCCGCCGCCGCCGGCCCCGACGGGAAGCTGAAGCTGGACTTCCCCGAGGGGGTGCTGGCCATGGCGCGGTTGGCGCAGCAGCCCCCGCCGGACAAGGAGCTCTTCCAACACACCTCGCACTTCTTGGCCGCCGCCGCCGCCGCCGCCGCCGCCGCTGCAGACCCCAAGGCCGCCCTGGAGAGCCTTTACCTCGGGCTCAGCCCCGACAAGACGGCCGAGGTTTTCGCTCCGGGCGCCGTGGTGGCCGCCGCCCACCACCTGCACAACGACCACCACGCTCGGACCATTGGCCGCTTCTCGCCCCCCTGACGCCCCGCTCCCCAGGCCTGGGAGGCGCCCTTTCTGACCGGGGCACCGACTCGCTCTCGTCCTCGGAAGTGGCCGCCTCCGGGGTGCCACCGGCACCACGGCCGACCCCCGGCTCTTCCGCTGCGCTTTCGCGCTGCCCTTCGCTCCTTTCCCGTCTCCCTCGGGCCCTCAGTCTGGCCAAGTATAGCCAACTCGTCCTTACCTCAAATGGTGCCCACCGCCTCCACCGCCTCCGAGCGCGGAGGTCTCCGGCTGCAGAGGAGGCGGCGCCGGGCAGGGTCGCACCTGCGCCAAAGGGGGCGTCAGCGAGGCCTGCCGGGGATCGGTGCGAGCAGAGTTTGGGGTTCCCGGCCCCGGTCGGGAGGCGATGATCACCTCCCCCCAAGATCGGAAGAGCGTGGAGGTGTT
>WNWU01000132.1:377572-388162 GCA_012654045.1 Ptyas mucosa
TCAGCTTGTTGGGACGAGGAAGTACGACGGGTGAGCCGGACTGAGCCAGCTGCCTCTCGCCCCAGCCTGGAGAGAACCTAGAGCATAGGTAGCTGGAGAGGGCCAAGCCCCCCCACCCCATTTCGTCTGTCCCGTTGCCTAGCTGGGGTTGGAAAGCTGCAGCCCCTGGGGGGGCTCTCTGAATCACAGCCCCCCCTTCTGCCTCGGCGAGGGATGGAGAGCTGTGTCAACCGGCCTCTTGGCCAGACCCTCACTTGAGGGCTCCTGAACAGGTGTGTCCCCCCCGGAGGCAGAAAATGCTCGCAACGACACCCCTCGGGAACCCCGGAGCAAAGCTTCGCAGGAGTTGGGGTGGGGCGTTCCTGTGGTAGCCAGAGCCTTTCGTGCCTTCCTGGGCCGGGGAGAGGCTCCCGCATCCCCGGCGAGGCCCTCCAGCCTCAGAAAGCCCGAGAGGCAGGGGAGCCCCAAAACGGCACCCGTCGATTGCCTCCTCAATGGCAGAGCACTCCTGCCCGGCTGCAAGCCCCCAGAAGAGGGCGGGGGAGACGGTGCAGACCCCAGTCGGCCCGCTTGGAGGGTCCTCGCTGCTGCGCTGGAGCCGCTGCCTTGCAGGGAGGGAGGGAAGGTCTGGGGCAGCTGGTTGAAAACTGCTGGTCCGGCGTGGGTTGGGGGGGGGAGAGTGGGATTCCTCAAACTTGTATTGCAATGTGAAAAGGAGAGGGTGTCCCTCTCCCCCCCAGCCCCCCCCCCCATTCTGGGTCAAAAGGAGCAAAATGGAAGGGAGACCCTCCGCCCTGGTCTGAAGGTGGCAGCACCCTCTCTGGGCTCCAAATGTAGCCCCCCTCCCGTGAAGACCCCGATTTGCTTTCAGGATGGGGCACCCAAGACCCCAATAATATTTGACAAAGACAAAATGCCATCTATTTGTCCGCTTCGTTGAGGAACGGGAAGGGGGGGGAGTTTTATCTGGGGCTGGGCTTCCTGCCCCAGTCCCCAGAGGGTCTGTGCCTTGCCTCTGTGGGGCTAGCTACCTGCCGCCCGGCCTCTGCTGCACTTGGGGTGGGAGGCTCTAGGCCAGCCCACCCAGCTGCCCCTCTCCCCCCCATCCTTGACCCCAACCAACCACGGAAAAATGTGAAACTGCTCTGTCTTTGCACACACCTCCTTGCCTCCCCCCCACACCCCGCCCGCCCACACCTTGGGCTGTCTTCATCTGAGCCAGCTGCCTCTCCCCCCAGCCCTGAGAGGACCCAGCGGGAGTCCCCCCCCAGGAGGGGGGACCCCACCCAAAGGAAACTAAGCACCCAAAGGGGCAGTCTTCCGTGCCATCTGTAGCCTTGGGGAAGGGATGCAGGGTTTTTTGTATCAGAGACCAAAACAGCATTTCAGCATCCCAGAACAAAACAAAGCAATAAAGTTTTTTTTAATACTGCTGCCACCATCCAGGCCTCTGCTTCCTTGAGTGGGTTTGTGGGGGGGAGGGGGGAAGCTGAATTTTGGGGTGCTGCTGTGGAACGGATGGAGGCTCCTTTAGGGAGAAGCAAGGCCCAGAAATGGCGGCCTCAGTAAAGGAGGGGCTCACTGGCGCTACGACCCCCTCCCTCTTCCTTTGGCATGGGGGGTGGGGGGTGCCTGACAGAAGTGAAGCCGGGTGCAAAGCCAGTGCCAGAGGTTGGGCGGGCTGAGCCTTTTCCATGTCAGAAAGTGCTGGTGGTGGGGAGCTCAGGGGCCTTGCCCTGTTTGCACAGCTGACGCAGGAAATGGGAAGGGGTCAGCTCTCCCCACGGACCCTCACGCTTGGCTGCTCAGAGGAAATTCTCCCTCACTTCCTTGAGATGCTCAGATCTGGCTGAAGATCCCAGCATCGGCCACCAGCCACCACTGAGCAGCTATTCCGTCCACGCCCAAAGTGGCGGCCATGCTCCCGTTTGATGCGTGTGGCATGTTGTTTGCTCCCTACACACAGCACATGCCTTGAGCATGATGGCCCCATAGGCCGTGGTGCTGGGTGCTCCGGCCATCCTCAGAAGGGCTTTGTTGATTGTACTGATCCGATGGCTGGCTGGTTTGGTTGGGGGTCTGCAGGGGGCGGGACCACCCGGAACACTGGCTGGTCCATTGTGTTTGCTGGTTCCCCGTTTGCGTGAACTGCCCAAACGCAGCTTAGGACAACTTAGGGCACTCTGGTGGCACTGAACCAACTTCAGCGGTTGGCCGCAGTGGGTCTCTTGCTCCCCCCCCAGCGTTGTCCTGGAGTTCTCTCCCCCCCTTCCTCCTCTCTCATGGC
The DNA here is from genome assembly GCA_012654045.1 of Ptyas mucosa. Lineage (NCBI taxonomy): Eukaryota > Metazoa > Chordata > Lepidosauria > Squamata > Colubridae > Ptyas > Ptyas mucosa. The sequence continues at coordinate 379,860 of WNWU01000132.1, forward strand.
CCCCAGCCCCAAAGGAAGCAGCCGAGAGCAAGATTTCTACTAAAACTTTATTAAGAAAACAACGGAACAAAAGTGGGCACAGGCCCTCCGTCCAAGCCAGTCGGCAGAGGCAGCACAGGGTGGAAGAGACCCCTTCTCTCTTCTCGGCAAAGGGGCCATGCCAAGCCCGGGGAGGGGCACGCACTCCTAGCCCACTGGGGGCAAATCCTGTCCAAAGGGAAGGCAGTTGGGCTCCTCTGCCCCACCGCAAACCAGCCCTGGCATGTGGCCCCATGGGGGCACTCTGCCCCCCCCCCCAAATGGCAGGAAAGTCTTCCCATGGGGAAGGGCTCTCCCGACCCATGCAACCACTTTTGGAACCCCAAGGTGCACAAACACTCCAGCTGGACCCCAGACCACTTTGCTCTCTCTCCTGCAGGGTGGCTTTCCTGGCCTCCCCCCCCCCCCCCCCCCCCCCCCCTTAGGGGTTTTTTTTGCTTCTCTCCCCAGCCCCACCCCCAGAGCAAGCGCTGGCTTGGCTTGGCAGGGGTGCTGGGCAGGGACGGGGAGGGTGGTTTAGTCCATGGCACAGAGGGATGAAGGACCGGAAGGTGGCACGGATGAGGGAGGGGCTAAAAACCTGAGACAGACACTTGGGGAGGGGGCTGCTGATGGAAATGGGAGGTGGTGCCCCCCCCCGGCTCCTGATGGGACCAAGTGGCAGCTTGAGCCGAGGGCTCCTGGCTGCCCTTCCTCACCTGGTCCAGAGGGACCCAGACTGGCTAGGGCTGCGGGGGCTTCTCCAGCTGAGCCAGAGGGGTTAGAGGCCCACTTGGGCCCCTCCGACCGGCCTCTCCGCCTAACCCTAGAGGCCAGAAACCCTGCTCGCTCTCGCCTCCCTCCACAGTGACCACCTGCCCGGGGGCTCCTTCTCCACGCGTGTGCGTGCACCCACAGCACGGCCATTCAGGTGGAGTTGAAGACGCTGCGTTTATTGTGCTGGGTTTTCTCCTGGAAGGATGGTGGCGGCGGCAGTGGGGCGGCAGTGGTGGCAGCACAACAGCCCTGGCACGGGCCACGGGCACGCCCTGAGGCCGCCCTCCATGTTGGCAATGAGATGCACGGCTTCCCGGGGAAGGCGTCCGCTCAGCCCTCCTGGGCCCACCGCAGGAAGGTGGGGATGTCCCGCACGGGCACATTGCGGGTCAAGGCCTTCACCCGCAGGTTCCGGTCGTCGGTCAGCAGCACCACCTCCCGGAGCAAGCGGATGGGGTCGTCTGCAAAAGGCAGGCAGCAGGGATGCCGGGTCAGTGGCCGCTCCGCCTGGGCCTCACCCAGTCCCGGGACACTGCCTGCCCGGCCAGGATCCGGCCCCTCCAGGCAGAACCTTCCCAGGGCTTAACAATAACCATCCCTGGGCCAGCCAGGAGGCGGATTGTTAGAAACCAGAGGCTGTCAGATTGTCAGGCCCCATCCGCCATAATCCCCTGATCCCCGATTCCGTCCCAGCCAGGCATAAACACTGCGAAACGCCTTCTCCGTCAAGCTGACAAGTTAAGCTGCTCAGAATTTGGCCCGACAGGCCTGGGGCGGGCTGAGCGGCTGCGGCCCCCACTTCCAGCCCCCCTGGAAACAGCTCCGGAGCCCCTCAGTCTTCCAGGAAAGGGCCGGGTGATGGAGGCCACCGGGGGGGGGGGGCGATGACGGGGCACCTAATGTCCCCCCTCCGCTCCCACTGGCTTCCCCCACCCCACTTGTGGTCTCCCTCCAAAGTGGGCCCCCATCTGCGGGACCCCGTGGGGGCTCCTGGGGGTCATCCGAGCTCTCCTCTTCCCCCTCACCTCTCTTGGCGGGCATGAAGTCCTTGGCTCTGTCGTTGCAGTAGTGAAGGCAGCAGGAGAGAATCAGATCATCGTTGTTTCCCTGGGAAAAGGGAGGGGGCAGAGAGGAGAGGTTGAGGGTCCCGGCAGGGAGAGGAAAAGAGGCTCTTCGGAGGCCACTGCCTGGAACCGGCTGCTGGCCTCGCAGGGGGAAAGCCTGTCCAGCCGCCCAGCCCTTTCCTTCTCCCAGGGAGACCGGAAGGCAGGAGGGGGCAGCTGCCCACGGGAATGGCCGGGAGGGGCCAAAAGTCTCACTGGGGCGGCAGCAAAAAACCCCCCCCATGGGGTGGGGTGGGGGGAAAGACGCAGCCGCTCTGGCCGTTGGATAGTGCTGAACCTGTGCTACATTTGGGAGAATTCTGCTCTGGGCCCCTCGGAAGCTGCCCCTTGGAATGAGAGGAGAAGTCCCCCTGAAGTCCCCTCGTTTATTGATCCGTGCCCCTCCCATTTCACACGCCCTGCGTGCTTCTTCCCTCCATTTTGGTCCTTTGCATGTGCCTGTCCCATTTCTGTGGGGGCTTCAGAAAGGGGATTTCCAGGAAGAAAATTCCCCGTTTTAGGTGGGAACTGAGCCGCTCAGGGGGAGGAGCCTCTGGGTGCTTGGCAGCCTGAGATCATATTGGCTCTTTCTGCAGCAGCGTCACGCGTTGGGCTCTTCTTATTTATTTATTGGTTCGATTTACATGCCGCCCTTCTCTGGAGACTCAGGGCACCTTACAATGTGTTAAGCAATAGCCTTCATACTTTTGCATATACCTGCTTAGTAGCCCCCCCCCCCCCCCCGCGCGCCAGCGGTGTCCTTTTTTATACAAAGTCAGCTTATTGCCCCCACAATCCGGGTCCTCATTTGACCTCCCTCGGAAGGATGGAAGGCTGAGTCAACCTCGAGCCTGGTGAAATTCGAACTCTTAACAGCACTTTAGTCTGCTGCACCATCAAGGCTCTTCCAGGAACGTCCCAGCCAGACCCTCAAATCCGCTCCTGATGGACTCCACAGGTCCACACCACATTCTGTATGGCCCCTTGTTGCAATTCACTGTGCTTGTTTCTGTCCACTCTGCCATCAAAATAAAAGCCCCCCCCCCCGAATCTTGACCGTCAGCTCTGCGGAGCCTGCTCTCCTCCATCTTTTGTGCTGTCCGCAAACGTGATCATAATATTCCCCTGCCTTCCATGTGAAACATTTAAAGGAGCCTGAGTGGCGTAGCAGGCTAATGCCTTCTACTAAGGCAGCATTTAACATCCAGCTGCCTGCAATTACTGCGAGTTCTAATCTCACCAGGCTCAAGGTCGACTCAGCCTTCCATCCTTTCAAAGGTGGGTAAAATGAGGACCCGGTTTGTGGGGGCAATAAGTTGACTTTGTATAAATATACAAAAGTATGAAGGCTATTGCTTAACACATTGTAAGCCGCCCTGAGTCTCCGGAGAAGGGCGGCATATAAATAAAATAAAAAATAAAAAAATAAAATAAACATTACAGTAGTCCTTGATTTACGACCACAATTGAGCTCTAAATTGCTATTGCTAAGTAAGACAGTTTTAACACCAATAGCCCTTAGACTTATATACCGCTTCACAGTGCTTTCCAGCCCTCTCTAAGCGGTTTACAGAGTCAGTGTATCACCCGCAACAATCTGGGTCCTCATTTTACCGACCTCGGAAGGATGGAAGGCTGAGTCAACCTTGAACCCTGTCAGGATTGAACTCCTAGCAGTGGCCAGAGTTTTTGCCTGAAACGCTGCATTCTGACTACTGCACCACCCCAGCTCTTCAGTGAGTTATGCCCCATTTTACCACCTTTCTTGTCAGGTTCTTAACCTAGTCACACGGTTGTTAAGTGAATCTGGTTTCCCTGTTGACTTTGCTAATCAGGTCGTCGCAAAATGGGGTCATGTGACACCCCCCCCCCCGCGACCGTCATAAATAGAGGCCAGTGGCCAAGCCTCCCAATTTTGATCAGGTGATTATGGGGATACTGCAACGGTCGTAAGTGTGAGAAATGGACATAAGCCCCTTTTTCACTGCCATTATAAATTGAGGGCTGCCTGTATACTGAATAGTTTGGGGGCTCTTCAGCGCTTTCCTCCAGCCAATGCAGGTCTGGGGGTTCAGCCCGGAGCCCTTGGGTCCAGAGCAAGCCATCAGTGGTCTTCCCATTCCTGGGCTCCCTGGAGGCTCCAGATAGCCTCCAAGTGGTCATGGGGGGGGGGGGGGCCTCAGGCCCCCCCCGCCCCCCGCCCCTCCCCCCCCCCCCGCATTCTGATCTGGCCGGGTAGTACCTGCTGGCGGGAAATGTCCTCGCTGCGGAAGGAGATGGACTCCAGTTCATTGCCCCGGCTGGTCAGAGCCCGGATGTAGCTGTCGCGCCTCTCAAAGCAGGACTCCAGGAAGTCCACGGCCTTGTGGGCCCGATCTTGCAGCAGGCGACTGTAGCCCCCGACCCGGTGCTCTGATTCGGGGCCCTTGGCCAGCCCATCCAGTTCGTTGATGACTGGCAGGAGGAAAGAGAGGGGGGGGAGGATTCGCATACGTGCCTCAAGTCCCGCCCCGCCCCAGGGGTGTGTGTGGGGGGGGGGGGCGGGGAAGAGAGGCAAAAGCGGCTGTCCGGAGGTGGGAGGTGGGGGGCTACCGGCCTTAGTTTCCTGCTGCAGCAAGGAGACTGGACAACACTGGCGTTTGGGGAAGAGAAGGGGGGGCTTCCACTGGGCGTGTTGGGGAGCCCGGGAGCGTGGGACAAAACAAGGGCTGAAGTGATCCTGCTGAGCCCGCCAGGGAGGCCGTCCCCTCCCTCTTCGGGATGGCTGATCTGCTGGTCCTTCTGGGCAGCCAGCCGGGCCAAGAGCTGAGATCAAGTGGGAACTATGCATCCCTTGGAGGGGGGCTCCCCTCCCTCCAGCCCCCGGGGCCAGGGATGCTGCCCCTCCTGGGAGAGCTTCCAAGTGGGTGCCCCCCTCCCCGGCTCCACCAGGCAGGCGGAGTGGAGGCGCAGGGGCCTGCTTTTGCAGGGCAGATCAAACGGTCTGCGGATGACCGGCCGAAGGGACGGGGAAGCTGCTCCTCCATCCGAAATCCGTCCCGCATCCGCGTCCAAGCCAAACAGCCTTCAAAGGAGCGGCTTGTTTGCACTCCTGCCCAGGCTGGCTTCTCCACCGCCAGCGGGGTCGGGTTCAGGGGACGCGGAGGAGCGAGAGAGCGGGGAAGGAGCCAGGGAAGGCAGCCCCAGTGGGCGGGCAGCGGCCCGAGTAGGCTTTAACTCTTGGTTGCCCCAAGCCGATGGGGCAGAGCCCTGAACCGGACCCCCAGTGTGGGGGAGAAAGCACGGTCAGTGCCCATCCTGGCCCCTGAGAGGGCCACAAGTGGCTGCCACGAAAGGAACCCTACCCTGGGCTCCCCAGCACCCTTAGCCCAGCCTGGAGGAGGAGCAGGGGGGCTGGGGAGCCCATTTCCCACACCAGGCCTCTCCCCGCCCACTGGACAGGGAGAGCCGCGTCCCCACAGACAGAGCTGCCTGGCTCCTGCGAGGATGGCTGGAGCCCAGTTCCTTCTGGACTTCGGAGGAGGAGGGAGCGGAACAGGAGGGTGCCCAATGTTGTCCCTGTCTCCCCCCCGCCGGCCCCCCCCCCCCCGCAGACCACCCAGCAGCTGTTATCTGCTGCCCGCCGAGTGTTTACCCCTGGCAGGAGCCGGCTCTGCTGAGCTGCAGCTTTATAAGGAGAGGAGGGAGAGCCAAGCCAGCGGCTGGACTGGGGGGTGGGTGCCCCGCCTGGCTTCTCCGCTGGACGGTTTCTACAGGGTCCCTCCCCGCTGCGCTCGGCCTCAGTCAGCTGTGCCCCACTCCATTCCTGCACTGGCCCTGGACCCCCGGGACACCGGGTGGAGGGAAGACGAGGAGGGAGGCCGCAGGTTCACTTGGCAGCCAGTTCCACAGGCTAAGTTTGCACCCCTTTTTTCTTCAGTAAGTGTCAGACACAGGGAGAGACAGGAGGCTGCCAGAACCGACGGCACTTGGGGTAATCGGGTGGCTGCGAAGGGCGACTGGGAGAAGCCCACCTCTGCCAGGTGAAAATTTGGTGAAGGTGCCCCAAAATCTTTGAAAGAAAAACCCCATTTATCTGGCAGGCATTCTCGCCTGGAGGACCGTGGGACATCGGGAGGGGGGGGGGCTCTTGGCATCCACCGCTTGGGGGTCCCCCCCCAACTCACCAATCAGGGGCACCACGAGGATGAACTGCCTGCACTCCAGGAGCTTGGCGAGGCTGCCCAGGTGGTCGATGAAGCCATTGGTGTCTGGGACGAGGAAGACAGGCCGGATCTCCAGTTCCATCTGCCTCACCTGGGCCTGGTCTTTCAGCACCGCCTGCAAGAGCCCCGGATTTTGGGGTGGGGTGGGGGGGTGGGGGGGTGGGGGAGAGAGAGGGGCACGTTAGCCACTCTAGTCTGCCAAGGAAAAGAAGCCTTGGTGGCGCAGTAAAGTACTGTTAAGCTGCCTGCAATTACTGCGAGTTTGAATCCCACCAGGCTCAAGGTTGACTCAGCCTTCCAGCCTTCCGAGGTAGGTCAAATGAGGACCCGGATTGTGGGGGCAATAAGCTGACTTTGTATATATAAAAAAAGGATACCGCTTTGAGGGGGGGGGACGAAAGCCCTACTCAGCAGGTATATGCAAAAGTATGAAGGCTATTTTGCTTAACGCACTGTAAGCCGCCCTGAGTCTCCGGAGAAGGGCGGCATATAAATCGAACCAATAAATAAATAAATAAATAAAAAGGCCAGGAGGCTGGAGCAGCAGCAACGTCATCCTTATCCAGATTGGGCAAGACCCTGCTGGGCATGATGGGAGCTGTGGTGCTCCAGAATTGGAAGGGAATACCGGTCTGCCCACTCCCTCCTGAAACCACTGGAGGTTTTTGAGAAAATATCAAGGGATAATTTGTCTGGGGTGATAGAAGGCAGGGGTGCCCAATCTTGGACCTCAACTCCCAGAATCCCCCAGCCAGCAGAGGGTCTTAAAGGTTGGACACCCCCCGATGTAAGGTCCCTTGGGTTGGACTAGAAGACCTCTAAGGTCCCTTCCAGCCTTATGATTCTATGACTGTGTTTTGAGGGGAGCTTGTTACTCCTGTGAAGCCCCCTCCCCCGCAAGACCATCACTCTGAGTGGGCTGGGAGATCAGGATTTGTGCCCCCATCAAGAAACCCCCCCGCAATCATGGCATACAAGGCAGATCAGACTGCCGGCTGCTTCATTAACCGACCGGCTCGCTCATTGTTCAGAGCCCCAAATTGCCAACGGAGGCGCTGCCTGGAACAACTGGGGGAACCCCCCCTCGCCTGTCCCTCCCGAAATCCTCTGCGTGCCCCTGTCCCTGTAGGCCAAGTGTTGCAAGATAAGATCCAGGTTGCTCCCACCTGCATTCCGGCCTTCTGTGCCACCTGGCTTCTTAAACCATGATTAAACCAGAGGTTTAATTAAATGTCTTATTAAACCGTAGAACAGAACGCCTATAACCAAGTAAGAGAGTTGGAGGAGACCTCGGAGGTCTTCTAGACCTCTGCCATTATTAAGCTGCAGGTCTCGAGGCGAGGCAGCCGTCCCTCTGGGCTAGCCTGAGGATTTGTGCCCTGGCCAGAGGAGAAGTGGGCTAGAAGACTTCAGAGGTCCCTTCCGCCCCACATGCCCGTCCCTGTCCCCGCTGGGTTCCGTGACCGCCGTGCCCCATGCCCTTCCGAGGCTCTTGGCCCGACTGCCAGGCTCCAGGGGCTGAAGCCGCTCTGTGCCGGCTGTCACGTCCCATCGGCTCCCCTGGGCTGGCCAGAGAGAGGACGACAGGATGCGAGCAGCCATGGGCCGGTGCCAAGTCTCCCTCCCCCGTCGCAAGGAAGCCAGCCTCAGGAGGGGGCCGTTTGCCTTGGCAGAGGCCGGACGGGGGCGCAAGGACGGGACGGGGGCAGGAGCCGCAGGGCATGCTCAGAGCCCCGCGAGCAGGTGGGGCCCGGCTGACGCCTTCCTCTTCCCCTGGGGAGCAGCCGCCCAGGACGCGTCTGCTGCCCAGGAGGACTCATCTGCCCCCAGCGTGGCGGAGCTGCTGGGCGGGGGTGCCCTTCCGCTGCCGGCAGGTGTGCGGGCGCTGGCTCATTGTTTCCCAGCGCGAAAGGAGGGCCAGCCAGCCGGCCAGGACTAAATTTAGACGCAGGCAGCCTCTCCTGGCCCCACTGCTGCTGCTGCAGTTCCCTGGGGAGGGGCTGCCCTGCTGCCATGCCCAGAAAAGAATGGGGCTGAGAGAGAGAGAGGGAGGGAGGGAGCGGAAGGCCTGGGCTCTGCTTCAGGTGGGCAGCTTTGCTCCGGAAAGGCCGTATCTCCACCTCCAGGCAGGCCGGGCAGCCTCGGCAGCAGCTGGGCCCAGGGCTGTGCCTGGGGGCTGGCTGGAGGGTCCTCTCCCCCC
>WNWU01000132.1:388172-414809 GCA_012654045.1 Ptyas mucosa
GGGGGGGGGGCACTCCTGACCCCCCTCCCCCCCCATGGCCATGAGTGGGTCAGCTGAAGAGACCCAGCCGGCACAAGAGCCCACAGGCTGCCTCCTCTCCAGGGACTCAACGTGAGAACCATGGGCCGAGAAGCGGGGGATGAGGGGCTATGGACCCCTCGCTTTCCAGCAGTGTCCTGCTGCTGGGCACCCAGTTTTCCTCTTGTCCTTCCTCGGCCATTGAAGAAAAAGCCGGGGGGCCATAATGTGTCTCCAGCACTGAGGCTGCCCCACCTGAGAAGGGGAAGGGGGAAATGCAGCCTGCAGGCCCAGAGGACATCCTGGGCAGCTCAAGGGGGCTGGGGCTGGGAGGGGCTCCTGCCAAGCATGCCCAGAAACCTCCGGGCATGTCCAGCCAGCAAACCCACCTGGAAAGCCTACTGGCATCCTGAGGGTGGCAGGATCATGTCCTGTCATGGGCAGACCAGGCCTGGCAAAGGAGCCCCCGCTCTCCCTTCTTCCGGTGGTCTTCTGAGCAAGCCTTCCTTTGCAGGCATAGCTTTGGGCACCGGCTGGCAAGGCCTCGATGCCACCCACCTGGGATTGGAGCAGAGAACCCCGGATTCTTTGCCGGAGGCGGACCGGGTGGGATTTGGCAGCCCCTGAGCTGGACAGGCAGGGCCACGGGGTCATCTTCCCTGCTCTGGGCAAACACAGGCAGCTCGTCTCCAGCGCCAAGAGAAACCTTGAGCCCCCCCCCATGCTACAAGGATGCAATGGGGAGAGGGGCAGGGGAGCGGCTGCCTTTTGGCTCACCCACCCGCCACACCAAGGAGAGGCTTCCCTCTGCAACAACCATGGGAAGTGCCTGCTTCCTTCGTGCCCCACACCTGGCGTCCAGCAGTGCCACTGCCTGCCTGCCTTCCTCCCTGCGCAGCAGAGAGTGGGGAGAGCGGAAGGCAGCCATCTCCGGGGTTGGGGGGGGCAGGGCCAATTAGGGAGATGTGCAGCGTGGGGAGGGCTCAGGCAGCCTGGCGAGGAGGGCTCTGCAGCAGCTATGTTTCCCATTATGTAACCCTGGTCACGGGCAGCCCGCCAGGCTCCAAATGAAAAAGAGACGCTGGCTTGGCACGGCCTCCCTTTTCCTATCCTCATCCAGGGTCAGCGAAGTGTCATACAGCTGCAGAGAAAGCTCCGGGGATTAAGCCCGGGCAGGGCTCCAGCGCGCGAGACCCGGGTTCAAGTACCAGCTGAAAGCAATAAACCAACTGCCGCAGCTGGGCTGAGTTTTGCGGCCTCGGAGTTGTGCTGGCTCCCTGGGAACCGACTGCCAGCCGGGGGACGGGGCAAGCGCCCTGCGCCAGGGCTGTGCTGGGTCGGGGGGAGTTCCTGCCCCTCGCCTGAGAGACCCCCAGCCCTCCCCACTGTCGACCTTCTTCAGCAGGAGGCAGCAAGGGAATTGGCTCCGTCAGCCGAGGAAGAGCAATGGGGGTCCTGGGTCCTGCCTCTCCGGAACCAGGGTGTGTGTGTGGGGGGGAGGAGAAACCTACCCACCCATCAATGATGGCCCTGTAAGGGAGGCCGAGGGGGGGAGGCGATGAGAGCAGCTGGGGCCCTTCAGCAGCTCTGAGGAGCCCCCCCGATCTGGGAGGGAGGCGGCTGGGCTGGCACCCCATCCATGGGAAGAAGGGCAGGAAGGCGTGGGCACTGCCACACCTGGCACCCCTTCTTTGCCCGCTCTGGGCCCAAGCAGCTGCCCAGGAAGGCCCACCGATCGCTCTCAAGGGAGGGCAGCAGCCCCCTTCCCTCCCTGCCTCCTTCCCAGCCAGCCAGCCAGCCAACAGAAAACAGACCCGTCCCCGTCCCCCTCCCCAAAGAGGGGCCCGGCACTTCCTGTGTGAGAGTTCCATTTCCTCGGCCAAAACGGGAAAAAAAGGCAAAAAGTGACAGTGAGAAAAAGGGGAAGGAGCTGGAGGGGGACAGAAATCCCGCTTCTCTGCTCCGAAAGAGGGGGACCCTTCCTCGTTGGAGCCCCCCTAGCATTCCCCGAGGGGAGCCCTAAGGGCCCTGCCCAGAAGGAACCGGGGAGGGGGCCTTCTGCCCCAAAAGCAAGAGGGAGGGGGTCTCTCTCAGGGCAGCCCAGCCCAGCCTTCTTCCACCATCTGGGGGGAGGGCAACGCCAAGAATCCCCTCGCTGGTCCAGAGACGGGGTTTCTCCGCCCCCCCAAACCTTTACCCACAGGACACAAAGGGTATGTTTGTGTGTTTGTGAAAATGAGGAAGAGGGAGCACCGGTGTGACTCAGAAGAGTCCCTTCCTTCTGGACAGACCCTCCCCCCCAAAGAGCATCAAACGTACGGTGGGGGCAGCTCCAGGGCGCTGGGCGGGGGGTTCCAGGTGTCCGGGTGTCCGAGCATCCAGTCCGACCAGACCTTGATGCTGGGAAGGAGCTCCTTCAGGTCCGGCGGGAAAGCGGAGACCTTGATGTCATCCTCCTCGGGGTCCCCCTGGGCTTGAGCCGCTGCCGGAAAGGAGGGGGACAGGTCAGAATGGGCCCCCCCTCCGGCTTGCCAAGGCAGCACACGGGGAACCCCAGCACAGTGGCTCCCCACAGCTGCCCTCGCACAGCACAATGGGAACAGCCGCGTTATGACAACCGGGGTCACTGGGTGGGACCCAGGAAGTGACCCCCCCTCTGCAACCCCATGCAAGGCTCCTATTCTTCCCCGCCCCCCATAAGTGAGCCCTTAAACCTGCCTGGGTCTCGGTTCTTTCACTGATTTCTGAAGGGTTCCTTTAGGGGGGGCATCCAGGCAGTCCTGGACTTATGACCAGCTTTGAACCCAAAATTTCTGTTGCTAAGCAAGACAGTGGTGGAGTGAGCTTTGCCCCTTTTTTACGACCTTGCTTGCCATGGTTGTTAAGTCCTCCGGGTTTTGATGAGGTTCGCCAGGGGGACCCCACAGTGTTTGAAAGCTTGAAAAAAGGCCATATGTCGCTTTTTCCAGTGTAGGCGTAATTTTGAATGGTCGCTAAATGAACTGTTCTAAGTTCTTTATTTTTTACAGGTTTGATGTTATATTCTGCTCAGACTCATACAGGTTGGGGCAGCCCAAGAAATAAATGCACATACATAAGCAAGCAAACCAACCAACTGGATTACCTTAATATTTGTGTGTGTGAACTTTGCAATTCAGAGCACTGAGCAGGCCAGGCACCTGACTGAGGAGTGAACCATGTGTGGGGTGTGGTGGAGAGGGTGCCAAGGGCCCTGGGCTCCCCCACCCAGAGGTGCAGGGCTGGAGAGAAGCTCAAGGCAGCAGAAGCACAAACCAAGCGCCCCCCCCCCCAAAGGAGGAGTTGCCCCCCCCCCACCCGGCCTTTCAAGTGCCAGGTCCAGAAAGATGGGGGGTAGGGTGAGGCCTTTCTGCCCAGAGGGTCCCTGGGCATGCTGGGGCCGTCTGTCCGCAGGCAACCTGGGGGAACCACTCCTGTGAGAACAGGGGCTGGGGCCCATTTCCTCGCAGGCTCAATGCAAACCGCTTTCCACCTGCACTAAACCAAGCCGGCAGAGGAGTTCAGGGCTATTTTTATCGCGGTTCCAAGTGAGCCGGAGTCCACCAACCGTGGTCTGTACGTGCTGTGGTAACATTTGAAACCCGGGCTGTTTTTTGGCGAGCAGGAGCTCACGAGCAGCTCTCCTCTCTGCAGGCTGTGGGGGGAACCGAGGCTCTGGCTGAAGGTCTCGGCCGGGACAAAAGGGACCCAGGAAGCCAGACCTGCCATGCTGGGCACCCCAGGCACCATATTCAGGTGGATGTTGAGCCGGGCTAGCTAGACGAACACGGCAAAGCCCGCCCGGGGGTTAGGGGCTGCCCTGTTGTATCCCCCTCGGCTTCTCCACCTCAATCCCGGCCCCTCTGTCCCAGGACCCTGGAGAGGTTCCTGGGGATGGGAGCCCACCCAAGGGGAGCCGGAAGGAGCCCTGAAATCCAGAGGGATCTGAATCCCCAAATCTGTCCCCCCAAAACACAACAAAAGTCGAAAGACTTGGAGGTTGGCCAGGGCGCATCTGCTGGGGGGCTTCCTCCCCAAGGCTGCTCCTTGCATTCCCCTGCTTGGGACCAGGCCTGGACGGGGATGGGCTGGATGTCTGGGCACCTGCAGGCCCCCCAGAAGAAAAGTGCCAGATCCGCAGCCTGTGGGTCGAAGGAGCCCAGGGCAGTGTCTCCTGCAGGGATGCCAGGGTGCCCCTTTGCCTTACCTAAGGAGACGTCTTGCAGCAGGCGGGTGCAGCGCTTGACCAGGATGGCAAACATGGCGAGGCCCAGGGCGCAGGCCTGCTCCTGGATCACGGAGCGGCAGTCTTCGGACAGGCACTCTAGGAGACAAGCAAGTGGCTGCAGGGAGGGAGGAGGCGGGGCCAAGCCCATTCCACGGGGCCTGATCCGGCTCATTCACTGGCATGTTCACCCTATATAGGCTGTCGGCCCCCAGCTGCCCAGGGAGGAAAGGGGAGGAGCCCCCCCACGAGGCCCTGCCCTGCGCCCCAACCTTTCCCCGTCCAGATCCCTCCTGGGGTGCTGAGGTGAGGCCTCCTGTGGGACGGGCAGGACGCCCTGTTAACTTGGGGGTGCCTGTCCTAATCTCTTGGACTCTTGGCAAGGAATTATTTTTATAAATCAGCCCTGCCAGTTGCATTAAAAGTGGCTTTTGTTTTTATGCAGGCTGGCAAAACTGGAAAGAGTAGGTCGGGAGTAGTCTGACCCCAAAGCAGTGGGCCACCTCTGCCCCTAAGTGGTTCTGGCTTGGCACTCTCGCAGCCAACAGTGTCTGTGAAGCAGCCAAGGGGTGAAGCGCCAGCACTGTCCCCCAAAATACGGCCTGCAGTCAGCCTGAGGAAGTTTTCATTACGAAGATTGCTTCTTAGCTGACTAATGTTGCTTATTGACTCAAAGAAGCACTCAAGATGGTTACATGTCTATGGAGAGTCCCAACCATCCAGGCCACGCGTGGCCCAAAGATGCTTTTCCAAAAGGCTTTTTCACTGGATTTTCTTGGGGGTTTTTTTCCCCTTGAAAATGTTTTGTTTCTCATCCAAGAAGTTTTGGAAGAACCGAAGAAGCTTTTTGGATGAGAAGCGAAATGTTTTCAAGGAAAACAAACCAAAAAGTCCATCTGCCTTTTGGAAAAAGCACCACTAAGTCAAGACAGTTACTGTTGTTTTAATGCAGGAAACTAAACAGGAAGTCCCTTCAGTTAAACGCCAGGCAAGAGAGGGGCCCGAAGGCAGAGGGGACGGGGGCCAAAGCTGATCTCTGAGGGAGCCGCGCAGGAGGAGGTGGAAGGACCTTGGATAGTACAGTGGTCTAAAGCCCTGTTATTAACATCAGCTGCCTGCAATTATTGCAGGTTCGAATCTCACCAAGGCTCAAGGTTGACTCAGCCTTCCATCCTTTCTAAGGTAGGTAAATTGAGGACCCAGTTTGTGGGGGCAATAAGCTGACTTTGTATAAATATACAAAAGTATGAAGGCTATTACTTAGCACATTGTAAGCCGCCCTGAGTCTCCGGAGAAGGGCGGCATATAAATCAAATTAAAACAAAAACAAAAAAACCCCCCTCCCACTCCAGGGCTTCCTTAAAACTGCCTCTCTGCTGGTATCAACCACCCGGCAAACTTGCAAGGCCTGGCATTCAGATACTCAGGTTTTCGGGGCTGAAACCCACTGACAAGTCCTGAGGAAGAGCTCAGGAGACAACCAGCAACTGGGGCAGATGTTCCAATGCAAGTAAGACACGATCCCAGCCGGGCTTCACCCAGGCTGGCAGCCTGCCTCCCCCCTGTTTTACACCAGATGCAATTGCCAAGGGGAGCCCCGTGTGGAGCAGGTTGCGGCAGTCAAGACAAGACGTAATCTAGCCATCAGTGGGTAAAGGTGCAGGAACAGCTGGGATTCAAGGACCATCCCAGGATGCCCCTCCAAAGATGATTAGGGGGCTGGAAGCAAAAACATATGAAAAACGGTGGCAGGAATTGGATTATGTCTAGCCTAGTGAAAAGAAGAATTAGGGGAGACATGATAGCTCTTCCAACATTTGAGGGGCTGCCACAGAGAAGAGGGGGGTCAAGCTATTCTCCAAAGCCCCCGAAGGCCAGACAAGGAAGAATGGATGGAAACCAATCAAGGAGAGAAGCAACCTGGAACTCAGGAGAAACTTCCTGACAGTGAGGACAATTAACCAGTGGAACTACTTGCCTCCAGAAATCATGGGTGCTCCATCACTGGAGGTTTTTAAGAAGAGACCAGACAGCCACTTGTCTGAAATGGTATAGGCTCTCCTGCTTGACCAGGGGATGGACTAGAAGACCTCCAAGGTCCCTGCCAACTCTGTTATTCTGTTACGTGGACCTGTTCCTGTAGGAAGAGGAAGCCCCAAGAGGCTGGACTTCCTCCCCCAGTCCAGACTCTGACTGTCACCTTCTCCGCCTTTTTTAAAAGGAGCCACACCAGGGACCGGCTGCTGGCCACAGAGCTGGACACCTTCAGCAGCCTGGTGGCATTGGCCCCAACACCCCTTGCTAGCTGCCCCCTGGAGCTGCGGAACGGCAAAGCCCCTCACGCCACTTCCAGGGCTTAGCCAAGAAGGACCGGAAACACTACAAAACGCTCCCCCACCCCCCAGGGGAGGATGCCACAGGGGAATTCCAGCCCCCCCCCCCAAAGGCTGAGCCCCCTTTGTGAGAAGCCACCACTGGGCTCCTTCAGGACTATTTTTTTTAAATATCAAAGGCTCATCCCACACTGTGTCCCCAGAAGGATCCTGGGGGATTAAAGAGGGTCAGAGGAAGTAACCAAATGGATCCAGAGGTTGGAGGACAGACGGAAGGAACTGGGGATCTTCAGCCTGAAGACAAGGGAAGACACCGTGTCCGTCTTTGGGAGCAGAGAAAAGACGACCGGGGCCTCTTTTCCATAGGCCCAGAAATAAGGGGGTCAAGTACAGTTACCCAGGTTTTCCTTAGCTAGGAAAGGAAAATAAGATCTGAAACCACCGCTGGAGTTTTTTTCAGAGGTAGAAGGGCAGCCATGTCTCAAGGATGCTCAACTGTTTCTCCTGGTTCTCGGTGCCCCTCCTCCCCCTCCTCCCCAGTTCTGCATCCAGGGGGTCCGTGGGAATCGGGGGACTTTGAGGACCCCTCCTCAGGCCAATCCGTAAGCGGGCATTTGCAGGCTAAGGGTGGCTCACCCTAAAACCCCTGCCTTGCGAGGGAGGGGCTGGCAGCGTGTCCCTCGGCCTCCAGGCCTCCAAAGAGCCTCCTCCCCACGGCAGAGCAGCGAGACTTGAGGTCCGGGTGTGGCGCCTCCAACTAAGGCGGTCAAGCTGCAATCTTTAAGGGCAGCTGCTGTGATTGCCCGGAAACTGAAGAAGGGGCTAAAATCGCCAGGAGGACATCAATGGCGGGACAGAGAAGGAGCACCCAGCAAGTCACTTCACATATTATGACATTAATATACCTCGAATCAAAGGAAGGACAGATAGTGCTCAACTTATCATCACCGATGGCCCAACCTCTCCATTGCTAAGCGAGACAGTCCTTAAGTGAGTTTTGCCCTGCTTTACGACCTTTTTTGCCACAGTTGTTAAGTGAATCCCTGCAGTTGTCATACTAGTAACATGGTTGTTAAGTGAATCCAGTTTCCCCGCTGACTTTGCTGGTCAGGAGGTCGCAAAAGGGGATCACGTGATCCCAGGACGCTGCGACCGTCATAAATATGGGTCAGTTGCCAAGTGTCCGAAGGCAAATCACGTGACCCCGAGGAGGCTGCCCCAATCATGTTAAAAATGGCCATTAGCCATTTCTCTCGTTGTCAGCCGAGGACTCCCGGTATTGCGGGGGCTCTAACCTGACCCTCGGACCCAGCTCCAGGCCCACCGCTCCCCCACGGGACAATCTCTGTCCAAACTGTCAGAGGCGGGGAGGGGGGGGTCTTTCACCCGCAGACTATTTCTTAGTCCTTAAAGCCATTATTCTTGCTTGAATCTGATTTCCAACACCCACCAATTCAGGAGGGTTCCCTCCCTAGAGCCCCCACCTCCCGAAGTGGAAACAGCCGTGTTTCTTGCAGCCTTTGGTCTTGAGGGGAGGGCCACGCTCCCGGGGGTTAGGCTGGATGCCCCCCACCCGCAAACTCCTCCCAGGGACCTCCGATCGGGTGGCTGCCTGGGTTGGAGAGAGAAGACCGGGCTCTTCTTCTTTTCCTCCGCTGACTCTACCATCTGGGGGAACCTCCTGCCTCAGAAAGACCGGAAGCTTCTTTCATGGTCAACACGGTGGCCAGAGGATGACCCAGAAGGGAAAGGATGACTTGGGACCAGTGGCTGGCCCCTGCCAGGCTCCCAACGCTGCCTGCCCAGGCAAGGGCTTGTCGTGGGGCCAAAGCAGCTGAGGGGGTGGGTGGGCCCTTCCTTCTGGCCCCCAGTGTGAGGAGCAGCACTTTCCAAGCCAGGGCCTGGGACTTCCGGCCGGCCCATCGCCCAGGCCGGGTGCCGGCCTCGGCTCTGCCAAGCTACCTGGGTCGCCCTGTGCTGCCGAGAGGCTTCTGGTTTCCCAGAGAACAAAATATTCGTGGAAAACATAAACCAACTGTCGTCAAAGTTGTCGGGTCTCAGGAAACGGATCGGCCGGGAGAAGAAGGCCGCCATGTGGCCGGATGTTATGCGTTTCTAATTAGCGCTATACATCTTTCAGCGGAGCCGTCCGCCTGCTGGGAAACAGAGCACGGCCGGCCTTGTTATTGTAACTGTCAAGGAGCCCTGAAGCCCATCAGCTCCGGGAAGAGGGAGGAGCGCTTTTAGCCCTGCCCAGCAGTGGGCGCTGGAGGCACCTCTCGGCCAGGGAGGAGAAAGGGGCAGAGAGGGGTGCCACTCCCCCCCCCCAGGCCAGGAGGAGGAATCCTGAGCCCGCAGGATCAGCGCAAGGGAGGCCAGGCCGAGCATCCTCTACCTGCAGGGCAGGGCAGGGCAGGGCAGGGCAGGGCAGGGCAGGGCAGGGCAGGGCAGGGCAGGGCAGGGCAGGGCAGGGCAGGGCAGGGCAGGGCAGGGCAGGGCAGGGGTGCTTGATCCTGGAGAGTCCACTGGTCACGCAACCCTGGACCTGCAAGGCGAGGCTGGGGAGGAGTGTGGCTGACCGTCCCTCCCCTAATCGCAGCCTCTCAGATGGTCCGTCCCAGGCCCCACGCCTGCCCGAGGCTGCCCCTTCCCCAGGCTGGGCTTTGCCTTCTGCAGGACGTGGCCAGGAGCAGAGGAGGGGGCTGGTGTGGGTCCCTGAGGAGGAAGAGGGGGAGGGGGAGGGAGGGTGCCAGCCAGGAGCATCTTCTGCAGGCTCAGCACCAGTGGACGCTGCTCGGCCTCCACCACAGCCCATCCCTGTTCTGAACAACAGAGGGGCCCGAGATGTGATCTCAGGCAAGCAGCACAAGAAGACCCAATCAAGCAGAACAGAGCTGGAAGGTCTTCTAGTCCAACCTCTTGTCTCAAGCAGGAGACCCTTACCATTTCAGAGGGGGTTTTTCTTAAAATCCTCCAGTGTTGGAGCATTGCTTTCTTGTGCTTTGGAGAATAGGCTGACTCCCCTCCTCTTTGGGGCACCCCTCAAATACTGGAAGGCTACTATCATGGCCCCCCCAGTCTTCCTTTTCTCTAGCCTGGCCAAGCTCTGTTCCTGCAGCCGTTCTTCGTACCTTTAATCACCTAAGTTGCTCTGCTTTGCACCTTTTCCAGCAACAGAGGGCAGATGGGAGGCAGTGGGAAGAGCAAGGACGTGGGGTGCGTGTGACCCCATGGCCCCCATGGCATCCCTCAGTGCCTAAGGCAACCAGCCTGCAGCTGGCCTCCTTCCGAATGGGGGCACTGCCTGGATGCTGGGGGGGGGGGGGTGCTCTACCCTGCTGCTCTTCAAAGGGAGAATCTCCCCCGTCCCAACCCAAGCCCTGTGCAGACCAGCCCTGATGCCAGGGGCCGGCCTGACCATGCCCCCAGAAGCCCCCTAACCTGCCCCACCCTCAGCCCAGCTGCCTCTCATTCTGACACGGCCTCCCTCCCTGTCTGATTTGGGGGGCGTGGGGGGGGGGGCGGCAGAGGCGCAGGTTGCCAAAACTGGGGAAGGGGCAAGGAGAAGCAGGGAGCTCCCCATGGAAGCCATCAGGCACTCAACACTTCATCTGTTTCTTCCAGCCCACCCCCCCGTCCCCCCTCCCCCAGCACAATTCTCAGCGCAGGGCCTGAATTCTGCTCTGACGTCACCAGGAAGCAGCTGCAGAGTTGAGGAAGCCCTCCTGGCATCATGAAAAGGGTCTGAAAACCCACCTTCTCCCAGCCGTGCCCAGGAGCTGCTGCTGTGCCCTTGGAGTGCCTGGCCAGGATCTCGTCCGCTTCTCACCCCTGGCCCTCCCCGGGGGCTGCATATCCCCCCCCTGGCTTCCTCTTCCCCGGCCTGCCAAACATCAGCAACCCTCCGACCTGCCCGCACACACGTACGTGCTGGCCTCTGGCGCGGAGGGCACGCTCTGCCCTGGCAACGGAAGCAGCGCAGCCTTTTCCCGGAAGTATCTGTGGAATGAGGCTCCCATTTTTAGAACATGTTATTCCCAGAAATTTCCTGAAAAGGCTCCTGGAGGCATGCTGAGAAGCCATTTCCGCATGCGGTGGGCAGAAGGACGCGATGGGCCGGGCCGAGCCAAGCCGCGCAGCGATAATCCTGGATACCAAGGGGCCTCTGTGCCACTTGCGGGGCCTTGAATGGCCAGAGCCCGGCCCTGGGCTCTTTCTGTTTTCTTTACAAAAGCTGGGCTGCTTTGGGAGGGGGCCCTTACCAGTAGCCCTCCACTTAGTGACCAAAGTGGAGAAAAGGGACATGGCCGTTTTCTCACACGTGGAACCTTTGCAGAATTCCCATCGTCACCTGATCAAAATCCAGAGGCTTGGCAACCTGGCTCGTAATTATGACAGTCGCTGTGTCCTGGGAGGATGTGATCCTTTTTGGGACCCTCTGACAAGCAAAGTCAACGGGGAAGCCAGATTTACTGACAACCGTGATTTTAACTTAACAACTGCAGTGATTCACACTCAACAAAATGAGGCAAAACTTATTTAACAAACGTCTCACTTAGCAACAGAAATTTTGAGCTCAATTCTGCTCGTAGCTCGAGTATTAACAATGGGTAAATAATAAAGGGGCACACCAGGAGGAGAGAAAATTGACTTCTTCGTTAGATAAACACTGAGAAGAGCAGCAAATGGATCAAAGCCCCCAAGACAGCGTCAGCATTTGAGAAGGGTGGGGTCCTGCAGGGAGGGGGGGGGTGCAACCTGTGTGTGCCATTTGCAGGCCCCCAAAGCTTTCAGAGACCCCGTCTGCAAAAGAGTCACATTTCAGCTGGTTGTGGGCTTTGGGATGCAGCTGGGAAGCCCCCCTCGGCCCCCGTCAACTTTCCTGCCTTTCCAACTCTCCCACCAGCGAGTTGGTGGTTTTCTTGCAGATGTTTCATGACCCAACTAGAAAACATGATCAGTGCTAGAAGGGAGTGGGGTTTGCAGAGAGGACGACGACGACGACGACGACTGTGGCGTCCTTGGTGCTCTCTGAGCTTGGTGGTTTTCTTGCAGTCGTTCCATGACCCAACTAGGGAACATTATCAGTGGTAATCAGAGGGCACCAAGGATCTCTCATTTCTACGATTCCCTGCATCATTCTTGCATTTAATATTTGTATGCATTCTGAGGGTTTTCATATAGCGAGTCCACCTGAGGGGAGAGCCAGAGCCTGGCTTTGCTTTCT
This sequence comes from Ptyas mucosa, assembly GCA_012654045.1. Classification (NCBI taxonomy): domain Eukaryota; kingdom Metazoa; phylum Chordata; class Lepidosauria; order Squamata; family Colubridae; genus Ptyas; species Ptyas mucosa. Next base: position 399,994 of record WNWU01000132.1, read on the forward strand.
GCACCCCTCCCCCCCCCAGCACAGAGGTCAGGGCCTCTCGACACTTCAGAGAAACCACAAAAGCAATCCTCTGGCAGCAGCCGTGGCCTTCACACGCTGGTGGAGAGTCATTTAGAGTGGCTGTTTTGAATATCGGTTTTATAATGTATTTCACTTTTGGTTTCAATCTTTGCGGGCTCCCCAGGTTCACCAAAGGGAGACGGGAGGCTCTCTACAGAAAACTCAAGCCATGCAGCAGTGAGGGCTCCTGGGCACCACAAACATGAAAGTCTCCGAGTCGTCTGGGGGTCTTTTATGCTCACCTGCAGTGCTGGGGGGGGGGGGGGGGGGGGGGCCCGGAGCGCCGGCCCCCCCCCAGGCGGGGGGCCCCCGGGCTCCCGCTGCCTGTCCTACCCCCCCCCCCCCCCGTGCCAGCCACTGCTCTCCTGACTATGGGGAGGGGGCTAGTTCTTGGGGAGAGGGTTAGGATCCTGGGGGCTGGAGAGGAGGGGCAGCGAGGCCTGGCTTGACACCTTTCCTGGCCAGCCGAACTCAAGTAAAGCAAGACGGCCACCGCCTCGAGCAGGGATCTCCACCTCCTTTGGAAAAGAAAGCAGCCTTGTCGGGGTCCCACCCTTTAGAGTATGTCTGGTCAAGAATTCAGGATGGCCGGACCCTCCCCCCAGAGCCCCCAGGAGCAAAGGAGGCGTTCCTGGGGCTGCCAGGTGCAGCTCAGGGGTCCCAAGGCAGCCACTGAGGGGCAGCCCCATCCTCTGAGGGGCCAGGGCAGCATTCCGCTCTGCACATGGGCAGGAGCCGGAGGATCTGGGAAGGGCCACGGCTGCCGGTTAGCTCCAGGAGGCCATTCCAAGCTGGGTTTCAGTTTCGGCTCTGACCAGCAGCGCTGAGCCTCTCTCCTCCGAGCAACGCACGGCCGGCCGAGTAAAATATTTTTCCCTAAATTTAACGCCAGCCTGTCTGTGTTTGGAAACTCTCAAAGCCCATGTTGTATGGTTTACTGCGCTGGAAAAGGTGCCAGCAGAGTTTCAAAGGAAGGGAAGTGTATAACTGTTTCCTTTCAAAGGCTTTTTCCAATGGGATCCATTGAGGGGAAAGGCTGGAACTAACTAAAACATGATTAAAAACTGCTCCCTCCGAAGAGAAGGACGGAAAAAGATAGACGAGGAGAAGAAGGCGAAGGCCAACGTGGGGCTGAAAGGAGGCATGGAGAAGCAGCGGGTGTCCCCCCTCCCTCCCTCTGCTGGCCCAAGGTGGGGCCTGGGGGCAGGAGATGGGCACTCGGCGACCCAGTGGCGCTCAGGGCAACAGGCGCACAAGAGGTCCAGCCTTGGTTTTCCCACCCTGGCTCTTGGCCAGGTCTCGGCTCAATTGCCGATGTGAATGGCCGGCAGCTCAGAAGGCCAGGCCTCCCCTCAAACCATCCCTCGGGGTCAAGGTCAGGCAGGAGCCTCGCTGGGGCCGTCAATCCGGCCCCTGGGAAGGAAATAAAAGGCTGCATTTGCCACCTGCCCAGCTTTTCTCCCGAGAGCCCCAGAGGTACCCTGGCACCAACCACCGGCTGCCTTCAAGAGCCACCTGTGAATGCTCGGCCTCTGAGGTTAGAAAAGGGCATCCTGGCACGGATCCTTTCACAGCTGGAAGTACACGGCCCCTTTTCGTTTTGACAACCTGGAGCTGCTGCAATTCACCTTCCAGGTTTTCCTTTCCCCTACAAAATATCTCCTGCTCAGAGCCTTTTAGGGCCTCCCTTGGCATTTTCGTGGTGAGCAGGGCACAACGTAAGAGGCTGCAGAAAAGTGGCAATGCCCAAGCAAGGAGGAGGAGGGGGGGGACACAGCCTGTGGCTCTCCCGCTGCGTGGCACCCCGTGGCCAGCAGGACTCTAGTTGGCCGAGCCTACGAAATCATTGGGAGCTCGAGGCCACCCCCGGGCCCTGCCCTCTGCCCGTGTCCCTCCTCCGGGGCTGCCTGGGGAAACGGGGGGCCCCTCTCCCCCAGGCCGTAGTGCAGAGGAGCAAGAGGGTCCACGGATGGGAGTTTGTGGCGTTGCTCCGTGCCTTGCGGAGGGCTTGGCTGCAGGCTGCAACACACATGTGGAAGGATGAGGGGAAAAATAAACAGGCAGACAAAAGAATGAGGCTGTCCTGCCAATTCCAATCGAGCAGCCCTCCGCTTAAAGGCTTATCAAGCTGAGAAAGCACAGAGGGCTTGGAAGGCAGAGCTTCCTTCCTTCCTTCCCCAAATGCCCTGAAGGACGGGCACCGGGCGGGCACAGTGGCGGACAGCCTTCCACAGCAGCCACAACGGGGGTCCCCGACTGCCAAATGATGTCGGTGTGTGCCTCCCCCTGCCTTCTGGGAGAAATGGGGGTTTTTTTTTTAAAAAAAGGGAGGGGGACACTTATGGACCCCATTCTGCAGCTGAGAAGCCCCGTTCTGGCTGCTGCCGAAAGGGACCCAAACAACCCAAGTGGGCCCCTGCCTGATCCCCCGAAAACCAGCAAAGGCTTAAAGCCCAAGGTGGGAAACCATCCTGGAGGTCTGGGGAAGAGAGAGACCCCCACCCGCTCCCCACCTGCGCTCTCCTCAGCTCTTCAACAACCTGTCCCAGCCGACTCTCACCCGGTGGCCGGAGTTTAGGTCCACGGCCAGAGAGACCCACTCCCTTTCGGCTTGGGGGTGCCTGGCAGACAATGCTGGGAAGGGGGGGGGGACAGAGCCTCTCGGATGGCACAGGCAGCCCAAGAAGCCACCTCTGGTACGTGACCAGGATAACTTCCATTTGCGAGTTAACCGGCTCCAGCTGCCATCAGAAGGAAAGCGAAGGGGAGCTTCAGAAGAAAGTGAGCCCCAGAGCTGGTAGGAAGGCCAGCAACCACACCAAGCACGCACACACACACACACACACACACAAAAGTCGGAACACAACTGCTTCACTCCTGCCGGCCAGGCCCTCCAGGCGCAGGCTGGCTGGCAGGCCAAGCTCTTTTCTCTCACAACCCGTCCACCCTTCTGAAGACCTGGGGAGGGGGGGCAGGCAGATGGGGAGGGGGCCGGTGGGAGAGAGAGAGAGAGAGAGAGAGAGAGAAACAACACAACAAAACTCCTGGCTGATAAAAGGAAACGGGGGAGACACGAACAATTGAACACTACCTAAAAGCTCAAGAGAGGTTTATTTTATTAGTTCTTAATAAATATCTTGCAGATTTCCTGCAGGAAACACACCAGATCACATGTAGAATACTTTCATACTGATGTCAACGGCACCAGCATATGAAATCTATTAGGGGCGAAGCCACAGCAGGGCGATCGGTTGTGCAGAAAAGCTGCGCGGCACCAAGGCGAGCGGGGTGGGGAGGGAAGGGAAGGGAAGGGGGGGAATCTCACGGCCCTTCCAAATTCTTCGAGAGGTAAAAAAGTCAGCCAAGACACAGGGAGAGAGAGAGAGAGAGAGAGAGAGAGAAAATATCCCACATCCTGCTTTGGGCTGCCAGCAATCTGAAGTGCCCAGAGATTAATTCTTTGTCTGGCCTGGAAATGTGACTTTAAAGAGGGGGGAACGGGGGGGGGGGGGGGGGGGGCGTGGGGCGCGGGGGGGGCGGGGAGCGGGGGGGGGGGGAGCCTGGCCTGCATGCTCGAGGGGCCCCCCTCCTCCCAGGACAGTCCCTGCCAGGAGGCATCTTTGCTGACCAACCTGCAGCTCCGGACAGGCCGAAAAGGCAGCCTTGGGGAGGAAGAGGAGGGAAAGTGCCCAGCTGAAACCATCCCTGAGATTCAGACCTGTGCTGGCTCTGGGGGGGGGTCACTGCCGCCCCCTCCCCCCTTGGGGTCTGGGCTTCTCTGCTCGGGACCCCCAAGTCCCACCGCTGCCTCTGTTTGGCCGATCCAGGCTGCAAGCCACGGCTGAGAAGGACTTGGAGTGGACCTTCCTGGCCTTCGCCAGCCCCAAACTGGCAGGGGAAGCCGGTTTTGGGCCCCTGGGCTCAGCAGGGCCTGCTCTGTGCAGCCAGGGGACCCTTGGTAGGGTGACCTCACTGGGGGCTGTGTGCATCAGAGAGAGAGTTGAGGGGTCTTTCCTTTCTTCGGGATGGTTGAATCTCCTGCTCAGATCCTCATATGCCCCGGCTGCTGAATTTCTGTCCCCTGGCAGAGGCCAACTGGGTCCCTTCCCTCAAAAGCAACCGGCTGTCGACATGGATGGCGGCCGAGACCCCCAAGGCACCTAGGTAACCCCCAGGAAGCCTCCTGAAGGAGCGTCTCGGTAACCCACCAGAGGCCATCCCAACCAGCAATGCGCATCAATCCAGGAGGGGCTCTGGGTGCCCTTTGCCGAAAGGCCCTGGGTCCACCAGCAGAGCCAAGACCCTCCATCCCCTCTCCTCTTGCTGGCTCTCAGACCAAGGGGGGGCCCTTCCCTGACCACCCCCCGAGGTTCCCTCTTCTACGTCTGCCTCTGCCAAGGCAAGGCTGCCGCAGGTGGCACACCACAAGAGAAACAGGTGCCACCCACAACAGCAACAACATTGAGGCTTACATACCATCCCCATAGCACTTAACGGCACTCTCTGGGCCGTAAGCATTGTTTGCATCTTGCCCCCAACACTCTGGGGAGGATGGAAGGCTGAGTCAACCTTGAGCCGGTCAGGATCGAACCACTGACAGAGGGCACAGTTTGCCTGCAATACTTCACTTTAACCACTGTGCCACCAGGGCTCTTTATGCCAAGTGGATTTGGCATTTATGTCTTCGTTCCACCTTGGACTGCTCAACAGCAAAGGTTGTGCCACACAGAAAGTGCTGGACCGGCCCTGAAGGGCATCACCTCACGTCACATTGCCCGTCAATTATGCTTGCTGAACAAGCCACAATGCTAAGCCGTGATCTACGTTAGCTGAGTGTACCGACCCAGATCCCGAGCACGGCCTCTTGCGCTTTTCTTCCTGCCAGGCTGGCTGCTGGATGGGGGTCTGGCCATGCTGCCAGGAGGCCCAGAGGAGCGAGAGTGAGAGGCGAAAGGCCCTGGGGCTCCCCTCTGCCAACACCCCCCCCAAATGGCTGGAACTCGACGCCGTCTGGGGAGCTCCCGAACCACAAAGCCACTCTGCTCCAAAGGCGATTTGGCTTCTGGAGGGCAACGTCCTGGCAGCTCCTCAGAATTAAGGGGTGGGCTTTGGCCAAGGCGGCAGCGGCAGCAGCAGCCAGGCCGAAGCTTCCAGGGAACAGACGCAAAAGGGAGGAGGGTGGCTGTTGTCACGGCAACTGCCACAAGAAAGTGACTTTTTAGCTCATAAGCCCCTCCGGAATCCGAGAAGCGGCCCATCTCGTGCCATCCATGGCAAGCCACAGAACTGAAGTGCCACGGAGCTGCCTCTTGAAGCTGCCTCCAAGCCCCCCTCCCAGGAGTGGCAGTGGAGCTGTGCTCCAGCCCCCCTCGCCCCCAGGCAGCACCAGGAGCCCCCCAACTCTTGCAACCGGTGGGACCCTCCCGTCCACCTGCTCTCCCCCTCCCGGCTGCCCTGCAGGAGCTGAAGGCGAGAATTCACTGCCCGCAACAGAAGAACGGCTGACCTCCTTGTGCCCAAAAGCCTTTGCCGCTTATTTATTTAACCGGCCAACCGATTGGCAGGCAGTCCTCAATCTAGGACTGCAATGGAGCTCCAAATTCCTATTGCTCAGTGAGACAGGCGTTCAGTGAATTTGGCCACAATTGGTAAGGGAATCACTGGAGTCGTTAAGTGAACTACATGGTTGTTAAGTGAATCTGGCTTCCCCATTGACTTTGCTGGTCAGAAGGTCGCAAAAAGGGATCACGCAACCCCGGCACATTGCGATAGTCATAAATATGAGACAGTTGCCAAATGGCTGAATTTTGATCACATGATCATGGGGAGGCTACAAGATTAAGTGGGAAACCGGAAGTCTCAAAGAAGGGATTTCTTTGACTTCGTTGCAGTACAACCAATTGCAGATGAGATGGAAAGAAGATCAACAAACTGGTTTAATGGAGTATGAGGTGGAATTGGTTAGACAGATAAAAGAGATAGGTCCAATGCATATTAAGAGAATTTATAATGTTTTGTTAGAAAGGGATTCAGAAAATGAATTAGTTAAAGATCGTATGATTAAATGGGCACAGAATTTTTCTCAACCAGTTATGATGGATACTTGGGAAAAAATATGGGTTCAGAATGTTAAATTTACACAATCACAGAATCTGCGAGAAAATTTTTATAAAATGTTTTATAGATGGCACTTAGATCCCAAGAAATTGTCTTGTATGTACCCTAATGTTCAACCAAAATGTTGGAGATGTGAGTGTTTAGATGCTACATATTATCATATTTGGTGGACCTGTAAGAAAGTGAAGGCTTTTTGGATAAAAATTTGGTGGGTTATGCAAAATGTTTTAAGGAAAAAAATACAATTCTCTCCGCAATTATTTCTATTAGGTATAGTTAAGGACTTCACACCGGGAGAAACAAAATTGATTTTGTATATGGTGACAGCAGCTAGGCTGTTGATTGCTCAATATTGGAAGAATGATGCCCTACCGACTGTGGACCAATGGACTCAGAAGATGGCTGGATTTGCAGAAATGGCGAAGATCTCAGCTTTTTTGAAAGATCAGACGCATGAGAATTATATACAGGAATGGAAAAAGTGGATTGATTACATACAGAATAAATATCAGACTAGAAAATATTATGTAGCTTTCAGCTGAGGGGGACTGATTGATGAGTTAGTAAATAGAGAAAAAGTAGGGATGAATAACATATATATTGTTTGGAATTATTAGCATTGCATATAGTGGAAGTCAAGGGGGAGGGGAGGGAAAGGGGTGGTGGGGGAGGGTTAGGGTGGGATTGGGAGGGAATTATATTTTTTGCATATGTATTTTTTATAATGTTGGGGAAGGGGGGGGGAAGGGGGAAAATTTGTATGTGTAAAACTTTTTCAATTAAAAAAAAAAAGATTAAGTGGGAAACTCCAGTCACTACATTACCTGTACATGGCTGCCCATTTATCCCTTCAGCCTTCTCTCTCTCTCCTTCCTTCCTTCCTTTTCTCTCTCTCTCTCTTTCCCTCTTTCTTTTCTCTCTCTCCCTGCCCCCCCTCTCCTGGTGGGGTGTGGACTGGAAGACCTCCAAAGTCCCTTTCTGTGATATTCCCACGCTGTTCCCCTTCAAGGGCAAGACCCAGAACTGGATGCAGGATTCAGAGAAATATTCTGATGCTTCCTCCATCAGCCGCCCATTCCCACAGTCAGAGGTGGGGCAACCAAGTCGAATAAGCAGAAGTATCATTTCCTCTAATTGGGGAATTGCACTTCTGTTGATGCAACCAAAAAGTGCAGTTGCAACCTCAACATACCGCCGGCTCCAGCTCCCTCTTGCCATCAGCTTGGCTTCCAAGATCTTTTTCAGCAACGCCGTCCCTAAGCCAGGTATCCCCTCCCCCACCCTCCTCCTCCACTCCGCCTCCCAGGCCTGTCTTGCACAATGGGGTCGAATGACCGCCAGGCTCCTCTGGGCCCAGCATGGAGGGCTGCACTCTGCAGGGATTCAGGACGGGTAGTCCTCGACTTACGACCACAATGGAGCTCAAAATTTCTGTTCTGAAGTGAGGTGCTGCCTAAGTGAGTTTTGCCCCATTTTGCGACCTTGTCACAGTTGTTAAGTGAATCACTGCGGTTGTTAAGCGAGTAACACAGTTGGGAAGTGAATCTGGATTCCCCACCGACTTTGCTGCTCAGAAGGTCCCAAAAGGGGATCACGTGACCACCCCAGGACACTGCGGCCGTCATAAATATGAGAAAGTTGCTAGGCATCTGAATTTTGATCATGTGACTTCGGGAATGCTGCAACCGTCATAAGTGTGAAAAACGGTCATAAGTCCCTTTTTTCAGTGCCATTTAACTTCGAACAGTCACTAAATGAACATTTATAAGTCGAGGATTCCCTCTCCTTGACAACCATTATTAATAGGAGCCGAAACGATGGTCAAATGAGGCTGCCAGTGTCTCCATGAAAACTGATCTTAAAATGCACTCAATCATCTACAGCCATTTTATGACGTGCGGACTTCAACTCCCAGCAAAGCCGGCTCAGGAATTCTGGGAGTTGAAGTCCGCAGGTCGTAAGATGGCTGTCGATGCCCACCCCCTGCACTAAATCAAGCCTGGGGCTCTTTTAATCGGGGCTGGTGCCAACTGCTCCCCCCTCCAGCCCACAAAAGGAGTCTCCTCTCACAGAAGCAGCAGCATCTCCCCACAGGCACCTTCTTCACCCCATTCCCCACAGGTGCCAGACTGAAGATGGGGGTCTAGGGAGCCCCCCTCCTTTGGGTCCACATGGCAGGGGAAGCCAAGGAGAAAGACTCAAGTGCTCAGAGGTCCCTTCAAGCCTGTTGGGGCTTCCGTTCAAAGAGAAACAAAGGGAAAGGACCCCCCCCCAAGGAATGCAGTGTGAATTTGGTCTCTGCACAGTCTCCAAGGGGGGGTCCTTTCCAGGAAATCAGGGTTCCTCCTGAGACCTTCAAGGCTGCAGAAAGTCTCAAAGGGCCCTTATTAGGGGAGCATCCACAGGTCCTGGGGTGCAGGGGATCCCCGCCTTGCAAATCTGCCCCCTTAACTGTCCAGATCCCCTGCAGTCCTGACACATTCTAGGCAAAATCTGGTGAGAGGGGGCTTGCGCCTAAGGAGCCCCCAAGAACTGCAGCCTAACTCTAAAATCCCCCCACTGATGAAGAGCAAGGGCCCCGACCTCCAACCCCTTTGCTCATCCTGGGAAGCCACAGGAGACCCCAAAGGAGATCTGGAGATCCACAGTTCTCTCTGGGGAAAGACCTAGAAGAATTGGGGGTGAGCCGGCTGGGGGGAAGGGGGGGGAGACGCAGCCCCTGTGGTGGCCCATAAACTCATCTTCCCGTGATTCACACAAACCATAACCCAATCATCCCCTAAAACAGAACAGCCTGCCTGAGATGGGTTTGATTCGTGCAATTATAAAACAAATTATTAAAGTGGGGGGGGGGGGGGAAAAAAACCCCCCGGGCCCAGATTGGAATAAATTGGGTGCAGATGGGTGGGGGAGGGGGCTCTGAGATGCCCTGCCGCAACAGCCCGGCTTCAATTAGCGAGCTTGCACACCAGAACGAGACACCCCACTTCCCCAAAATTCCCCCCCAAAGGAACATTCTCCACGCATCTGTGGTCGGAAGACAGGGACCCCCCTCCCCCTCAGCAGGCCAACACTCTGCCCAGATTTCGCCAGGCTGCTCTCGCTTCTCTCTGAAGAGGGAGGCGGGCAGGCACTTCGTGGGGACTTGCAAGGGCACCCAGGAATGCCCTGGCCTCTCTGGCATGTGCCCGCCAAGACCCAAGGCTGCTGCAGGAGGAGCCAGAGGGTGAGACAGGGCGATGGAGCGGCTGCCAGGACCCTCCTCCCCCCGCAGCCCTCTGGGAACCAATGGGGCCCTGGCCTGGCACGGGGAGCTGCTTCCTCAGGAGCCTTGGGGTTTCCTGGCAGAGGAACCTGGGCACCTGCCTCTCAGGGTGAAGAGAAGATTTCCTGCCAACAGGGACACCTTTCAGACGAAGAGAGTGCGAAGGGACCTTGGAGGTCTTCTAGTCCAACCCCTTACTCAAGCAGGAGACCCTATCCCATTCCAGACAAATGGCTGTCCAGTCTCTTCTTAAAAAGCTCCACTGTTGGAGCACCCACAATTTCTGGTGGCAAGTTGTTCCACTGGTTAATTGTTCTCGCTGCCTCCTTAGTTCTAGGTTGATCCACTCCTTAGTTAGTTTCCATCCATCGTTTCTTGTCTTTCCTTCAAGTGTTTTGGGGAACAAGTTGACCCCCCTCTTCTTTGTGGCAGCCCCTCCAATACTGGAAGGTGCTATCCTGTCCCCCCAGCCCTTCTTCTCTCTAGACTAGACATCCTGGAACCGTTTCATGCTGGACGGGTCCCATCCCCCTCGGGAGCCATTGAGCACTGAAGAAGGAACAGGCACCGAGGGGACCCAAACCTGCCAGCATGCAGGTGGGGTTTTCTAGAACTCTGCCCATGCTCTATGTGGGTCTTCTGGAAGCACAAGCAGCTCCCCCCCCAACCCCACAGGGTAAAAGGCTGGGGGGTTCCTTTCTGCCCTCCCCCGGCTCCGGCCCCTACCTTTGGGCTGCGAGTTGTGCACGGCAAACATGTTGATGGCCATGAGCTGCAAGAGGCGGCTGCTCCCAATGGGTGGCGGGCTGTGCTCCAGCAGGGCCTGGAAGGCAGTCAGGACTTCTGCTGCCACAGCCGGGAAGGTCTCCATCCTGAAGGGCAGAAGGGCAGGATGAGCGCGAGGTAGGCAGGGCCCTCCAGAGGCAGCTAGCCTGGCCTCCTCCAAAGAAAGGTGAGGGGGCTTCCCAGCCCAATACAGAGAGAACACTCCTAGTAAGCTGAGGAAGGGGCTGAGTTCTTGCTGCCCTCCTGGGCTGCCTGAGCCCCTTCTCCTTCTTGCCAGGCCTGGGGCCCCTCAGGCCTGGCCACCCCAAGCCCTCCATGCAAGTTTGGGCCAGTCTGGGGCAAGAAAAACGTGCAGCCTGGACAGGCAGGGCTGACTGATGGGACCAGCCAGGCAGAGTTTAGGCCAGAGATCTGGCACACACAGCCGGGGGGGGGCCTCCCCGGCCCCCCCCCCCCCCCCCCGGAGAGTCACCTCTGCCGCTCTTCCTTCCAAAGGCTGTGGGGAGAATGGGTGGCGGTGGCAGCAATGCCAGATATGCAGCCTGCTCGACCTCACCCCCCTCAGGCAGTAGGGGGACCTGCATGGAAGCGTGGGGCAGGGAAACCAGGCCTCTGTCCTGTGTAGGAACGGGGGGGGGGGGGCGCTTGTGGGTTAGGCCTTGCCATCCCTGCTACCCTCCACACCTCGACCCCCCATGGCCCAACTGGCCCCAAGAGGGGGGTGGGCACCGCAGAGACCCTGACTGAATTCTGCTTTTGCTTATTTGTTCCTTTTTGAAAAACATCTACAGGGCAGGGGGTCCTAGATTTACGAGTGCAATGGAGCCCAAAATTTCTATGACAATTGCTCTGTGAGTTTTGCCACGTTTTATGGCTTTCTTGTCATTGTTGTTAAGTGAATCTCTGCAGCTGTTAAGTAGGTCACACGGTTGTTAAGTGAATCGGGCTTCCCCACTGACTTGTTTGTCGGACGGTCACAAAAGGGGATCGCGTGACCCTAGGACGGCTCAACCGTCGTATGTACATGCCAGCTGCCAAGCATCCCAATTTTGATCCCGTGACCACGGGGATGCCGCAACAGTCATAAGTGTGAGAAACGGTCGTAAGTTCCCTCTTTTCGCCGCTGTTTAACTGAACGGTCACTCAACAAACTGTCGTAGGTGGGGGACTATTTCCGGGCAGCTGCCCATCGTCTAAGCGACTCGGAGCAGGGCCTGGGCCGCCTGACAAAAGGGAGCTAAAGAATGCCTTGGCCCCAGATGCGCTTCACCTGAAGTCTGAAGAACTGCTGATCTTCTGACAAACATAAATCTCTTTTTAAGGCCAAGACATCTCTTCCAGAGGACTGGAAAATACCAGGGTGACCTCAGTTTAAAAAAGGGAGGGAGGGCAGCCCGGCTTATGTGAGCTCCATCACCCTCCGAGGCAAGAAGAATGCTAGGAAACCACCATCCAAGATGGAGTCGCGGGAGCCGTGCTGGAAACGAGGTGGTGGGCTTCCACCAAGAGACGTGCCGCCTCTCTGGTCCTTCTGAGAGGGTCAAGGAGGAGGCCTCCAGCCGTCCACACTGGCTTGGACAAAGGAGCCACGAGATAAGAGGACAAAGGTCGTCCGGGATGGATGGATGGAAGCAGGAAGCGGAGGAAGGGGGCAGCCGGGACAGCTGCCCAAAGCAGAAGGCCCTCGCTCTGAGACCAAGGGTCCGAAGCGGAGGCTGACCAGCTGGGCTAGCTTGGGAACCCAGCCTCTTGGACGGAGGGAACCAGAAAGGAACTGCGTGGAGCTCCAGAGATCGGAATCTCTCTCTGTCCCGGGATTGGGTGTAAGAGCCCTGGAAACAGCCAGTGGGGTTCAGTGTAAGCCAGGGTGAGAAAGTCCACCCACGCGTGAAAGGGGCCCGGACAGGCAGCGTTGGGGGTCTTGGAATCGAGGTGGGTCAATCGGTGGAAATGTCCCCTTTGTCATGAATTGCACTGGTTTTTGGGGGGGGGAGCAACAGCCGTGCCTGGGATCATGAGGGAGGAGAGTGAAAATGGTGTATTTGATGTCTACCTTTGGGGAAACCAAGTTCAGGGCAGGGTGTCCGTCAGGGGTGGGGAACGATGGGCCCTTTATGACCACTGGATTTCAACCCAACTCAAGAATTCCTGAGCCGGCCATGCTGGCTGGGGGATTCTGGGAGGTGAAGTCCACAGGTCTTAAATGGAAATTCTCCATCATCCAGGTCGTGGTTGTCCCAAAGGTGCTTTTTTTCAGGAGGCAACTGGACTTTCTAGTTTTTCTTTGAAGACGTTTCGCTTCTCATCTAAGAGGCTCCTTCACTTCTGAAGTTCTAAAGAACTGGAGAAGCTTCTTGGATGAGAAGCGAAGCGTCTCCAAAGAAAAACCAGGAAGTCCAGTTGCCTCTTGAAAACAGCACACAAGTCTTAAAGTTCCAAGGTTGGCTCTCCTGCCTGAACAGAGGGTTGGACTAGAAGACCTCCCAAGGTCCCCACCAGCTCTGTTATTCTGTTGTACAAGAGGAGTTTTGCTCTGAGCCGGCAGAGAAGCTGCTGCTAGCAGCCCCCCAGCCTCATCCCCCCCCCCCGGCAGAGCACTAAGCCAGCTTGAGAAGCAGAGCCCGCAACCCCCTCCTCTCCCCTCCAGACCCCGCAGAGGAGGAGGAGGCCGGTCATTCGCATCCCACCCTGTGCCCTCCGTTCCAAACACCAGCCCAGCTGCTCCCAGGACTGGATTCCAGAAGGGCTGGTAATGGAGGCGAAACAAAACAAACATCCTGCAGCCTTACCCAATCCTGGTAAACAGCTTCCCATGAGCCTGGAGAAAACGGAGGACGAACCTTTTGTTCAGCTGCATGGGAAAAGAGAGAGAGAGAGGAAAAAAAAGGGGGGAAAATATGATGAAGAAGATGAGAAAACAATCCAGGCCCGCTCCCTCTTCCTGCGAACGCGCCGAGTCCCGAGTGACCGGAGAACCTGGCCAGGGACGAGGGGGTGGTACAGCAGATGGGAACCAAGCGGCCGTGCCCTGGCCTCCACCTCCCTCCCGGGCCTTCCGAGGGCCCGTGCCAGACAGCTGCAGAGCAGGGCGGTGGTGCCAGGGCCCCCTCTGCTGGCAGATGGGGCCTTTGCAGCTGCGCAGGGCCAGAAGTCGGGTCATCGCGGGGGATGCTCAGCCCTGGAAGGCAGGCAGGGAGGGTACACCTTCTGCGCTGCCTGCCTCCTGAGCCGCAACTGTGGGAATATCAACCACTGGCCTGCCAGGAGGCACCGGAATAACAGAGTTGGAAGGGACCTTTGAGGTCTTCTAGTCCAGCAGAATGGGACAACTTGATGCGGCCAACATGACACAGCCAACACTGTGAGCCTGGTGGCTAAAGTAGCACTTAAGTTGCCAGCTGCCTGCAATTACTGCAAGTTCTATTCTCACCAGGCTCGAGGTTGACTCAGCGTTCCATCCTTTCTAAGGTAGGTGAAATGAGGACCCGGATTGTGGGGGCAATAAGCTGACTTTGTATAAATATACAAAAGTATGAAGGCTATTGCTTAACGCCTTGTAAGCCACCCTGAGTCTCCGGAGAAGGGCGGCATATAAATCAAATCAAATTAAAAAAAAGAAAACAAAACCTGCACGGCCAACTCATCGCAGGAGAACTCACTGCAGGACAATCCAACCATGCAATTTAAGTATTTAAAATAATTTTAAATTTTGTTTTAACTTTTGTCATTCACGTTTCATTTTGTCCCTTCTTTTACATACTTTCTTTAACGATTCTATTCCACCATTTCTTGGATAGAAGTGTCACTCTGGTCCTGCTGTGAGCTGACCCCCACCGCGCTGGCTGCAGCAAGTTGGCCGCACTGAGTGGTCCAAGAGCCCAAGTCCAGCCCCTGCTCAGGCAGGAGGAAACCTCCAGCAGGCAGCCCTCCCCCCCCCCCGCAACCCCCCCCCCTGCTCCCCACTTGTGTTGCTGGAGCCCTTTGCTGAACTGCCCCCTCCCCCCACCTGATCCCTAAACAACCAGGCCCTGCCTCCAGGGGGATCAGAAGCAGGGCCATGGTGCTCTTGGTTCTGCTGCTGATCCCCCCCCGCCCCAAGCCTTCCCCAGAAACTGGCTTCACTTTGTGAGCCTGGCTACGTCCCTGAAGGTCTCTGCAGCTTCCCCAGCCTCCCAAAGGTGCTTTCTTTCCCCAAAGGCAACTGGACTCCCTTGGTTCTTCCCTTGAAAAACGTTTCGCTTCTCATCCAAAAACTTTCTTGAAGAAGCTTCTTGGATGAAAAGCGAAACGTTTCCACAAGAAAACTCCAAGGGAGTCCAGCTGCCTTTTGCAAAACACATTTCCCAAACATTTCAGGGGGCAGAGAACACCCCACAGTAAGGGATGCTGAGTCCGGAGCTCCCCGGTGTGGGTCCTGGCCCCCTACAGCCCCCCCACGCCCTGCAGACTAGGCCTGGGAAGACAGCAGTTTCAAGTCCGTCAGGGCTGTGTGGGCGAGGGAGCTGCACCTCTGGAACAAAACACAGAGAGAGAGAGAGAGGGAGAGAGAGAGAGAGAGAGAGAGAGAGAGAGAGAGAGAGAGAGAGAG
>WNWU01000132.1:414819-536167 GCA_012654045.1 Ptyas mucosa
AGAGAGAGAGAGAGAGAGAGAGAGAGAGAGAGAGAGAGAGAGAGAGAAATCGGGTTGCAGCTGCCCTCTCCTCTTGACCCCGGGGCCGGTTGCATTGCTTCCCCCCCCAGGCGAGCCGAGAGCGCCTGCCAGGGCTGCTCTGCAGATGACTCAGCCCTTGCGTGACTCACCTGCCAGGCCGGCGCTGGGAACCTCCGAGCCTCGCTGCCCACAAGAGGAAGCGGCACCGGCCCACGGGCACTTCTGCAAAACCGGCTGCGGCAGCCCAGCTCCTCTGAGCCCTGCAGAGCTGCCCTCCCTCTGTGCATGCAAGGGGCCCTCCCCACCCCTGCCCTCGCCGTGACCTCGTGCGGAAGACCTCCGCAGCCTCCGCTCTGGGGGCCAGGAAAGGCAGAGCTACGCGAGGCCCCCCAAATAAACTGGGGTCCCCCTCAGAGAAGGGTGACAAGCAGCTGGCAGCAGAAACAGCAGCCACAAAGCAGGGGCCACACCTGCAGCCATCCAGATCAGGCCCCCGGGAGACCCATGCAGAAGCCGAAGTGGTCCCGAGGGGCTGAGAGCCCCCACAAAAGCCACAAAGAGCAGGAGTGAAGGAGCAGGCTGGCAGGGAGATGCCGGAAGCCTCATCTTGCACCCCTTCCCCATCCTGGGTGGGCACAGTGTGATTTCGGCTCCCACGAGTCCCCTGCTAGCAGGGAACCAGTGGAGGATTCTGGGACTTGAAGTTCATGTGCCCAGAGGCGGCCCCAGGGCAGGAAAGCTTGATCTGTCACCCCCAGTGATGCTGTGTCTCACTGGGGAGGGGGTGAAGAAGGGGCAGGCAGGGGGGCCCGAGCGCTGGAGCCCTAGGAGGGGAAGAAGCCCCAGGTGGCGGGTCTGGAGGGGGGCAGGGGAGGCCATTTCGAGCCAAGAAGGGCTCCTTGGGGACTTTACACTCCTCCCCTCAGCGGCCCTACAGGGAGCACTGGCAGCCAGCGGGGGCCAGGAAAGGCGACCTCTGCGAGCAGAGTGGGAGTGGGGGGCGGGAAAGTGGCTCCGGTGGGTTTGTGGGCCCCGGCTGCCCCTCCGCACAAGACCCAGAGCCCGGCTGCCCCCATTCTCGCAGCTCTGAGCGGCTGAATCACTTCAAAAGGGAAGCTCTCAGACGAGTAAAAGTCATGAATGAGTGTCGTCAGGGGTCAGGAGGAGGCCAGGGAAAGCTTCTAGTCCTCATGAAAGCGTGGGCAGGTGTGACTGTGTGGGGGAAGGGAGAGACCGCAAAGGTGCCCTGTGATCTCTCCCAGAAAATGAACTGGCTCTGGATGGGGTTTGCCCCAAAGCAGGAGACCCCCTCCCCACCATAGCATCTCCACGCCCCCCACGCCCCACCCCCCACAATGACAAGCCTTCCTTGCCGTGCCTGGAAACCCTCCGTGGGAGCTTCACCCGGCCTTGTGGTGGCAGCGAAAGGTCACACTAGGGTAGGAGGGAGGAGGGGGGGCTTCTGAGAGACTGGGAGTTTTGCTGGGGGGGGGGGGGGGTGCAGAAGAAGGAACTCCAGCCTGTGGGGACCGGGGGGTGGGAAACTTCCCTGACAGCCCTTCCGTTCCCAGCCAGGGCTCTGGCAGGTCATTGCGTGCCATGTATCACGTCCCCCAGATAGGCAGGGGGGTGGGGGAGAGGGAACGTGGGGGGGAGGATGGGCATGTGGTTTCTGCCTCTAACCAGCCCCTCGCAGCCTGGCACCCTCAGCTTCCTCCAACAAACCTCACAGCTGGAAACGAAACAGCTCACGTCAAAATAAAGCTACCCGGCGGTTTCGGTGACCCAGGTCAAGTAGGCTCCCAGGGGATCTGGCACCCAGCCGCTCTGTTGTGGGGGGACGGGACGGGACACCAGCACCTCCAAGCCAGGCAGGGTTTCCAGGGACACATACAGGTGTTTGGGCTGCTCCCCTTGCTCAGAAACAGCCCCCCCCATCTGCAGAGAAGCCCAACTGCAACCGAAACGCTTGCTTGAGTCTCGGGGGGGGGGATTACTCCAGAGGGACCCACGAGCTCCCACCGTTCCCCCAAAACCACACTGGTGCCTCCACTTTCTTCACACGTCCCCATTCGCAGCAACCCCAACTCAGCAGAGATGAGAACAACGAAGCTGGGAGACGTGCATGGACCTCGTTAACCATGTTTGTTGATTAAACCACAAAGGGCTGGGCTCGCTCAACTTTCTTGAGACTTTTCCGGAAGCGGGCAGCCTCTGTGCAATTTTGAAGGATGTTGCAGGGCCCCCCAACAGGTGTTGTTGTTTCTTGTTTTTTAGAAATTAAACTTTTAAAGCAGAGGGGTCCAAGCTTGGCCACTGGAAGACCTAGTGGACTTCGACACCCAGAATTCCCCAGTCAGCAAAGCTGGGAGAATTCTGGGAGTCGAAGTCCACTGGTCCTAAAGTGGCCAAGCTCGGCCACCCCTGCTTAGAGATGACAAAACTGTCCTCAAATCTTAAAACCTATTTGTTTTCAGGATTGGTTGCTTATTACAATTATGACATTTTTGATGTTTTCAGTTTTTTAAGTGCATTAATACCCCATCCTGCAGCACATGGCATCCCTACGCATGCAGAGAAAGACACAAGGGAGGGGCACAGCCTGCCAGAGTGGCACCAGGGACCCGGGTGGCCGCCCACTCCCCACAATCTAAAACCAAAAGCAAGGGCTTTTCCCCATAGCAAGCTGAGCAGCACCCCCTTGTGGCCGCATGAAACACTGCAACCCTCACCTCGCTGGGGCTGAGGCTGCCCAGGCCTCCATCCTGCTCGGGGTCCCGGCTGGACTCGTGGCCCTGGCCGGAGCGTGGGTGGGAGGGGTGGATCCAGAGCTCGAGGCGGGTGGCATCGTCCCCGGAGGGCCGGAAAGCCGCCTTCTTGCTCCGCTGGCCACGCTCACTGGGGCTCTTCTGCTCCAGCTGCTCTGCCTGCGTGAGGGGAGGAGGAGGGGGCCGTGAGGACCTCGTGGGAACCCAGGCGGCCCTGCCCGGCGGCCCCCTTGTACCCACCTTGCGCTTGGTCTCCTCAAAGAGGCTGGTCAGGCTCTCCTTGGCCGTCAAGATGGGGTTGCTGGCGGCCAGGCTGCGCATGTAATAATACACGGCGTCCAGCTTCCTCCTCTGGACAGACAGAGACGGACAGACGGTGTGAGAGGAGGGCAGCTGGACTCCCCCACCCCCAACAGTGGCATGACTATCAGGTACAGGCAATCCTCGACTTACAACACTTCATTCAGTGACCGAAGTTACAACGGCACTGAAGACTTATGACCATTTTTCACACTTACGCAGGGGGTTGGACTAGAAGACCTCTAAGGTCCCTTCCCACTCTGTTCTTCTATTCTAACTTATGACCGTGGTCACGTGGTCGAAGTCCAGATGCTTGGCAACTGACTCATTATTTATGACGGTCACAGCGTCCCTGGAGTCACGTGATCCCCTTTTGGGACCTTCTGACCAGCAAAGTCCATGGGGGAAGCTGGATTTGCTTAACGACCGTGTGACTAATTTAACAACTGCATGGGTTCACTTAACAGCTGTGGCGAGAGAAGTTGTAAAATGGGGTAAAACTCGCTTAACACATTTCTCAACAATATAACTTGTGGTCGTAAGTCGAGGACTACCTGCATTCCGAGTCAGGGCCTGAGCCCCCTCATGCCACCGGGCTCTGCCAGAAGGAAAGCGGGGAGGCAGGAAAGGCAACCTGGCGCTGATGCCCCTGGTGGCTAGTGGGGAGCCTGCTGCCACTCAAGCCGCGCATCCCCTGGCACCAGCCAGCTCCAACGCGGGAGCTTCGGCCTTGACTCAGCCTCCCTCTTACCGTGTAGACGGCCAGGAGAGCCAGCTGGTTGTAGGGCCGTCCGTTCTTGGGGGCGATGTGCTGGGCCTTCAGGTACCAGCTGGGGAGAGAGGAGACCAAGTGAGCAGCTGGCAGGATCCACGGAAGAGCCGTGCCAGGATGGCACCTGCCCAGCGCAAGCTCTGATGGACTTGGAGGGAGGGAGGTTGCAGCCAGAGGGTTAGAGGGTCACACGGGCTGCTCTGGCCTCTGATGCCCAAGGCAGGAGGGCTTTCCCTCCCTGAGGCTGGCAGACCAGGCTGTCTGGGAAGAGCCCCCTGCAGAGCTGACCCCTCCCTCTCCCCTCCTGCACAGCAGCCTCGGCCTCAAGGTGACCCCTCAATGCGCAGGCCAGAAAGGCCTTGGCGTTTGCACCAGACACTTCTCTGACCAAAGGGCAGCACAAGTCATCAGGGCTAGGGCCTGGGCACTTGGGGGGCCCCCCCAGCCTTTGCCTGCCTCCCCCAGTTCTTGCCCTCGCTGGGACTGGGCGATGCCTTGGAGAGGTTGCTCCTTTTAAGAAAGCTGGCCAGCTCCAGCCCCAGCTCTGCCCTTCAGCTACGCTGCCACTGACCACTCAAGCAAAGCTCCTGGCACGGATCAAGCCAAGGTGGACTGGTGCTCTTGGCAGCTGACCATCAGCCCCTCACTGGCCTAAAGCTGCTGCACCTGGCCAGGCCTCACCTCCTCTCCCCTTCCCCAGCTCATCCCCCACATCCTGCCCTCTTCTGGGTCGGGTGAGGTGAGCTAGCCTGGAAAAGCCGGGGGGGGGGGGGGGGGGGGCCGGGGGGGGGGGTGTGCCCTCCCCGCAGGGGGGGGTGGGGGGCAGAGGAATTCCAAGCCCTCCCTCTCAGATTCCAGGACTGCATAGTTTTTACATCGGGGAGGGGGGGACGGGGACTGGGAGTGGGGAGCATTTCTGCCCTGCTGTAAGTGCAAAGGATTAGGGTTAGAGCCACTCCCAATGGAAAGGGAAGGCCGGGGGCTCCTTCCCCACCTTGGCTGGTGCCCCAGTTATGGTGCCCAGCTGGTCTGGGAGGACTTGGTGACCGACACGCCAGCCAGCCTATTTATTAACCCATCGCAATGGCCTCCTCTTCCCTCCAGGGCTGATGCGGCAGCTCAAGTGAGGACGTTAAATGCCGGGAAGGTACATACAGGTGAGCCTCGACTTATGACAAGTCCTTTAACCACCATTCTGAAAAAAGCGGCTTAACGGCCCGTCCTTGGCCAGCCGTGCCCCTTATGTACCCCCCACCCCAGAGCCCTGCCCTACCTCCGGGCCTTCCCGTAGTTGGCCGTGTCACTGCCTTGTTCGCGGTACCTGCAGATGTCACCCTGGCAAATCAGGCCCCTCTGAGCACTTATGAGGGCATATTTCACCTGGGGAGGGAAGAACAGGGAGACAGCTTGGAGGGGGGGGGGCAGCTGGAAGGCTTCCCAGGAGGTCATAAGACCCCCTCCCCATTCCTTCTCACAGAAAGGCCAGGCCTGTCATCCCTCAACAGAGGAGGAGGGGCTGCCCTAGGGGAAAGATTTCTGGTGCTCCCAAACTCTGCCCCCCACTCCCCTGCAATCCTCATGGGTGCCCTGGAAACACCCCCCCCCCCCCCATTGCATTCTGCCCCGACCCACTTTCTCTCACCATCTTCCGCAGGGGCTTGCTGCGGACGGCCAGGCCATCCATGTAGTCCTCCAGCTTGAACTGGTAGGTGACCTGCAGCTTCTGAAGGAGGCCGTCGAAGAAGACGGTGCCCTGAAGGGGAGGAAAAAGCAGCAGGATCACGGGACAGGATCACAGGATAACAGAGCTGGAAGGGACCTCCAAGGTCTTCTAGTCCAACCCTCTGCTCTAGCAGGAAAGACCCTGTGGCATTCCAGACAAGTGGTTGTCCAGTCCTGCGCAGCCCTGGCGCGTCCTTGGGGTCATCTGCACCACAGCCCAGTATGGCAATCAATCAAAACAGAGGAGCTGGAAGGGACCTTGGAGGTCTTCTAGACCAGCTCCCTGCTCAAGCAGAAGACCTTCTACCATTCTGGGTGATGAAGTCCACAAGACTTAAAGTTCCAAAGTTGGACACCCTTACCTCTCCCATTCTGGACAAATGGCTGGCCAGTCTCTTCTTGAAAGCCTCCAGTGATGGAGCACCCATGTCTAGTGGCAAGCTGTTCCACTGGCTAATTGTCCTCCCTGCTAGGCTTCCCTGCGTTCACCATTTAAATTCCACTTCACTGGATAGCTCCCTTCTACCCCCCACCTACCCCCAGGTAGCCCTTCCACCTTCTGCCCCCTGCCAGGGGTCTCAGGGGCCTCACCTCGTCCAAGACCTGGAGCAGCCTGGTGCGCACCTCCTGGCCGCTCTCCCCCACGGCGGGCTCCTTGAGCAGCTGCCGGAACTTCTCGATCACCTGGTAGAAGGCGTTCTTCCAGAGCAGCTGGTCCACATTCTGCGCATCGGCCGCTTCAATGTCCATCAGCAGGCAGCGCTCATACAGCTGCAGCATCTCTGCCCTGCAAGCGGACATGGGGCCCTCGCTCACTAGAGGCAGGGGCGCCTCCCCCCAACTCCCACGGAGGATGGCGGGCGCCTTGCAACAGTTTTTTTTTAAAAAAATCCATCGTATACGATAGTTCTCGACTTACGACAGTTCGTTTAGTGACGGCTCCAAGTTACAGGATTTTTTGCAGATACCATTGTAACTTGGAACGGTAACTGAACGAAT
Organism: Ptyas mucosa; assembly: GCA_012654045.1. NCBI lineage: Eukaryota > Metazoa > Chordata > Lepidosauria > Squamata > Colubridae > Ptyas > Ptyas mucosa. The sequence goes on from WNWU01000132.1 coordinate 421,402, forward strand.
TGTCGTGATTCGAGGACTCACCTCATACGATGGATTTTTAAAAACATTGCAAGGCAGAGGCCCCAACCTTTGAGGCCTGGTGGCCCAGCTGGGGGGTTCGTTAGTGACTTCAAATTACGGCAGCCCTGGACAAAGGGACTTACGACTATTTTCCACCCTCACGATCGCTGAAGTGTCCCTGGGGTCAGTGTGATCAAACTATGTATGTCTGTATGCATATATTTATTTTTTATTTATTATTGATCAACTATATTTGCTGTGGATAGGGCGTTGGTCCTACCGTGAATGCCTCTTCTCCAATGCTGCGGAATGGTCCAGAAGTGGGTTTGATACAGTGCAATCTGCCCAGAGACTGAGTCGTAACTTTTCGGGCCACGCCCCTCTTGTGACCGCTGGGCCCAGTTCTCGACTCAGTCTTCTGACAGAGACACCATTTCGCAGTTGCTCCTGTTCAACCCACTTCTGGATATTCCGTCTGCTCATTGGATCAGGTTGCCCTTGTTTTCCTTCGTTATTGTACTGATTGCACAGGCGAGCTCAGATTGACTGTAAAACTGTCAGCTTCAGCGCGGCTTGGGCCTCCGCCCACAGCAACTCAGGGCTCACATGATCCCCTTTTGTGACCTTCTGACAAACGAAGTCCATGGGGAAGCCAGATTCACTTAATGACCATCTCAATAACAACAACTGCGGTGATTCACTGAACAACCGTGGCAAGACAGGTTATAAAACGGGGCAAAACTCACTTAACTGCCTCTCTTAGCAACAGGATATGTGGGTTCAATTGTGTCCGGAAGCTGAGGACTACCTGTATTTGGCGTGGGGGCTACTTTCTTCCTGCTTCCCAGGGGCTGACAGGCGTGTACACACCCACATCCCTTCCCCCCAGAGCCCGTCCCCACAGCTTGTAAAATCCCAGAGGGGTCAGGTAACCTTTCCAAGGCTAAGAAAGTTCCCAGGGCCTTCTGAGCGGCACACGTCTTCACTGGCGCTCAGGGACCCCTGGAGAAACTGAGTACCCCCCCCCCGGCACAGCCCCCCCCCCCCCCCCCCCCCCCCGGCACCTAGGAAGCCCCGCAGGCCAGGCTTCCTTTCAGCACCCAGCTCCAAACTGATACTCAGCAATGGCTCCCCTGGGCAAGAGAGACCCCGGCACAGAAACCCCCTCTGGCTGCCCCCTTCCCCCCTTCCCACCTGAGAATGCCCATCTTCTCCAGGCCCTCCGGACTGAGCCTGTCCCGGGACAGGAGGTTGCTCAGCTGCTGTTCAAGGTGCCCAGCCTCCCGCAAGGCCTTGCCCAGCTCTTGCTGCTGCTGCTGCTGCTGCTGCAAGTGGCCCTTCTGCTGCTCTGTCTCGCCACCCAGGGGGTCGGCCGGGAGGGTGCTGCCAGCCCCCCCACCCCCACAAGGTTCGGCCTGCTTGGGGTAGCCGCCGGGATAATAGGCTGCAGGGTAGACCTCGTTACCGGTGCCCAATGGGTAGGGCAGGGGGTACCCAGTGTAAGGGTAGGGGGCCCCTCCATAGTAATAGGGGTTGTCCGAGTTCTGGAACCGATAGTAGGAGGCCTGGGCCTGGCGGGGCTCTCCTCGAGGCACGGGGGGGCCCTCGTCATCCGTGTCCAGGAAGTGCAGTTGGGTCCCCGGGTTCTTCAGCGCCGGCTTCTGGTCTGGGTTGTTGGGGTCCCAGAGCCGACGGGATGTGCCCCCCCGGCTCCAGCCACGAGGGCCTTTGCTGCTGCCAAAAAGGAGCCGGGCGCCCCCTCCGTGCGGAGCTTCGGGGGACCCTGTGCCGCTGGGGGTCAGGTCCGTGTTGGCTGGCAGCACCAGGATGCCTCGGCCCCGGTTCTGGGACTTCCCCTCCCCGGCTTCTGCGGGGTCCCTGGGGGTGGCCCCGGAGGGCCTGCCACCCTTTCGCCATTCGGGCTGGGAGGCCGTGGATCCCCTGTCTGCGGAGCCCCTGCTGCTCCCCTGGGCTGCTCTGGGGTCCTGGCCCCGGCCGAGCTTGCTGTGTTCAGAGCCCCTTCTGGCCTCCGGGGCTTCTTCAGCCCTGTCCTCTTCCAGGGAGTCGGTGGAGGAGGCAGAGAGCTGCTTCTGTGGGCGGGGCCTTTCCGGTGGCTTCCTCCCCAGCTCCACCTCCCCACGGGCCCCCTCGGTGCTGTTGTTGCTACCCGCCGAGCTGGTGCTGCAGGTGCGGTAGCGGCTACGACGCTTGTCCGAACGCGAGTAGCGCTTGGGGGGGCTGCCCTTGCCATGGCCCGGCTCGTCTCGGGCCTTCCGGGGCCGCTCGGACCGCCTGCCCTTCTCCCCCCGGAGAGGCTTGGCCACTTCCTGGCTCGGCTCTCCTTCCTGGTCCCCTGGCTTCCTGAGGCCGTTCCCGGCCCTCCCAGAGTCCTTCCCGGAGTCTGCTCCCCTCTCCTCCTTCAGGGGGATCTCCTCGTCTACCAGGGAGGCAGCCCCTGCTTCTCGGGGTGAGGCCTGCAGGCGTTTGCCAGGCTGGTAGATCTGCTGGTCGGGCTTCTTGGCTCGCCTGATGATGCGAGGGCACCAGTCCTCGGGGGTGCTCCCGCGGCCCTGGGGGGAGCCTTCCAGGAAGCCGTTGGGCGGCTGGCCCCTGTCTTCGGGAGGTGGCTGGGAGGGCGGGGTGCCCTCCTTGCAGGCAGCTGCCAGCGGCTCCCTGGGGCCTGGGTTCTCCTCCTTGGCATCCTCCTTCCTTGGAAGCTCCTGCTTCGCCGGGCCTGGCTTGTTCCTCAGGCGGGAGAGGCCTGGCTTGTAGATCTCAAGATCCGGACGCCGGTTGTCCTTACGATGCCGGGGTTCCTTCATGGTCTCTGCAGAAGGGGAAGCACAAGAGCATGGTCAGCCCTGTAGCTGCTCTCTGTATGTGTGTGTGTCTGTGTGTGAGGGAGGAGTGGGACTCAACAGGCGTGGTGAGGGAGCAAACCGATGCAACCAAACTGGGAGTGGCAGCTCTGTCGTTAAGCATAGCTGTCACTAAGTGGGACGTCATGCGACTGGGCTTTCCTTTTCCCCATCTCCTCTCCCCAGCCTTAGGCACCGGACTAATTAGCAGAAGAGAGTTCCGGTTTGCATTTATATTCATTGGAGAGAAAGGGATCTCAAGAGAGTCAGCAGGGACAGAGTGGGGAGGGAAAAGGTTTGGTGTGCCATTGCATTCCTTTCAGTGTGTATTCCCCACTGTGTGCCTGCTGACTCTCTTGTAATCCCTTCCTCTCCAATCTTTACACTCTGCAAAGGTGGGAAAAAGATTAACCCCCAGGGACAGGGACAGGGACAGGACAACATGTAGGGGCGGTCACATGACGGAGGAACATTGCAAAGGTCATAAAAGTGAGCACTGGTTATAGAGCATTTCTCCCCCAGCACTGTTGTAATTTCAAACAGTTGCTGAACAAGGCAGTCAGTAACCGAGGTCTAACTCTAATGGCATTTGATGGACTGAAAACATGATATGGCTTTATTAATACAAAAAGATAGGAAAGATGAGCCATGGTGGTGCAGTGGTTAGAGTGCAGTACTGCAGGCTTCTTCAGCTGATCATTGGCTGCCAGCAGTTGGGCAGTTCAAATCTCACTAGCTCAAGGCTGACTCAGCCTTCCATCCTTCTGAGGTGGGTAAAATGAGGACCCAGATTGTTGGGGGGCAAGAGGCTGACTCTGTAAACTGCTTAGAGGGGGCTGTAAAAGCTCTGTGAAGCGGTATATAAGTGCTATTGCTATTACTAAGATGCAATCATTAAAAATTGCTTTTTTCAAAATTAACAAATATATTAATTGAAACAAACAACCATAGAATCAAAGATAAACCAAACATAAAGTTATGAAGAAATAAAAAGACAACTTTTGTGTTTAATTAAACAGTTTTCTGGGGGTGGGGTGGGGGCTGCAACTGTGTTTCTGAATGCAGCTGAAGCTGCTAATAACCAAATATATATATTTATATGTATCTCCCAAGTTAAAATACAAAAATGTGAAAAGGAAAAAAGAAAAGAAAAAAAAACAAAGAAACATCATCAAACTGTCATTAAAAATAAAAAAAAAACATTTACAAAAAATAAGAAATGACAAATATCATTACCACTACCATGTTTCCCTGAAAATTAGACCTTGTCTTATATTTTTTTGAACCCTGAAATAAGCGCTTGGCCTTATTGCCATGCGCTCAAAAGCCCGATTGGGCTTATCATCAGGGATTGTCTTATTTTGGGGGAAACAGGGTAACATCCGGCGTCCCGATATAGCCAGCTGGTGCCATCGCTGACTATTGGGGGCGAGTTACTGGCCCCCACGGAGAGGGCTCGCAACTTGGGCGTCCTCCTGGATGCACGGCTGTCTTTAGAAGAGCATATGACGGCCGTGGCCAGGGGGGCTTTTCATCAGGTTCGCCTGATTCGCCAGTTGCGTCCCTTTCTGGATCGGGACTCTTTACGCACAGTCACTCTAAAGGTTACTACCTTTAGAGCGCTCCATGGCTTAGGACCTTGCTATTTACGAGACCGCCTACTGCCACCAGTGGCCTCCCACCGGCCGATATGCTCTCATAGAGAGGGCCTCCTCCGGGTGCCATCGGCCAAACAATGTCGACGGGTGGCCCCCAGGGGGAGAGCCTTCTCTGTGGGGGCACCTACTATCTGGAATGAGCTCCCCCCGGAGATTCGGAGAATCCCGGACCTACGCACCTTCCGCCGCGCTCTTAAGACCCTTTTATTTCGCCAGGCAGGCCTGGCCTGATTCCCCTTTTTAAAAAAATGTTATAAATTTTAATTCGTTTTAATCTATTGGGGTTTTAATATTTTTACAGCCAAATTTATTTAATTGGATTTTAATTGGATTCTAAATGTTATACTTGTATGTTTTATTTATGGCTGTTCACCGCCCTGAGTCCTTCAGGAGGAGGGCAATATACAAATTAAATAAACTGAAACTGAACTGAAACTCAGGCACTCGTCATTTCCCGCCTGGACTACTGCAATGCTCTCTACATAGAGGCTCCAACTGGTGCAGAATGCGGCCACGCAGGGGATTATGGGAGCGATGGGGCGCTCCCATGTGACACCCCTCCTGCGCGAGCTGCATTGGCTTCCGGTGGACTTCCGGGTGCGCTTCAAGGTGTTGGTGGCCATCTTGAAAGCGCTCCATGGCTTAGGGCCTGGGTACTTACGGGACCGCCTTCTGCCGCCAATAACCTCCCACCGGCCAGTACGCTCCCACAGAGAGGGACTCCTCAGGGTGCCGTCGTCCAGGCAATGTCGGCTGGTGACCCCCAGGGGGAGGGCCTTCTCTGTGGCAGCACCTGCCCTCTGGAACGACCTGCCCCCTGAGATACGTAGGATACCAGATCTCCGTGTTTTTCGCTGTGCCCTTAAAACTTTTCTTTTTCGTCAAGCTGGGCTGGCGTAACCCCCACTTAGATATTTTAAAATTGTAAATGGATTTTAGTTGGGTGGTTTTAAATCTTGGGGCAAATATTTGTTTAATTCTTTTAACAATTTTAAATTTTGTATTGGGATGTTTTTTATTCTTGGCTGTGCACTGCCCTGAGTCCAATTGGGCGGCATAAAAATCTAATAGAATAAATAAATAAAACATTAAACATACAAGTCCCCATTTTGGGGTCCAGCAGGAGGGCCTGGTGGTGGTACGGCATGCCCCCCAAAGGGAAGAGCCCCCCCTCAAGCCCTTTGGAAGCACAGGGACAATCTTTGGGGTTTCTGTAGCCCTCTGGTCCCTTGGTTTTGGGCCATGCATAGCCCCCTTCCTCCAGACCCCTTTGGAGCCCTCCCCCTTGAACCCCAAGGTGGCTCCTTCCCAGAGCCAGGACAGACCTCCTCCTCCTCCTCCTCCTTCTCCTGGGGAGCACATTCCATCTGTGGCCGAGGCCTCCCACTGCTCAGCTCCATGGGCCATGGCCAGTCTGTGGGCTGCAGCCCGGAAGACCCAGCCTGCCCCCAGGGAAGCTCTGGTGGGCTGGCATCAGAACACTGGCGGCGGCTCCCGTGACGACCAGACTGGGCCAGAAGGGCCTGGAACCGAGGGGCCCGGCCCAGGCAGGCCACGGAACAGACCAGCCCTGGGCTCTCCCTTGGCTTGCGGGCACAGAGCCCAGTTGCTGGGTCAGGCCACAGGTGCCCAGAGGGAAAGTCAGCCAGGCCCTGCGGCCGAAGGACGGGAAGGGGCATCAAGCACGGAGGCCTGGAGGTCCCCCACAAGTGAGCACCCCCAACTTCCCACTTTGTCTCTGCGGAGGTCATGGCTGTCCCAAAGGTGCTTTTCCCAAAAGGCAACTGGACTTCCTTGGCAACGTTTCACTTGGTCTCATCCAAGAAGCTCCTTCAATGCCGTTCCGTTTTCTTCATCTCTCGTCACTGGTGACCGAAGAAGCTTTTTCGATGAGAGGCGAAATGTTCTCAAGGAAAAAAATAAGAGAACCACCAAAGTCTTTGGGATCCCCACATTGTGCTGAGGCTCATTTGATGGGCACAGCGAGTGGTTGGCTTGGCTTATCGGCTGCCTGGGGGCCCTTTGGGCTAGAAAAATCAGTCGCCTCTGGATTCGGGTAGCATTTTAGGCCAAGATAAGAGAGGGCTGGGCAGCTGTCCAGGAACCCATCCTGTCCCACACCAACCCCCTCCAGTGCCTTCTCTGTTCTCAGGGGCAAAGCTCGGTCTGGGAATAAAGCTGCTCTATTAATTAATTAAATAAATTACACTTGATTTACATTTAAGGAGCCGTGGTGATGCAGTAGTCAGAATGCAGTATTACAAACTGACTCTGCATTCCACTGCCAGCAGTTCGATCCTGACTGGCTTAAACCGTCCGTCCTTCCAAGGTTGGTAAAATGGGGACCCAGATTGTTGGGGGCAATAGGCTAACTGTAGACCGCTTAGAAAGGGCTGCGAAGCACTGTGAAGCGGTATATAAGCCTAAGGGCTATTGGCATTGCTAATGTACAATTATTTTAATTACCGTAATTAAGCAACTTATGCAGCCACCTATCTAGCCGGAGGAACACAGCACACTAAAAACAGAAAGGCTAATAAACCAACTTGGGGCCTCATCCATCAACCACCCTCTGCCAGCCCTACCAACACCTGGGGAGAGGCTGTTTCCTAAGACAGAGCAGATGTGCTTCCAAGCCCACCCACCCACCCAACACAGCTTCCCCAAGGGGGCACACAGGGCAGACACGTCCTGCCAGATCTAGCGAAATGGGCCGACCCCATCAGGGAGAGACGGGCACTGCAAGGCACCTGGCTCCTGGCGACGCATTGCGTTAGAGGCGACAACCAGTACTGGATCCCCACCCAGAAGCTTCCTGGGAGCCAGTACAGCTTACACAGCGGTGTGTGTGTGTGTGTGTGTGTGTGTGTGTGTGTGTGAGAGAGAGAGAGAGAGAGAGAGAGAGAGAGAGAGGCAGGAGTGACCCTCTGATTTAGCAAAGGGTGAGGGGACATTCAGAGGGCAATTTTTTCCCCCTGCCCTTTCTCAATGCCTGCCCAGGGGACCCCACTGCCCTTCCCAGAGTCAGCCGATGCCCCAACCGATGGCTGCCAACCACACCCAGCACAGTTCAGGCCTGTGGCCGCCATTCCTTCACCCTCGCACAAAGACAAACTCCCACAATCCCCTTCCTGATAAGCACAACTATCAGCTCCTTCTCCTTGCCCCACAGCCTGGCGCTCCAGGGGCAGCTGTAGGACTTGCTGGTCAGCCTGCCCATCCTTCCAGATGCCCCATGCTCCTCTCCTGCCGCAGCTGGCAATTCCTCCTCCAACACCCCCACCCTTTGCTCTGCATCGAAGCCCCACCCCCCTCAGCTTCCTCTGAAAAGCAGATTTTGATTCAGCTCCTTCGGCCCTTTTGGCTGGCAGGTTTCGCTCCTAACCCGATTTTTGCCATCAACGTCGGGCAACACATGTGGTGAGGACTCCCTTGCCCAGCCTCCCTGGCTTGGCCCACTAGGTGCCCCCTGCCCCTCTCCTTCCAGCCCCCCAGAAGGACTCAGGGCGGTGCACAGCCAACACTAAAACACACATAGAGAGCCCCATGTAGAGAGCATTACAGTAGTCCAGACGGGAAGTGATGAGGGCATGAGTGACCGTGCGCAAGGAGTCCCGGTCCAGAAAGGGACACCACTGGTGAATCAGGCGAACCTGATAAAAAGCCCCCCTGGCCACAGCCATCACATGATCTTCCAGAGGCAGCCGTGCATCCAGGAGGACACCCAAGTTGCGAGCCCTCTCTGAGGGGACCAAGATCTCACCCCCAATAGTCAGCGATGGAACCAGCTGGCTATACCGGGACGCCGGAAACCACAGCCATTCGGTCTTGGAGGGATTGAGTCAGAGCCTGTTTCTCCCCATCCCGATCCGCACGGCCACCAGACACCGGGACATCACTTCAAGGGCATCATTGAGGTGGTCCGGGTGGAGATGTACAGCTGAGTATCATCAGTGTACTGATGGAATTTCACCCCAAAACCACGGATGATCTCACCCAGAGGCTTCACATAAATGTTGAACAGGAGGGGCGAGAGGACCGACCCTTGCGGCACCCCACAAACAAAGGGTCGACCTCTGTCCTCCTGCCAACACAGACTGTGCGCAGTCAGAGAGGAAGGAGAAGCACCGTAACATGGTGCCCCCCACTCCTAAGCCCTCCAACCAGTGCAGCATGATACCATGGTCGATAGTATCAAAAGCCGCTGAGAGGTCTAATAGGACCAGGACAGAGGAACAACCCCTGTCCCGAGCCCTCCAGAGATCATCAACCAATGCGACCAATGCTGTTTCCGTGCTGTACCCCAGCCTGAAGCCTGATTGGTACGTGTCTAGATAGACAGCTTCATCCAGGTACTGGGGAAGTTGTCGCGCCACCACGCTCTCAACAACCTTCGCCACAAAGCGAAGGTTGGAGACTGGACGATAGTTCACTAATACAGCCGGGTCCAGGGAAGGCTTCTTGAGGAGGGGCCTCACCACCACCTCTTTCAAGGCGGAGGGGAAAAACCCTCACTCAAAGAAGTGTTAATAATCACCGGGAGCCAGCCTCGTGTGACCACCCGGGAGGCCAGTACCAACCAGGAGGGACACGGGTCCAGTAAACAAGTGACAGCGCTAAGCCTACCCAGAATCCTGTCCACGTCCTCGGGAGTCATAGGGTCAAACTCCTCCCAGATAACACTCTCCAGACCTACCTCCATCACCCCCTCTGAACCTATCCAGTCGGAGTCCAAGCCTTCCCGAATCTGAGCAATTTTGTCATGCAGATATTGCACAAAATCCTCAGCCCTGCCCTGCAAGGGGTCTTCCTGTGCTCCCAATTGAAGTAGGGAGATTGTTATTGAAGTAGGAAGTAGACTGTTATTAGGTACCTAGAGACAGATTCCCTTTGAGACTCAGCCGAGATCTGCTTCCTTGGACAAGTCCTCCCAACGTACATTATCTGCACAGGCAATCCTCAACTTATGACCATAATGGAGCCTGCATGTTAACAGTTGTAAGCCATTACAGACGTAAAGCAGGTCACCCAAACGACTGACTCAATTTCACCCTTTTTGCATTGCTCATAAAGCCAACGCCACCGTCATTATGTCAACCTATTACTCACTATAGAGTGCTTTTACCCAAAACAGGAAGTCAACGTTGGGTTTTAGCGAAAATGCTGCAAATCGCTCTCCATAATAGGGACTTTTATGAAAGAATACAGAGCAAAAAGGAGAAGTGAAAGCCTAATGCCGAAGCTGCCAGGGAGGAGCGGGGTGCCACAAAAGATGGCACAGGCTGGCAAACACGCTGGGTGGCAGCAAGAGCAGGACCACCATCCAGGGGCTGGCCACAGACACACCAAGATGCCCTCTGGAGTTGGAGGCTGGGAGCCCAGCAAACACAGGTCCGGAGCCTGGAACTGGAGAGGGTGGCACACCTCAGTTTTTGCGGTGCTGGCAAGGGTACTTGGTGGTGAGCAAGGTACTAGAGAGTGGTCTTGAATACGGCGAGGAGCCCTCCCCCTTAAGTCCTCAATCTACGACCACAAGGGAGCCAAACATTTCTGTTTCTAAACCAGACAGTCGTTAAGTAAGTTTTGCCCCAATTTATGACTTTCTTGTCACAGTTGTTAAGTGAATCACTGCCGTTGATAAGTTAGTCACACAGACGTTAAGTGAATCTGGCTTCCCCACTGGCTTTGCTTGTCAGAAGGTCACAAAAGGGGATCACATGACCCCAGGACACTGTGACTGTCATAAATATGAGTCAGTCGCCAAACGTCTGAATTTTGATCACGTGATTGTGGGGATCTTGCAATGGTTGCTGAAAAACAGTCATGTCCCTGTTTTCAGTGCCGTTGTAACTTCGGTCACTAAATGAAAGGTTGTAAGTCGAGGACTACCCATAAAGAATCAGTGTTTGGAGACAGGTGTCAGACAGCAGTTTTTACTGGCCAGGAGAAGGACGGGGATCACTAGGCTCTTCACCAAAAGGACAGAGAAGAGACTCAAAGCCAACACGGTTACAACAGAATGCCAGAGTTGGAAGGGACCATTTGAGGTCTTCTAGTCCAACCCGCTGCTTAGGCAGAAAACCCTACAGCATTTTACTCAAATGCCTGTCCAATCTCTTCTTGAAAACTTCCAGCGTTGGAGCACTCACAACTTCTGGAGGCAACTTCTGTTCTATTGGTTAATTGTTCTCCCTGTCGGGAAATTCCTCCTTAGTTCCAGGTTGAGTTTTCATCCGTTGCTTCTTGTCCTGCCTTCGGGTGCTTTGGAGAAGAGGTTGACTCCCTCTTCTTTGGGGCAGCCCCTGAGATATTGGAACAGTGCTGTCATGTCTCCCCTAGTCCTTCTTAGTCAGATAAGCCCTGCTGCTGTCAATGGGCTTTTGCCTCCATAGGTAGAGTTATAGATTACCCTTCAGCACTAGGATTTATTAGTCCTTGTTCTGGCTTGGTGGTTTTGTGTTTTTAATTCTTGTAAGTCAACCGGAGTCAACTGGGTGAGATGGCCAGCTATATCAATCATATTCTGTAAATCAGGGGTATCCAATTTTGGCAACTTTACGACTTCAACTCCCAGAATTCCATAGTCAACTTCAAGACTTGTGGACTTCAACTCCCAGAATTCTGGGAATTGAAGTCCCCAAGTTTTAAAGTTGCAAAAGTTGGACACCCCTGCTGTCAATAAACCAGAAAACACTGGCAGATTAGATTCCTCCCTATAACCCCTTTGGCAGCTGTTGCCCACCTGATCATCATGGGAGACTCTGCCCCACGCGGAATGCTCGGCCCATGACCAAGAAACATTTCTAGACAGATGAGCTTGAAAGCAGCCGGAGGGAACTTCACCTGAAGGGATGAGACGGAGACCTGCTGCACAAGATGTAGTTGTGTGGAACCAAGAGTGAAATCTCCCGTTTTGCATAGAGGCAAGGGGGAAATTACCAGAAGAGCCCCACAGGAAAAGCCGAGAGGGCAAAGAAACCACAAAGATTGATTTCACGGGGGTAAGAGAAGGTCAACAAGGAGGAGGCCACCTCAACATCCAGGAAACTTTAGAAGCTAGGAAAATAGACAGACTCTCTTGAATAAGAGCATAAACTCCGGATTGAAACACAGCCGGAGTCCATGGCCCAGTCAGGCCTGCCATCTTCTGTCTATTCGCTTCGCTGGCATCCTGCCATAAAGCGCAGGGGAGGGGGGAGGAGATTGGGGAAGTGGGGAATGGGCATGGGGAGGAGAAGGGGTGTGTGACAGGAACCAGGGGTATCAATCAGGAATAAACCTGCCGATCAAGGGCGGAATGAAAAACTCCACCAAAGAGGCGTCTAAACCTCAGACCGTTGCCAAAACATCCAAAATGAATGCTATTGGACACTGATGGATTGGCCAAAAGGGGTGGAGGGGTGGGGGAAGGCCAGGGAAAGGGGGAAAATGCAAGCTTTGCGTGGGGACATTCAGATCCAGCTTTGATTAGGTTGTTGTTACTGCCTGAACTTAGTAAAAGTGAGCCTTTCACTTCATCAATGGAGTCAAGCAGTTTTCTTCCAAAGGAACCAAGTCAGGACACAGGGCATTAAAACTTTAACATAATAATAATTTAAGGGTACATGCAGCCCAACCCCCAGCAATTCAGGTGGCGTATAAATTTAAAATTTATTTTATTGGTATCCTACATTATTTTTAAAAGTAATTGAAGGTGAACATATTTGTTACATGAAACATCTGCAAGGAAACCACCAAGCTCAGAGAGTGCCAAGGACCCCCACTTTTCAACCCCAAGCTAAAAATATTCTATTCCTCCTTCCGTCTTCCCCACAAGAGGCCTGGGTTGGGCTGACAGAGTATATGACGTTTATGTGTAATAGAATATATGAACGGTGTTGTACCGGCTAAAAGTGGATGTAATCTATTTTAGTTTCAGCAAAATGTTTTGGATAGCAGGGCCTTGATGGCCTTCTGTCACAAGGGAGTTCTATGCACAGGAAATCCTGGACTTACAACCATTCGTTTAATGGCCGTTTGAAGTTACAAAGGAACTGAATGTTTTTCTCACTTATGACCCTTGCAGCATCCCCACAGTCACAGGATCACAATTCGGATGCTTGGCAACTGGCTCGTATTTATGACGGTTGCAATGTCTCTGGGTCACGTGATCCCCTTTTGTGACTGTGTGAAAAGCAAAGTCAATAAGGAAGCCAGATTCACTTAACAACTGTGCCAAGAAAGCTCCTAAAATGGGGCAAAACTTACTTAACAACTGTCTTGCTTAGCAACAGAAATTTTACGTTCAGTTATGACCATTAAGTGAAGAACTACCTGTCACCACATAGTTCTTCTCCTGGACGATGGACCAAGATCTTAGATGAGCCCAGGTGGTTCTGAGCAGGTTTGCTGTCTGCAGCCTCAGCACTGGGGTACCTTGGTTCTGCCCTATATTTTGACTCGTTTTTTTACTTTTATTAGGAGTATTTCCACAGCCACAAATTGTGAGTGGGGCAGTTTTATAAATCCCTGAAACAAATAAATGCATATTCCAAGAGGGCTTCCTGTGGTTCTTAACCAAAATGTGATGAAGGAGCAAGCGGACTGCCTCAACATTCAGCTGTGGGTCTTATACTCGGCAATACATTAATGAGCGACGGAGATGAAAATGTTTGCTGATCAGATTTAGAAATTATGCAAAACTAGGTTGAATAATATTCAAGAGGGTTAAAAAAACCCAATCTAGGTTGGATAACTGGGTGAAAAACTAACAAAATCAGATGGAACATTCAGATTTAGCATTCTGAATGCAGAGATAGGATATGACCTGGTGGTGACGTATTAGATGTGAAAATGATGTCGAAACTGTAGTTGATAAGCTGAATGTGAGTCAACAGAAGCCAGGTTGCCTGTTGCAACCTGGCTTCTGAAAAGACAAACAATTCTAGGTATATCAATAGCCAATTCTAGGTACATCAGAGTCAATTCCAGGTACATCAAGATAGAATTCCAAGTACATCAAAGAGTCAATTCCAGATATGTCAAAACAGAATTCTAGGTACATCAAAACACAGTTCCAGGAACATCAAAGTGTGGTAGTCAAATAATAAGAACCAACTGTCTATGGAGATTCTCAGTCATCCAGATCATGGTTGTTTGTCCCAAAGGTGCTTTTTCAAGAGGCAACTCTATTAAAGCAGAAAGTCCAGTTGCCTCTTAAAAAAGCACCTTTGGGACCATAAGAACCAACTGTTCCATTCGATGTATCCTTGGTTCAGATCCCACCTCAACACAGGGCCCGATTCTTGGAATCCACCCTACAATGACGACTCCAAGAAACGAGCCCAGGTGCCCAGAAAGGCAGTACTGATTATTAGGACATGAGATGCTGAAGTTACCAAAGGGAGATTTTGTACGTGGGCATGTCTACAACACATAACTTTTCAATTATTTGAGGATTCTCAGGCTTTCTCTACGCCCTCTGTGTCTCCAAAAGATGGAACTCAAAATAACAGTTCCAGGAAGCAGCTTCAGCAAAAGGCCAGGAAAGATTCCTAAAACGCAAGATCAGCACCAACCAGGAGGGAGTCAAAGGCAGGCCAGCCCCTCCCTCCACCCCAAATACTTTCATTTGATTCTCATATTGCTATTTATTATTTCAACTTCAAGGCTGTCCAGCTCCACAAATTACGAGGAGAAACAAACAGCAAATATACCAAGAGATAAGCTGGAGGGGGAGGTTGTCCACCCTTGGCCACCTGTGGACTTCAACGCCCAGAATTCTCCAGCTAGCTTTGCGGACCCGCTTTACAGGCTGGGGGATTCTGGGAGTTGAAGTCCATAGGTCTTAAAGTGACCAAGGGTGGAACCCTCCGCCCGAACCAAGCACCCCCCCACCCCACGAGCCCAGGGCCTGGGAGGGTAACCAGGTTTAGACAGACTACCAAAGGAGACCCTAGAGGGGGCGCCGCCACTCCAGCTGACTTCTTCGCAAGGGGTGGGGGCAAAGGGAGGCCTTCCGGGAGGGCCCCCATGGCGGAAGTCCCCGGGTCCCCTTAAAGGACCGGCAAGGCATTGCGGGAGCTGTAGTCCGGCCCAGACCGAGGAGAAAAGACTGCGCAGGCGCGGGGCGCGCGCAGGTGTCCAGAGAGGGAGGGAGGAGGGGGCACCAGCGCGCCACGCCCCCCCCCCCCGGCCACCCTGCTCCGCGCCGCCGCCAACCCACCAACCAACGAACCCGGCCGCCTGCCGCGCCCTCACCTGGGCCGCCCCTCCCGTGCGTCGCCGCCGCCGTCGCCTCCGCCGTGGCCAGGATCCCCCGCCGGAGCTCCGCCGCCGAAACGCGGACCCGCTCCAGACCTGCTGCCGCCATCTTGGCTCATCGAAGCCAAGGAAACAAACGGCGGACGGTGGCCGAGCGCGGACAAACCGGCCCCGAGTGCCTCAGCGCGCATGCGTCTGCTAGAGCAGAGGGGGCGGGGTTTGGCTCGAGCCCGGCCCACGTGAGATGCTCTCGGGGCGGCGAAGCGGAGGGGGCGTTCCGGGGCGTCTGGGCAAGGCGAGGGATGCAGCTGCTCCGGGCCGATCGTTGAAACAGAGTCTGGATCTCTCGGGGTTTCTCTCTGTAATGCGGGGATCTCCAACCTGGGTGACTTTACGACTTGTGGACTTCAACTCCCAGAATTCCTCAACCAGCTGCTGCTGGCTGAGAAATTCTGGGAGTTGAAGTCCACAAGTCGTAGTCACCCAGGTTGGAAAGCCCCGATGAAGTGGATCCTGCGGCGTGCAGGGGGTGGATTGCATGACCCCTTAGGTTCCCATAACTTTTGCTTCTATGAAGACTTGGCTGTTCCAGGACTGAGAATCTCAGGGCTGAGATTCGTCCACACAGTTCTCCCTTTTGAGTGTTTGTCCAGCTTAACATTGTGTTGTTTTTTTAAACGGAAAGACCAGAGGTTGGATATAGTGTTCCGTAACCAACCCCTGGCACACCGAAGCCCAATAAACTGGTGGGGAAACACAGGATGATTCAGGTGAAAGACCCCGATTGTCTTGTTTTTTCAAAGAGCCTTGGAACGGATGTGGTTGGAGGGAGAGCAGGGGGCCCTAAGAGAGCTAGTCCTCGATTTACGGCCAAGATTTCTGTTGCTAAATGAAACATTTGTTAAGTTTTGCCTCATTTCATTCTATGACACTTGACAGTAACTGAATCACTGCAGCTGTGAAGTTATTCTGGCTTCCCCATGGACTTTGCTCATCAGAGCTGTCATAAATACAAGTCAGTTATCAGGCACCTGAATTTTGATGACGTCGCCAAGGGGATGCCGCAATGGTCGCAAGCGTGAAAAACAGTCATACGCCACTATTTTCAGTGCTGCTGTAACTTTGAACAGCCGCTAAACGTACTGCTGTACATAGAGGGGTACCTGCAAGCCTCCCCCTCTCAGCCCAGCCCACCCTCCCCTCCCCATGGGACGGTTGTGGGGATAAAGCCACAGAGCTCTTGTGGAGGGTGAGAAGACGGGCGGTGTATAAATTAAATGAATAAAAAACAGCTTGCTGTCTTGAGCTCCCCTGAGGGAAGGTAGCACCAATGCTAGGATTCTGTGCTGATGCAGGGGCCGAGAACGGCTACCACTTGGAGAAGGGACTGCTGGTGGGGAAGAGTCTTCAGCCTCACTAAGCCTCTGAGGATACAAAGAGTTCACCTACTTCAGGTGTGGACAGAAGAGAATGTAGTTCAAGGGTCAGCCGTCCTTGGTACTTTCTGGGCTTGGTGGTTTTCTTGCAAAAGGTTCCAGTGGCTGGCCTGCCAGTGTTGGTGGGTTCCTCTTGGTGCTTCCTTAATTAGATTGTTTACTGTTAAATTATCCACAAGCCACCAATTCACTCTCTTAACACTGATGATGTTACCTAGTCAGGTCACAAAACGCTTGCAAGGAAACCACCAAGCTCCGAGAGCACGCAGGACCCAACGCTTCGGATATCCTGTGAACCCAGCACTTAATCCCACGCACGTCACGCTCTCTGTGACACACCGCCTCTTTTCAAAAGACAACGGAAGCCAAACAATTCAGAAGTCCTCGTTTTATTACAAGCGCAGAGGTCCTCTCCGTGGCACGCTGGATGTTTCCTAGAAGCTGGGATGGCTGAGAAACGGGCCTCGTAGCTGTGCACCCTGTGGCGGCAAAGACTCTGCGCATCTGCCTCCCAATTTGGCACCAGGAACCTCGTTCTGCCAGGTGTGCCAACCCCAGGTGGCCGGAGGAAATCTCCGGCCTGCCAGTTGCTTCACAAAGGTCAGCTTCCTGCTTGTGCAGTCAGTGGCACTTTATTTCGCCCTGGGCAGCTGCCCACCCCCAGAGTCCCCTGGTCACAATTCAAAACAACCTAAGAGGAGGGGAAGAGGCTCTGGAAACAAGGCCAGGGAGGGCTAACAAGTCGGGTGCAAAGTGGCCTGGCAAAGAGAGGGGGGGCGAATGAGGCACGATGCCATTCAAGCGCCAGAAGGGCCTGGGCTGCTGTGCCCCCCCACCCCGGGGGGGACCGATGGAGAGACAGGTGACGAGGAAGATGGAGCCGTAACAGGGAGGCCGGTTTATTTAATGAAGAAACACACCACCTCACATCTGGAAGAGTCCACAGGCCTTCAGAGAGCTTTGCGGCTTCCGTCCAGGGCAGCATTGCTCGAGGTGCCCCTAGTCGGGAGGCCGGTGGCGAGAGGGCAGAGACGGCCAGAGCCCACCCCTCTCGAGGTCCGATTGTTCGAGATGGAATCGGGGGTGGGGGGACACTCTTTCAAACCTAGAACTAGTGTCAGCCCTTGAGGGGTGGGGGTCCTGGGAGGAAAACTGTCCAGAGGGGCAAAAGGGGGGAGGGGGGGCTGGCTTCCTAAGGCTGCTCTACCAGTGGAGGCCAGAAGGGGGCGTCTTCTCGTCCTTATTGCTTTCCAGGGAGAAGGGGGGGATCCGGACATCGAAATGGGAGCCGTCGGGCCGCTCAAAACGGAAGGTGCCCCTGGGAGGAAGGGAAGGAGCCCAGGTGAGGCCTCTACGAGAAGGACAGACGTATGGCCACAATTGGACCCAATGCTTCTGTTGCTAAGCGAGACAGTGGTTAAGTTAGTTTTGTCCCATTTTACGACCTTTCTTGCCAGGGTAGTTAAGTGAATCGGGGTTCCCCCATTGACTTAGTTTGCCAGAAGGTCACAAAAGGGGATCACAAGACCCCAGGACAACCATCATAAAGAGGAGCCGGTTGCCAAGCGCCCAAATTTTGATCACGTGATGACCGTGGGGAGGCTGCAACAGTCATGAGTGTGAAAAATGGTCACAAGTCACTTTTTTCAGTTCCGCTGTAATAACTTCGGTCATTAAACAAACGGTTGTAAGTCGAGGAGTCCCTGTCCTCGGCCAGTAAGAAAATGATGCAACACTTTATACCGGGAACAAGTGGAAGGAGAGGCTACTGTCAGCCCTCCTGAGGGGCCACATTCCTGGAAGGGCCCCTTCCGTGTGGCACGGGCTCTAATGCCCCGTCCCCTCCCCCACCAGCTGCTTCCAGGGTGCAGACCTCCCAAGCCCATTCCGAGACTCCTGTCCCTCCCTCTCCCGACACAGGAGGTGGCCGAGCACCAGGCCCCGGTCAGAGTCCCCAGGGCAGAGACGGGCTCTCCTTCCCAGCCAGTCCACGAGACTCACCACATGTGCCCACTGGACGCCTGCAAGGAGACGTGGCTGCTGTACTGGAAGGCCGGCTGCTCTTTGGACAAGACCGGTTCCTGCAGGGAGGAAAAGCCTTGCTGTGGCCGAAGGGGGGGGAGGAGGAGGGGGGCTTCCCAGGAGGCTGAGCTGACCTCGGCCACACAGATTTCTTTGCTCTGAGCCTTTAGAAGAGGGGGGTCCACAAACAGAAACTTTCAGACTCCCAGGCCGAGCCTCTGCTGTGACACGATCCCCTCCCCTTACTCACCCGACCCACAACTCCTCGGCCACGGACGGTCTCCAGCGTGCCGGACAAGCTGAATATCCTCCAGTGTCGTTCCCGGAGCTGTACAACTTCATTGTTGAGGTTTTCCAGGCGGATGCAGTAGCGCCACTGGACGGGAGGCGGAGAAAGCGGATCAGAGGGTCCCCTCACCCTTCCGAGGGCAGAGCAAGGCTTCTCCGCCCCCCACCCCCACCCCCACCCAGACAGCCATAAGAATAGGGAGACTCACCCAGTAGACGTGAGAATTCTGCGCTTCCTGTGGAGAGGAGAGAGAGAGGCCGTTTCCCATGGCTTCATGCCAGCTCGGCCCCCATCCCCCCCACCCCAATCTCCCCCAGATGGCAGTGCTGCCCCTTACAATGCTCAGCCCGTGTCAAAACCTGAAAGGGCCGACAGGAGGCCAAACAGGTAGGGACAGAACCACCCACAGCGGCCTATTCTTGGTCGGTCTGTCGGTCTGCCTACCCACCCACCCAGTCAGATGGCGTAGACCCTGGTATTTGAACATAGATCTTTTTAACATTTGTTTTTTTTAATTTAATTTAAATAAGTCCAAGTATGTCATGCCATACTCTAAGTAATATTTATTTCTACTTTATTTAATCAATTTACATCAGAGTTCCCCAACCTTTCCGGGTTGGCAGCCCGGGCAGCAGAGGGAAAGAGGGGATGATTTTGAGGGAGGGGCAAGCGCCATGTGTCAACCCTGAAGCTGACCTGACTGAAGCCATTTTGACCACTTCAGCGTTGCCACCCTGGAGCTGAGGGATAGGGATAGGGATAGGGAGAGAAGGGGGAATTGAGAGAGGGGAATCTGTAGCCAAAACAACGTATTTTCTCTTGGGAACCAAGGACATTCTCACACCTGGTCGAAGGAAGGCGGAGGGATGCCACCCAGCTGCCAGCCTGCATCGTGATTGGACCATGTAACTGATTGTTTTGAGAAAGTGGGAAGACTTTTAATTTCAGTCGCTTTTCACCAGATATGGGCCAATATGATAATTCCAATCAAAGTATTCTTTGAGGAACCTACCTGCCTTGGCGTCTCGCTTGCCATGGATTTCTGACTTGGAACCCTGACAGCAGGTTCGCCTGCGTACGCGCACATGAGCACCCACAACGTTCATGGCAAGGCTCACGCGAGTGGGGCCACGACTGCTTGTGACGATGCTCGTGTGAGCGGGGCTGTGTACCCCCCGTGGCGATTAAGGCCGCAGAGCACAGGTTGATTTACATGACTGTACGCCTCACGTACTGTGACCGTGAGCAGCTTTTTGTGCCTCTGAGTCAAATTAGACTTCTGGCTACTGCAAAATTCTTCAGAATGTTTCTTCCTCTTGGGGGGGGGGGGGGGGTGAGGGGGGGGGGGGGGGGGGGCCTAGTTGCTCATCTCTGTTTTAAACAGGAGTTGGGGGGAGAAAACCGGCCTGGGCCTGAAGGGCTCTCACTTGGGGGTTTCGGTCCAGAGAGAGCTTCATTTGGAGCCGCCTATGGATCTGTTAAGACTCGGATACTATGGAATATTTACTTCTTCCTCTATTTTTAACTTACTTTTCCTTCTTTACATTCTACTGTTTTTTTCATTTACAACTAGTCCTTGACTTATGACCACAACTGAACCCAAAATTTCCATTGCTCAGCAAGACAGCTGTTTCAGTTAAATTTGCTCCATTTTACGACCTTTCTTGACACCGTTGTTAAGTGAACCACTGCAGTTGTTAAGTTAATAACATGGTTGTTAAGTGGCTGGCTCCCTGGTTGACTGTGCAGGTCAGAAGGTCGCAAAAGGGACACACACACCCCTGAGACCCAACCTACTGATCACGTGACGGTGGGGATGCGGCTGCAGTCGTGTGAAAAACGGTCCCAACTCCCTTTTCTCAGTGCTCCTGTAACTTTGAACAGTCACTAAACGAACGGTTGTAAGTCGAGGACTGCCTGTGCTGTGCTCTGCCCCTTTGCACTGTCTTTCATTGCTGCCCCTTTCCTCCCACCCCCCACTTTCCAATGCAGGGAAAGGCCAAGCCAGGCCTGGGAAGGCGCAGGGGCCGGCCCACCTACCCGCATGCCCATGTAGAAGGGGATGACGGTGACCCGGATGTTCTCGGTGGTCTCCCTGTGCACGTCGGAGAGCTCCAGCCACGGGTGGTTCTTCTCCTGCCAGGCGCAGAGCGTGTCCCTCGCCACGAACGGGGGAGCTGAACCAAAGAGGAAACGGTCAGGAAAGAGAGGGGCTGCCCACCAAAGCCCCCAACCGCAGGCTGGCCTCTTATTAGGCAGTCATAAGCTGGGCCGGTTGTTGTCACGTGACCATGCCCAATTTTACGGCCTTTTTTTGGGCAACGGTCATTAAGCAAACCCATTGTTCGCAGGACGCTGCAAGCAACTACGAACATGGGCCGGGTGATGAGCGCCCAAAACCACCATAATGTGACTGTGGGCCAAGGGAGGCCCCGTGGCAATCGGAGCTCTGAATCCAGGTCCTAAGGAGGTTTTGTGGGGCCCATCATCGCTCTGACCTGTCGTAAGTCAAGGACCACCTGAAAGTTTGGGTTGTGGTCGACCTGGAACTTGACTTCGCCTTCTGTTGTGAGGGGACAGAGGACCTGGTCCTGTGAAGATGTTTAGAGACTCCCGTTATTTCTCCCCTGGACCTTTTATATGGACCCCAAGGACATGGTTGCTCCCATCTGCTGTGGTCGAGATGTATTCAGCAGCGGAGCTTCTTGGTCTGCGAGACTCCCCCCCCTCGCAGGCTTGGCCCTCCACTTTATCGAGGGCCTACCTTAATGACGGGTTTTGGAAGTGGTATGCTGCAAAGACGGGGCTGTGGGGGCTTTTTAAAATTGTCTTTTTGTAATCTTTTAAGGGGTTTGGGGCAGGGGGTGGGAAGGGAGGGATATAGGTCAGGCTCGATACAGGGGCATGGTACAGAAGGCGGGGAGTGGGGTGTGGAGGAGCTCAGTGCTGATAGGGAGGAGGGCGATTCTATCAGGACCGTGGTTGGGAGGGGCAGATATGGCAGGAGTAGGCTGCCACATCATGTGGTGGGGGCACGCACCCGCTATCTCCAAGCGGTGGCATGCCCCGGCCCCCATGACTCTTCTCGTTCCCTGGGCTGTCCAGAGTTGCAGAGCCCAGGCCTCAGGCTGATGTTGTGCAACGCCAGGTCCGTGATGAATAAGGCCCCTCATTTGCGAGCTAATTCAGGAGGGGGGTGCGGACCTGGCGGGTATTAGAGAGACCTGGTTGGGCCATGAGGGGGGGTTCCCCTTGTAGAGATGTGCCCGCCAGGTTTCCATGCATTCCATCAGCCAAGGGCCCAGGGGAGGGGTGGAGTGGCGGCGGTCATTATAAAGGAGTCTTGGTCCGAGGGAGGCCACTGTACCTCAGATAGCCAGATGTGAGTCTCTCCTGATGAAGTGGGGCCATGGGATGCAGGTGAGTCTGCTGATCACGTACCTGGCTCCCTGCCACGTGACAGCGGCCCTGCCCGAGCTTCTCAACGTTATTGCCGGGGTGGCAGTTGAGACCCCCAGACTTCTGGTCATGGGGGATTTCAATTTGCCGTCCGCCGGTGAGGCATCTGGGATGGCTCGGGAGTTTATGGCTTCCATGACAGCCATGGACCTGACACAGCTAATTCATGGCCCTACTCACGCGGGAGGACACACTCTGGACTTGGTTTTTGTCTCTGGGCAGTGGCTGAGTGGTCTGGATATAGGGGATATAGTTACTGAACCCGTCATGGTCGGATCATTCTGTCCTGAGGCTGGACTTTTTGACCGCTGCACCCCACCGCAGGGAGGTGGAACCGACCAGGTGATTCCGCCCCAGGCGACTGATGGATCCTGATAGGTTCCAGAGGGAGCTTGGGCCAGTTCCTGAAACTCTGGCTCACAACTCGGCTGAAGACCTGGTGGCCGCCTGGGATAGGACGGCCGCCGGTGCTCTGGACCGAGTCGTGCCTTTGTGGCCTCTGACCCGGCGCCGAACCTGCCTGGCTCCTTGGTTCTCCGAGGAGCTGAGGGACATGAAGCGCTGGAAAAGACGCCTAGAGAGTGGTTGGAGGTCTAGTCGCTCCGAATCCGACCGAACACTAGTTAGGTCTCATATTAAGACCTATCTAGTGGCGATAAAAGCGGCAAAGTGTAGCTACTTTTCCGCTCTTACTGCATCGGCAGATAACCGCCCAGCCACCCTGTTTAGGGTGACCCGCTCCCTCCTACATCAGGGAGCGTGGGAGGACCCCTTGCAAGGGCAGGCTGAGGATTTTGCACAGTATCTGCATGATAAAATCGCTCAGATTCGGGAAGGCTTGGACTCTGACTGGGTAGATCCGGGCGGGTTGACTGAGGCCGGTCTTGAGAATGTTATCTGGGATGAGTTCGACCCTGTGACTCCTGAGGACATGGACAGGATCCTGGGGAGGCTAAACGCAACCACATGTTTACTGGACCCATGTCCCTCCTGGTTGGTACTGGCCACCCGGGAGGTAACACGAGGCTGGCTCCAGAGGATTATAAATGCTTCTCTGAGGGAGGGGTTCTTGCCTTCCGCCTTGAAAGAGGCGGTGGTGAGGCCCTCCTCAAGAAGCCTTCTCTGGACCCGGCTGTTTTGGCAAATTACTATCCGGTCTCCAACCTTCACTTTACTGAGTGTGGTTGCGTGACAGCTTCCACAGTACCTGGATGAAACCGTCTATCTAGATCCGTGCCAGTCTGGCTTCAGGCATAGGTACAGCATGGAGACGGCATTGGTCGCATTGGCTGATGATCTCTGGAGGCCCCGGGACAGGGGTTGCTCCTCTGTTCTGGTCCTGTTAGACCTCTCAGCGGCTTTTAATACCATCGACCATGGTATCATGCTGCACTGGTTGAGGGGGTTAGGAGTGGGAGGCACCGTGTTGCGGTCGCAGTCTGTGTTGGCAGGGGGGCACAGGTCGACCTCGAGACACCTTGCTTGCGGGGTGCCGCAAGTGTCAGTCCTCTCACCGCTCCTGTTCAACATTTATGTGAAGCCGCTGGGTGAGATCATCCGTGGCTTTGGGGTGTGATGTCATCTGTACGCTGATGACACTCAGTTGTACATCTCCACCCCGGACCACCCCAATGATGCCCTCGAAGTGCTGTCCCAGTGTCTGGAGGCCGTGCGGGTCTGGATGGGAAGAAACAGGCTTCGACTCAACCCTTCCAAGACCGAGTGGCTGTGGATACCGGCGTCCCGATATAGCCAGCTGGTGCCATCGCTGGCTATTGGGGGTGAGTCATTGGCCCCCACAGAGGGGGCTCACAACTTGGGTGTCCTCCTGGACACACAGCTGTCTTTAGAAGAGCATATGACGGCCGTGGCCAGGGGGGCTTTTTATCAGGTTCGCCTGATACGCCAGTTGTGCCCCTTTCTGGATCGGGACTCCCTATGCACGGTCACCCATGCCCTCCTCACGTCTCGCCTGGACTACTGCAACGCTCTCTACATGGGGCTCCCCTTGAGGAGCACCCGGAGGCTCCAACTGGTTCAGAATGCGGCCGCGCGGGTGATTATGGGAGCGACGCAGCGCTCCCATGTAACACCCCTCCTGCGTGAGCTGCATTGGCTCCCGTTGGTCTTCCGGGTGCGCTTTAAGGTATTGGTTCTCACCTTTAAAGCGCTCCATGGCTTAGGGCCAGGGTACTTATGAGACCGCCTGCTGCTACCGATAACCTCCCACCGGCCAATACGCTCTCACAGAGAGGGCCGCCTCAGGGTGCCGTCGGTCAAGCAATGCCAGCTAGTGGCCCCCAGGGGTAGAGCCTTCTCAGTGGGGGCACCTGCCCTGTGGAATGAACTACCTCCCAGAATACAACTGATCCCGGACCTTCCGTAAGGCCCTGAAGACATATTTATTCCATCAAGCGGGCCTAGCCTAAATAGTTTTTTAATGGGATTTTAATTTTATAAGATTTGGGGTTTTAAATTGGGAGGCCGATTGATTTAATATATTTTTAATTGTCTTAACTTTTGTATTAGTATATTTTACTTTTGGCTGTTCACCGCCCTGAGTCCCTCTGGGGAGAAGGGCAGTATATAAATTAAATTAATAAATAAATAAAGTAAAAACCCCTTCAGGATAAAATCAGGGGAAGCACCCTGGCACTTGGTCCCTGATGAGCCGAGGGGGGACCACTCCAACAGCATCACTGCCACATCACGGGGGACCCACAACCACTTTGGGCCAGTTGGGCGAAGCGCTGAGCCCTTGATCTGGCTGGCCACAGGTTAAAAATGCTTCTGAGGAGGTCCTCCATTTATGACCACTTCTCACATTTAGGGCCATTGCAGCATCCCCGTGGCAATGTGATCAAAATCCGGACGCTCGGCCACTGGCCTGCATGTACGACGGTCACGTGATTAGCATTCCCAGCCGGATTCCGATAAGCAAAGTCAACGGGGGAAGGCAGCCTGCTTAACGACGATTCACTTAACGATGGCTATGATTCCCTTAGCAACCATGGCAAAAAGGTTGTGCCACTCACTCAGCAACTGCCTCGCTTAGCAATGGAAATTTTGGGGCTCAATCAGGATCATAAGTCGAGGACTCCCTGTATTGTGGGGAGGCTGAGAGATCCCTTAGAACCCCTGAGGATTCCCAGAGTCTGTGGGAAGAGACCCCTCTCGCCCTGAAACTCCCTTCAAGGGCCAGCCCTGCTGCCGGAGCGGGGAGGGGCCTGGGGCCAAGTACCTTTAGTCTGATCGTACAGGAGGAACCGTTCAAAGAGCTCGTGCTGGATGGGCACCTGATCCGTGGACGTATATGGCAGGATGTCCTCATGGCTCACGTAGTCCAGTCCTGAAAAGGAAGAGGAGCGGGCTGGGCTCAGTCGCAGAAACTGATTCATCTCACAGACCAGAAAGCTGCTTTGTGAACGTTAAAGCTGCCAGCACCAGAGGACCAGGACAGGCGAGGTTGTATCACCTCCGCTCCAGGGCATAATCCTGCCTCTGTGTCTAACAGCTGAACACAACTGATAACACACACCGAAAAGGTGAAGGCTTTAGGAAAAACCCACAAGCCCTTCACGTGAGAAGGATGGCTTCTCTCCGCTTCTTTGTACAACGGAGGTTTCTTCGCTTTTCAAGAATCTGGTCGCAGAATATTTTCCAGACTTTACACTACTACTCACCAAGTAGAACTTAGTGAGGCTAAATATTTTCAGGCCACCCGGGGTGAGCAAACTCTTGCCTCTCTCTCTCTCTCCCAGCCAGCCAAGGGAGGAATGAATGGGCTCAGAAACATAGAGATAAAAAGGGACACCAATCCTGCTCAGGGCAGGTATCCAAGTTGAAGCTTTCCAGCTAAATGGCCGTCCAGCTTCTGCTTGAACAGATCCAGCATCTTCTTCCTAGGTCACCTTGCTTCTACCCAACTGCTGCTACTCTCCTATCTTTCATGAGGGATCCTTGGTGCTGAGCGTGGAGGTTTTCTTGCAGATGTTTCATGACTTGACTAGGTAACATCATCAGTGCTAGAAGGGAGGGAGGGTTTCTGGAATAGACTGTGTGGTCCTTGGTGCTCTCTGAGCTTGAATGTTTTCTCGCAGCTTGGATGTTACCTAGTTGGGTCTTTTTATGACCCAACTAGGTAACATCATCAGTACCAGTGATGATGTAACATCACCAGGGCTAGCACCACTAGCACTGATGGTATTACCTAGTTTGGGTCATGAAACGTCTGCAAGAAAACCACCAAGCTCAGGAAGCACCAAGGACCCTACAGTCCTTCTCCTCCCTCTCCTAGCACCGATGGTGTTCCCTAGTAGGGTCATGAAATGTCTGCAAGAAATCCACCAAGATCAGAGAGCACCCAGGAGCCCTCATTTCAACCCTGAGCTGCAGATATTCTCTTTTATTGGCTCCCGTCTTTCAATCAGCGACTGCTTTCCTGTATTTTGATGTCCATTATTTCACAGCCTGCCCTCTGGAACCGGTCCCCCTCGCAGCCCCCTCCTCTCAAGGGTGCAAAGGGCTCTCCAGGCTGGACATGCCCACTTTCCCGCCCTCCCTTTGGCTTACCTGGGATTGCATAGAGGGCTCGGCTGTCGTCGTGGTTGGCCAAGAACGTCACGGCTTCTGTTTGGGATCTCTGAGACTGAGGGAAAAACAGGAAGGCCGGGACTTGAAGCTGCAGTCCAAGGCAGGCAGAGCCAGCGGGACTCGGATCTGAGGAAGCCTGTGTCAGACTGACGGGATAGTCCGGCCAGATTCCGACCGTGTGGCCATCACACTGCACTTTTAAGAGCCGGACTACCTGCACGGCTAAGAGCAGTGGTGGTGCAGTGGTTAAGAGTGCAAGGACTGCAGGCTACTTCTGCTGACTGCCAGCTACCTGCAATTTGGCAGTTCAAATCTCACCAGGCTCAGTGCTGACTCAGCCTTCCGTCCTTCTATGATGGGTAAAATGAGGACTTGGATTGTTGGGGGCAAGAGGCTGACTCTGTAAACTGCTTAGAGAGGTCTGTAAAAACACTGTGAAGCGGTAGATAAGTCTAAGCGTTATTGCTATCCACCAACAGGACTCTCTACTTGGGACTCTCAAGTACAGTGCTAAGGGGTCTCCCCATACCAAATGTTCCCCCCCCAATATGGAACCTGCCATGGTACTGGCAGCGGTGGCCTCTCACATTGGGGGGAAATGTTGGGTAGAGGCTTTCTTAAGGCCCACTGCATTGGGGGAATGGGGGACGGGGGAACAGACAGTTGCTTGCAGAATGTTCTAACCCTGAGAAAACTCATTGTCTGTCTGCTTCCATTGCTGAGCTCTTAAAGTCTCAGTTGGCATTTTAGAGTTCCTGCTTTTTTCTAATTTCAGCATCTCAAATCTACTCCTATTTGCAAAACGAGCTTGTTCGTTTCCATTCCCTTTCCAAAGACTCCCCATTGCCAAAGGCTTGCCTGCTCAGTGCCTAGAACATGGCTGGCTGGGGAATTCTGGGAGTTTTAAAGTCTTAAAAGTGGCCAAGTTTGGAGCTCCTTGGCCCAGAAGGTCACCATATTGGTGATCCAGATGTATGAAATGCCTCCCAAAGAGTTGAATTTAACTGACTCATCTTAGAGCACTTATAAAAAATAATGGAAACGGCAAGAGATTAAGGCAGGAAATGCCGCTGACCTGAGAAACTGCATTTCATTAATAACATTAAGACAACTGGCTTCCAATGTATCGCTCACGGGTGGATGACCAAGAACATCAGAAGGTGGGGCTCATCCACTCCAAGGCAAGGGAGGAGGGAGGGACTAGATTGCTCACCTTTCTACATCATCAGACCAGATTTGGGGAGCAGGGATGGGACTCCCCATAACTCTCGGAAGCTCAGAGTGTCAGACTAGCTAAGTGTCCTCAGAAACAGTGACCTTGATTTATTTATGTATGAAATAGATTTGCCACCCATCTCGCATCCAATGACTATGAACGGCTTACAATATAAAAAACACTGAGAAACATTAAAATCATCCATCGTAAAAAACACAGCGATAAAAATATTAACAGGTAAAATCATAAACATGAGATGGCAAAAAGTGAGACAGACAAATGAAGGGGGGGGGGAGAGTTGAATTTTAATTAAGTCACCCATCTCCACTATGAAGCTTCTCCATCAGGCAGAGCCAGATCATAAGGCAGGAGGGTGGGAGCCCATCTCAACTTGGGGGAGTGAGACGTTCCAGGGGGCAGGAGCCACAGCAGAAAAGGCCCTTCTCTTGGACACCAGCAGCCAGAATTCCTTGACTGACAGGATCCGCAGCATGCCCCCTCTGACAGTGCAGGTGGGATAGGCTGATCCCATCGGGGCGAGACGGTCCTTCAGGTAGCCTGGACCCATGCCAGGCAGGGCTGAACATGCTCCCACTTTTATCCATGCCACCATGGGAGGGAGGGAGGGAAGGAGGGAAGGAAGGAAACTGGAAGCACTTACTATATGTGGGCAGTCGCGAGCATCAATCAGGACCTGATAGTAAGTGTGTGTCTTGCCTTTCACTTCTTTGGATCCATGTCCAGCAGCAGAATCACTCCTGGAACAAGATGGGCTGGGTTGAAAAAGCCGCTTTCTTAGCAGACTGACAGCAACCACAGGCGGTCCTCGACTTACGACCACAATTGAGCCCAACATTTCCGTTCCAGGAAAAGAAAATTGTTAAGTGAATGTGTCCCTTTCTTGTCACAGTTAAGTGAATCGCTACAGTTGTTAAGTTAGTAACGGGGTTGCTAAACAAATCCGGTTTTTCCCCATGGACTTTGCTTGTCAGAAGGTCGCAAAAGGGGATCACGTGACCCCGGGACACGGCGGCCGTCTTAAGTCCATGCCAGTTGCCAAGCTATGGGGATGCTGGAAAGGTTGTAACTCAAAAATGGTCATAACTCACTTTTTTCAGTGCCGTTGTAACTTCGAATGGTCACTAAATGAATGGTTGTAAATGGAGGACTAGCTGTGTATTTTACCTACAACCGGCCGTGCAACTGGCCATTGAGCCAGACGCCCCGATCAAAGAGCTGCCCAATGCCTTAAGGAAGCAGACGTTCCCCACTCTGTGTAGGAAAACCCCGGCTCTTCTGTTATTTTGTAGTCTGAATTCACCCCAGTGGATCTGAACCCAGCACTGCCTGATGCTGTTGTCCCTGCAAGAAACCCCCACTGCTTCTGCCCTATGCAAACTTTAGTCTGCAAGTCCCTGTAGGAATAGACACGGAGTTTACAAAACTTAACAAAGAGAAATTGTGTCACAGAAAAACAGACTCGATACGAGATCAAATATTTTGTTTCCAAATTCCTTATTTTCATCTCTGCAGCCTCCCTCCCTCCCTCCCTGCCCTTTGCTGCCTGTCAGAG
Organism: Ptyas mucosa; assembly: GCA_012654045.1. NCBI lineage: Eukaryota > Metazoa > Chordata > Lepidosauria > Squamata > Colubridae > Ptyas > Ptyas mucosa. The sequence goes on from WNWU01000132.1 coordinate 450,748, forward strand.
TAAGGGATGTGGAGGCTTCTCAATAGAGCCCCGTTTCTCTGCTCCCTCAGTCCCGAGCGACTGCCCACACTTACTTTTCAGGCACAGGAGAAGCGACATCTCGGTCGTACAACCTGGCTTGCCAAGGAAAGAGGACAATTCCCCGGTATCCGAATATACTGTGGAGGAACAACTGCAACAGAAGGTGGGAGAAAGGCATCAAGATAAGCAAGGCAGGTGTCAGAGAGGCAGAATACACATATATCGAAGAGGGAAGGAAGGAAGGAAAACACCTCCCTGGAGCAGATGTGGGGAGAGGAGGCCTCCAGGTTTGATGGAGCTGACTGTTACTTGCAGGGTCTCTAAGGGGGGGTGGAGGTGGGGGCACAGAAAGGTCAAGGACTCCATTCCTGTCAACTGAAATTTCACACAACGCTCAGAATTCCAGCTTGTGAGCAGAGCAGACACTCGTCATTCAAAGCAGCCTAAGGAAGTTAATACCCTTAAACCCTTTCACTTTCCTCCCAAATCTATTCTAACTGCTTTAAGCAGTCCAAGCCTTTAAACCCCACAGTGATATTTTCACTTCCCGGTTGCCAGGAGGCCGTGTCTACTCACCCCAGACCACCAAGCAAGGAATGGTTTACCAAAACATTTATATTTATTTATATCCCACATTTATTACTTTATAAATAAGTCAAGGTGGCAAACGTACCCCATGCATTTTCACCATAACAGCAGCCCTGTGAGGTGGGCTGGGCCAAGAGAGAGGGACAGGCCCAAAGTCATCCATCCGGCTTTCGCACCTAAGGCAGGACTAGAACTTACCATCTCCTGGTTTCTAAGTCAGCCTTTTAACCACTAGATCTAGGGTGTCAAAACTCGCAGCGTCACATTGTCGTCACGTGACGCATCTTGACTTTTTCCCCCTTTTCTAAACCAGGGCTGGGCGTGGCCTGCGCATGAACCATCCGGCCCGCAAGTTTGAGGCCCCTGCAGTAGACCAAAGTGGCTCTCCACACGCCATATAAACTGTCAGGAGGCGACCCTTCTTCATGGTGCCAACCAGGAAATGAACCAATGTGAGGATGAAGGTTTGTTCTGAGCTCCTGCGGTTGGATTATCCCCTCAACTCCGCTGAAAAGGTTACCTAGCCTGGTAACGAAACGTTCAGAAACCAGCCCACGAGCTGAGAGAACGAACCTTCACCCTCATCCTACAGCCGAGCTACAGGGTTTGTGGGGTTCTATGCGGTTGGTGGTTTTCTTGCAGATGTTTCAGGACCCAAATAGGTAACATCATCAGTGCTAGAAGGGAGTGAGGTTTGTTGAGAGGAGGAGGAGGAGAAGGAGGCGGAGGACTGGGTTCTTTGATGCTCCCTGAGCTTGGTTTTTTTGCAGACATTTCATGATCCAAGTAATATCATCAGTGCTAATAGGAAGTGGGGTCTCAAGAGGAAGGAAGGAAGGAAGGAAGGAAGGAAGATGAAAATGACAATTGGTGCTCTCTGAACTGGGTGGTTTTCTTCCAGACATTTCATTACCTGACCAGAGAACATCATCCCTGCCTTGAGGGAAGGGCTTGCTCCCCGTTATGGTCAGAGCGAAGCTGTTCCATCCACACGACTGACTTACCTGTCCCGTCTCGTATTTGCCATGCTGCTTTGGCACTTCAAAGACCCCTACTGTCTCCAAGACTTTGCCCTCGGGGCGATTCCTAGAGTTGGGGGAGAGAGTGGCGTTAGGCTCTCCTGGCAGGGCTCCAAAAGGATGACCCAAGCAACAACAGTATCCGAAGTGCCCTTCCAAGCCCAGGTTCCCCCCTTCAGCCCCCGCCAGTTAAGTTCCGTCTGGCCATGGGAATGCCAGGAGGTCACGGCGAAAGGCGCAATAAAGAGCACCACCAGGTGTTAAAGTTTAACCACAAAGCGCATTGCGGTCTCAATGACCACAAGTTTAGAAGACGTTCAGAGAGCGGCCCTGGCTGAACCCTGAGAGGAATAACTTAGAGCAGGGTCTCCAACCTGGGCAACTTTAAGACTTGTGGACTTCAACTCCCAGAGTTCCTCAGCCAGCTTTGAATTGAAGTCCACAAGTCTTAAAGTTGCCCAGGTTGGAGACCCCTGACTTACAGCTGTTGAAGATCAGGAGATAGAGCAGGAATCGGCAACATGGCCCTTGCAACCAATACTGTGTGGCCGCTTGCCTGCCACCTTTGCATTAACCAGGCTTAGAAAACCTTAAATGGGTTTCAATGCTCCCGGCCATCTTCAGGGGAGGTTCCGTCCTGCCTGCTTCCTGGGGCCTGCAAGGGTGAGGGGGGGGGGGAGACTGGGCCAAGGTCACCCGGCTGGCTGGACCAGAACTCCCCTTTCTAGCTGGTGCCTTAATCTCCAGTCCTACCTGGCTCTGCATAGACAGGTAGTCCTCCACTGACCACAGTTCGCTTAGTGACCGTTCAAAGTTACAATGGCTTGACTTAGGGTCGTTTTTCACACTTATGACCACTGCAGCATCCCTGTGGTCACATGGACAGAATCCGGACACTCGGCCGACTCATATTTATGATGGTCGCTGTGTCCCTGGGTCACACGATCCCCTTTTGTGATCTTCCAACAAGCAAAGTCAATGGGGAAGCTGGATTCCCTTAACCACTGTGGCGTACAATTCCCTTGAGCACTGTCTTGCTTAGCAGCGGACAGTCTGGGCTCAATTGTGGTCGTAAGTTGACCGTAAGGACTATCTGGTACACATTTAATCCTAATTCTTTAGGGGGGTCCTACGTAGAGATGCTGGAAACCCCCTCCCCTTTGTTGCCCCCACCGACATCGCAGCCAGCGAGGGAGGAGGGAGAGGAGGGCGGGAGACCGAGACGATGCTGCCCGCCATACGAAGCCCACCGACCCGGGTCGGCCGCCTCCCGACGCGCATGCTCCGTGCGGGGGGCCAGGCGCGGCGGGGGCTGCGAGGCCAAGAGGCGGGCAACCCAGGGGATTCGACGTCCTCGGGCGCCCCCGAGGCCATCCTGCGCCCGCCGCTCGGAAGAGCCTGGGCTACCGCCGGGGACGGAGGGGCTCGGCTAGATGACCTCCAGGACCCCTTCGGGAAAGCCCCGGCGCCTCGCAGGCCGAACGCGCCCCGGGGCCTTTGGGGAGGCTCTTAGGTCGAGCGGCGTCCCCTTCCCGCCCGCCCGCCCGCCCGCGACCCACCGGGAGGAGAGGCAGCGCCGCGGGGGCAGCAGCTCCGGCCTCGCCCCGAGAGCCGCCCAGGCCGGGACCCGCAGCCCCCAGCGCAGGCAGCAGGAGGAGGAGGAGGAGGAGGCCCGCGCCCGGCCCAGTGCCGCCCAACACCGGCTCCTCGCCGCCGCCGCCGCCGCCATTCCGCGGCCCGAACGAAGAGGCGTCTCTCAGGGCCCACCGCGGCCCATAATGCCCCGCGCGGCCCTTCCGCGCAGCGGTTTGGCCCCTCGCGCGCGCCGTAGAAGGAGTGGGAGAAAAAAAGAAGCAGAGGAGCGCGCTTGGCGACGGAGAGGCAGCTTCGGGGTCCGCAGCGCAAAATATGTCGCGATCCCTGGCTAGCGGGCCGCGCTGGTCTTGCGGGCCGTCTCCCCCTGCGCCTCATGACGGCAAGTCAAGGAGGAGACCTCAACGAGGCCCCATAAAGGAGCAGCTGAGCAAGGAGGGAAAGGGATGCCTCAGGCGCCCCTGAGCGAGGCCCACCGCTGGGGCGCTGCCTCTAGAGGGCGCTGGGAGGGCAGGAGAGAGGATGCAGCCGGAAGGGACCCGGAAGCTGTTTCCGGGTGATGAGGCGTCTTCTACTCCTCCGCCTCCCCGGCCGGAAGCCCCACCGGTCATGTGACCGTCTCAAAATGGCGTCGTCTCTGAAGGCTGGGCAGCCGCTGCGCCGGTTCTTATCCAGCCCCGAAGCGAGCGGCGTCCCCGAATCGCTGAGGGCGGAGCTGGCGGCGGCCCTGGCCGAGGGCGGCCTGCCTTTCGCGCTTCTCCGGAAGCTCCAGCGGGCTCTGCGGGAGGAAGGCGCCCCGGCCGCCGGTGAGTCTCTCCCTCCGCCCACAGCGGGGAAGGGTGGGCTCCGGAGACAGCCGAGTCCGGGGCGGAACCTCCCTGCTTCTCCGAAGGGCAGAGGCACGTTCGGATGGCACGACTCGCTCCCCCGTGGCCCCATAAGGCAGGTGGTAGTCCTCGACTTACGGCCGCAATTGAGCCCCAGATCTCCCTTGCTAAGCAAAGCAGTCGTTAAGTGAGCCTTGTCCCCATTCTACCACCTTCCTTGCCAGAGTTATTAGGTGAAGCACTGCAGCTGAAACTGCAGGCAGCCACTTGTCAGAAATGGTATGGGGTCTCCTGCTTGAGCAGGGGGTTGGACTAGATGACCTCCAAGGCCCCTTCCAGCTCTTGCTATTCTGATCAGTTGTTAAATTAGTAGCAAGGTTGCTAAGCGACTCTGGCTTCCCCATTTGTCAGAAGGTCCCAAAAGGCGGTCACGTGACCCCAGGATGTTGCAGCTGTCATAAATATGAGTCAGTTCCAAAGGTCCGAATTTTGACCGTATGACCATGAGGTGATGCAACGGTCGTAAGTGTGAAAAAAGGTCATAAATAACTTCAGTACCTTTGCAACTTCAAAAGGTCACTAAATGAATAGTTGTAAGTCGAGGACTGCCTGAAAAGTGGTTTTAGGATCTGGCCTACCTCAAAGGGCTGTTATCAATTTTGCAACTGTGAAGATGTCTCCCCACCCCCACCTGTGTCCCAAAGAGAACTCTGTGTGTGTGTGTATCTGCCAACACACACCAATGGCTAACAGAAACATCGCTTAGGAGGAAGGAGCCCCTGAAAAATACTTAAACTCAAAGATGTGAGAGCCAGTTGGGAGAGTGGCGAAGGCACAGGACTACACACCGGCACAGCCGCCTTGGGTAGGAAGCCATCTGGGTAACCTTGAGCCAGTCACGCACGCACACACAAACACACACACACTCTTCTAGGAAGCAGCAATTGCCAAACCACTTTTGAAAAAAAATGTTGGTAAGAAATCTACAGAGACTTGTTGCAGGCAGTTGTCAGAAATCTGATTCAAAGGGACTAAAAAAACCCAAATTCAAAAATATTGATTTTAAATTACAACTCTGTAAAAAATTCATCCATATATTTTTAAGTAACTCTCTGAGAGAGTCGCATAGGGTTCATCTTGCCTGCAATTTAAAATCAATAGAATTATTTTTCTGTCCTATAAGATTCTCTTAATGCCCTGTATGGTTCACCTTGTTGTACCACTAAGAATTCCAGGCTGATACTTATTTGCTTTTCAAGATGTGCTTGTTTCTAGGACTGAACCCAAATTGTCCGGCAGAAGGCAAGTCCTGGCCCTTCTCTGCAATGATCCCAAGGTAGTAAATGATTCCTTGGGTGTCAGAATGTTGTTTTCCAGGTTGCCTGTGCTGTATTTTGCTGTGCTTGTTTGCACAGTGGTTCAGCATGGCTGCATTTTAATTTAATTTAATTTAATTTCAGATTTTTATACCACCCTTCTCCCTAAGGACTCAGGGCGGTGTACAGCCAAAATTAAAAAACATAGAATACAAACATTAAAAACAATTAAGAATATATATAAATTTGGCCCCATACATTAAAAAGTGACTAACCAATTAAAACATTTAAAATTATTTTTTAAGCCAGCCCGGCTTGCTGAAAAAGATAGGTTTTGAGGGCACGGTGGAAGGCACTGGGGTCATGGATTCTCCTTATCTCTGGGGGCAGCTGATTCCAGAGGCTGGGTGCCCCCACAGAGAAGGCTCTCCCCCTGGGGGTCACCGGGATACATATAAATCAAATAAAAAAAAATAGTTTGGCTGATGGCACTCTGAGGAGGCCCTCTCTGTGGGAGCGCACGGGTCAATGGGAGGTCATCGGTAGCAGCAGGCGGTCTGGAAGATAGCTAGGCCCTATGCCATGGAGCGCTTTAAAGGTGATAACCAACACCTTGAAGCGCACCCGGAAGACCACCGGAAGCCAGTGCAGCTCGCGCAGGAGCGGTGTTACGTGGGAGTGCCATGCTGCTCCTGTCACTACCTGCGCAGCTGCGTTCTGGACCAGTTGGAGCCTCCGGGTGCTCTTCAAGGGGAGCCCCATGTAGAGAGGGTTGCAGTAGTCGAGGCGAGAGGTGACAAGGGCGTGAGTGACTGTGCACAGGGAATCCCGATCAAGAAAGGGCCGCAATTGGCGAATCAGGCGAACCTGACAAAAGGTCCCCCTGGTTACAGCCATCAGATGTTCCTCCAAGGACAGCTGCATATCCAGGAGGACTCCCAAATTGTGAGCCCTTTCCGTAGGGGCCAGAGACTCGCCCCCAATAGTCAGTGATGGAGTCAACTGACTATATCGGGATGCCGGGAGCCACAGCTACTCAGTCTTGGGAGGGTTTTATTTTATGAAATAAATGATGGCTCTGGGATTAATTTAAGAAAAGCTGCTCTGATACTTTAAAAAAGCAAACTATAACTAACAAACTAACAGCTTTGCTCTTGAGAAAACCGTGGCTTCACTAGGGAAGCATGAAATTTTGGGGGTAATTCCTAATGTCAAAGGCATATTTTTTTAATAGCTGCACTTGCAGGTTCCTATCTGTTTTTATTGCATTCTGTGTAATGCCAGGTTCAGGCTTTGCTTGATTATTAACTTGGAAGCATGCCATCAGCATTGGTCTGAAAAGATGGAATTTTGCTCCACTGCCTGCCCTGGGCCAGGGTTTCTGATGGAAACATTTGCCTCAATTTTGCCTTGTCTCATTTTCAGGTTCTCCAGTGTATCTTCATGAACTGTTGGAAGGCAGTGAAATCTTTCTCCCTGAAGTGACAAAGCCACCCAGGGTACGTATCGGGCATGACAGGTAGTGCTCGACTTACAACATTTAGTGACCATTCAAAGTTACAACGATACTTATGACTTAAGCTAAGCATAGTATAACACTCATCAGATAACTATCACCTCGCTCCAGTGGAATTGCCTTGCCTCATTCCCACTGGCAGGAGAGGCCTTTTCCAGACCCCATTGGCCAAGGAATTTTGGCTGCCTGGATCAGGGAGAAGAGCCTTCTCTCCCGCTAGAATATCTTGACCTCTGGAGTGGGATCTGTTTCCACCCTGGTTCAGCCGGTTGGCTTGGGCCTCCAGTGGAAACACATTACCCTGGATGTGGTTGACTGAATGAGAGGCAAATGTCCAGCCCTGAACCCTCTGTGCTCTTGACTTTAATCAGTTATTTATTTAATGCTTGTTAATTTTAATGCTTTGAGTGCCTTTATATCTCTATTTTATGCTATTGGAAGCCTCCACGTGTCACTCTAGACAATGAGATAGGTAACATATGGAAGGATGGATGGACAGATGGATGGATCTAGGAGGCAAAACACAAAGTACAGGGGCCCCTTTTTCCCTTTGTCCCCCAAATGTAGCATCCAGTCCCTTTGAGCCATTCCCAGGTAGGTCATTTTTCATTTTAGGACCATAGAGTTGGAAGGGACAGAGAGAGTTCCTGACCTATAACCCCGAAGCCTCCAGTGAAGGAGACCTGTGGTAGCCCTCCACAGTCTGGCGGTTCCTCCTGATGCCTTGGCTGGATTTTTTTCCTTGCAGTGTCTCCCTCTGGTTCTCGTCCTGCCCTCTGGAACAACAGAGAAGGAGCCCACTCCCTCTTTTCTGTGACAAGCCCTCTGATAGCTGAACACTCCCTTCCTCTTCCCTTCCATCTTCCCTTCCGCCGGCTAAATTATCCAGATCATTTGACTCTTCCTCCAGTGAAGGAGGTCTTGTTTTTCTCACCATCTTGAGAAACCATCCACTTTCTCTGAATTTGCTCCTGGATTTTATTGCTCTATTTGAACTGGGGCACCAAGAACTGAACTGAACTGAGGACATCAGTGGAACAGCTTCCCTCCAGAAGTTGTTGATGCTCCATCACTGGGTGTTTCTAAGAAGAGACTGGATTTGTTTGGAATGGTAGAGGCAGTGGTAAAATCCAATTTTTTTACTACTGGTTCTGTGGGCGTGGCGTTGATTGGTGGGCGTGGCTTGGTGGGCGTGGCAGGGGAAGGATACTGCAAAATCTCCATTCCCACCCCACTGGGGCTAGCCAGAGGTGGTATTTGCCAGTTCTCTGAACTACTCAAAATTTCCGCTACCTGTTCTCCAGAGCCTGTCAGAACCTGCTGGATTTCACCCCTGGATAGAAGGTAAAAGTGTCCAAACTTGGGAACTTTTAGATTTGTGGACTTCAGTTCCCAGAGCTGGCTGTGGAATTCTGGGAGCTGAAGGCCACAAGTCTTAAGGTTCCAAGGTTGGACCTCACTGGTATATGGACTCCTGCTTGAAGAGGTGGTTGGACTAGAAGACCTCCAAGATCCCTTGCAGCTCTGTTATTCTCTTAAGTGGGATCTGACCAGGAGAGAACAGACTGCAGACACATTTTTGTTAAATGTGTGTTCATTTCTGAAAAAGTTTGTGTTGGTCTTTCTGTTTCAGAACCCAGAATTAGTGGCCAGGCTGGAGAAGATCAAAGCTCAGTTGGCAAATGAGGAATACAAGCAGATGACAAGGAACATCAACTGCCAGGTCAGGGGGACGTGCAGAGCTAGAGCTATTTAATTATTAGATTTTTATCCCTCCTTTATTATTTTATAAGTAACTCAAGGCATCAACCCCAAAAGTGCTTTTCAAAAGGCAACTGGGCTTTTTTCCCTTCAAAATGTTTAGCTTCACATCCAAGAAGCTGCTTCTGTTCAAGGAAAAAAAACCCCAAGAAAATAAATATCTATGGAGCTTCTCCGTCATCCAGGTCATGGTTGTCCCAAAGGTGCTTTTTCAAGAGGCAGCTGGACTTTCTGGTTTTTCTTTCAAGGTGTTTCGCTTCTCATCCAAGAAGCTTCTTCAGCTCTGCCTGGATGGTGGGGAAGGGAAGCTCAGGAGGATCTTCAGCCAATACAACCTATGTGCACACTTCAAACCCAAGAACACACTATGGCAGAAGTTGTCCACCCCAAGGATAAAACGCCCAGACACAAACTGAGCAATGTGGTATATGCAGTACAATGCAGTGAGCCATGTGCAGATATGTACATTGGGGAAACAAAACAACCGCTTCGTAAACGCATGGCGCAGTCTAGGAGAACAAACCATCAGGAATAGATTCAGGACTTCCATCTGCACTGGAAAGACAAAGGCCCCTCTTTTGAAGACAGCAAAGTCCACCTTTTGGACAGAGAGGACTGCTGGTTTGAAAGAGGGGTCCAAGAGGCCATCTGTGTCCAAATTAAACAGCCCTCCCTCAGTGGGGGGGGGGGGGGAGGGGAGGGAGGAATGCGACATCATACATCCCCAGTCTTCAACACAGTCCTTTCAGCAGTTCCAAGAAGGCTCCACACCCATTTGCAGCACTCAGGTGACCCTGAAGACACAGATAAGCCTCCAGATGGCCTCAGTGACTCCCTAAAAGGATGCAAATGTCCAGCTGTCTGTAAGGAATATAAATTCTTCCATTCAGTCCCACCATCCAGTCAGAACTGAGGAAGCTTCTTGGATGAGAAGCGAAATGTCTTCAAAGGAAAACCAGAAAGTCCAGTTGCCTCTTGAAAAAGCACCTTTGGGACAACCAGTGTTATTTCCCTGAGCTCTCTGCAAACCCTGAGGTCCTCTGTGTTTCAGCAGCCCATGACAGCAATAGATGAGAATATTTGTAGCTCAGTGTGGAAAATGTGGAGTCCTTGGTGCTATCTGAGCTGGGTGGCTTTCTTGCAGATGTTTCATTACCCAGCTAGGTAATATCACCAGTGCATCCAGTCACCCCACTAACTCATGGCAACCCCTCATCAAGGGCTGCAGAACGAAGAAGGGGCACCTGGAAGGGAGTCTAGCCTGGAGGAGGAGGAGGAAAGCGCCTACAGGGGCCATAATCAAACATCACAGCCAAGGCTTTGCCTTCCGAGACAGTCTGTCTCCTGAGACGTAGGGAGGAGGGCCCCCAGGAGGCCCTTTTCCGTTCAGCCTGGACTGGCCTTGGCTGGAGCCAGTGGCTGAGCCTCAGCTTTGCATGCAGGAAGGCCCCTTCAGTCCCTGGGGTTTCCCTGTGCTGATGCTCCAGAGAGGCACCGACCCCCGAATGTGCCTGGAGCAGCAGATCCCCTAGAGCTGACCCTGCCTGTGCAGGCCAGGGCACCTGGAGAGCCTGAGCGCCGCATAGGCCAGCGGCCTCGTTCAGGCTGAGCCCTGGGTTCTTGGCCAGCTGACGAGAGGGGAGGGCGGGGACCCTGGGCTGAGAAGTGACGGGATCTTCTCTTCCCCCTCCAAGGAGCTGAACCACCCTGGCACCCTGGCTGATCTCGGGAGGCAAGGTGAGTAGCTGCTTTGAAGGCCGGCAGACTGTCAGGTGGGGCTGGATCTGCCTCTCCTCAGTGAAGGGGGGCTCCCGGGAGGTGGGGCAGGGGCAGATGACATCCTTTGGGGAACTGAACCTGCCCTCTGGAACATCTCTCGCCCCAGCCCCCATGGAGTGGGGTTGGCCCCGACCCTCCTGACCTTCCAGAAGGCCCGGCTCTGCCACTTGGCCTGGGGCTCCAAAGGGGGAGGGGGGCGCTTCACATTGGGGGGGTGGGGGTGGATAGATTAACAGTCCCACCTCATTCTAGTCCCTCCCTGCCCATCTTTTAATTGGGGCTCAGTATTCGTGTCTTTCAGGTTTTGTATAGTTTTTATCCTTTTAAGATTGTAAGGCGGGGCCCAGAGTTGCCCTTTGATTAGATAGCTGCCAATACATTTTACAAATAAATAAATAACCCTCCACAACCTTTGGGAGCCCTTCGGGAACTTTTGGTGGAGGATCAGGGAGTGTTAATCCCCAAGGAGGTGCCCTTCCGGATCAAGACTCACGGCGCAAATGGGGCCAAAAGGTGGTGGACAATGTAGTGTGAGGCCCGATCCAGCAGTGGGCGGGTGTGGCTGTCCCGGGGGTTGATGAAGCGCAGGTCCCAGCATCCTTTGCACAGGGCAGGGATGCTGGGAGTTGTAGTTCAGCATCCTCTGGAGGACCCCTGCAGGTGCTTTGAACAAGGTAAGGGCTCCTACAGTTCCCGGCCGGCCACCGGCACGTCTGCCAAGAGTCGAGCCACCCCAGGTGGAAGCCTGGCGACCTCTCTGGACGCCATTTCTCCCCTCCGCTCTCCCAGTCAGGTCAGCCAAGGCAGTGACCGTCACCCTCATCAACTTCCTCGTCACGGTGGGAGCCACCTTTGCCTGCGCCTTCCTGGGCAGCCAGTACATCTTCACCGAGACGGCAGCGGTGAGTAACACCTGGCTGGCTGGAGGGGCCATGGGAGCCCCTTGGGAGGCAGGCAGCTTGGGATCCCCCGGGGCCGGCAGGAAGTTCTTGCAGGGAGTTCACTCCACTCCCCTACCTTGACTTACGACCACAGTTGAGCCCAAGATGTTATGTAGCTAAGCAAGACAGTGGTCACCTGTGCTTTGCCCCATTTTGCAACTTTTCTTGCCACCATTGTTAAGGGAATTCCTGCAGTTGTTAAGTGAGTCACACGGTTCTTAAATGAACCCGGCTTCCCCATTGGCTTGGCTTGTCCGAAGGTCGCAAAAGGGGATCACGTGACCCCGGGCCATAAAAACGGGCAGTTGCCCAAGTATCTGAATTTGATCCTGGGAATGCCACAACCGTTGTAAGTGTGGAAAACGGTCATAAGTCACTTTGTTTGAATGCCGTTGTAACTTCGAAGTCAGTAAATGACCCGTTGTAACTCAAGGACTCCCTGCATTGCCTGAACATAGCCATGGTTTACTCCATTAACCTGGTTTCCTGGTCTCCCACATCAACTGGGACAAAAGTTGAGCTAAAAGGCGGGACTTGTGAGGGCAGCCAGGGGCCCTTTGCCACCAGCACAGGCGGGGGGGGAGGGGGGCTCCTGGCAGGGGGTGCAAGAGGCAGAACTGACCCCCCCTTCTTCCTTCCAGCGGGTGATTGCAGCCGTGATCGCGGCCTCCGTGGTGGGCCTGGCCGAGCTCTACGTGATGGTGCGGACAATGGAAGGGGAGCTGGGGCAGCTGTAGGCCAGGGCTGGGCTCCCTGCAGCCGGTTCCTTTGGCTCCTCCGGCGCTCCTCACCCCAGGGAGGTGGCCTCCGGACCCCCGACCTTCCACAGATCCGCGAGGGGCCGCTCAGGAGGAAGGAGCCCTTCGCCCAGCATGGACAGAGACGCAGCTCTGCCTTCCCCAGCCCTGCTTTGACGCCAGGTGGGCCCCTGTCTGCCATCTGCATCCAGGGGCCTCCTCCCCACAGCCGCCTGGGCCTTTCTCCTCTGGGGCTGGAGCGGGGGAGGGGCGGGGGCAGAAAAGCCACTTCCCAGCTTGGGGCTGCTGGTCCCCCGAGTGTGAGAGGGAGGGAGCTGTCTCTGAGCGGCCGTCCACGAGGGAGCCCCTGCCCTTGCCCCCTTTGCGGGACTTTTGGGGGCAAGGGCCTTGCCTGCTCAGCTGGGCGGGGTATCCCCATAGCTTTGTGCTCCAGCTACCAAATTCTGGATGACACTGGAGCTTTGTGGTGTGCAATAAAAAGTAACTTGCAAAACGGTGTGGTGGACTCTGCAGGAAAGCTACTCTAAGCATCCTCTGTGCTAGAAGGGAGGAGGGGGGCTGCCCCCCGTTTTTGTTCATTGGTGTTGGTGGGTGAGGGGCTCCATAATCCCTGCGATCCACCGGCTGCCTGGGAACAGGTGAGGGGTGGCCCTTCTCCCCTGATCCTCCTCTTTCTCGTACCTGCTTCAAGCTCCACCTGGTACGGTGGTTCTGTGGCCTCCTGGCAGGGGTGAAGGGGGGGGCAGCGCCTTCTCCCAGCTCTTTGCCCTGCCCACCTCTCTGCCAGTCTTGCCGCTGCCCTCCCCCCCTCCAGCTGACTTGTTCTGCAGATGTGAAGCAGACCCCCTGAAGTTGGGGGGGATAACATTAATTTTTATGTTGCCTTTATTACTTCGTAAGTAACTGAAGGCAGCTAAAATCTTCCTATCCGCCCCCCAACAACAAGTCTGTGAGGTGGGCTGAGCTGAGAGAAAAGGACCGGCCAAAAGTCACCCAGCCGGATTTCCCTCTGTCCACAAACCCTAGACAGTCTTCGGAGTTCTGCACAACCTCTGGCAACTCGGAAGAGGAAGGGGCTGGGGCAAACGGGGAGGCTACTCTCTTTATAGGGTCACCCGCTAAGTGCAGCAGCGGGCCTGCAGAAACACAAGTCAAGCCCCCCTCCCCCCATTTCTAAAGGGGGCCGGGAGGGCTCCAGGACCCCCTCCCCTTGCCCAAGGAGACAGAGGCGGCCAGGCTGGGTGGGTGGCAGGGAGACTTTATTGGGCCGGTCAGCAGGTCCAGAGGGCTCCGTGGCCGAGCTCAGAGCAGGTCCTCGGAGGGGCAGCCCAGCCAGTATTTGGCGATGGGGCGAGGGTACCTGGGGTAGACCCAGTCCACCCGCCGCGTGTGCAGGTTGACCCGGTAGTACTTGTCTGGAAGAGAAAGGTCAAGGGTGGTCAGCCTCAAGAGCCCCAGCCCCCTCTCCCCCGCCCCTGTGTGGACACCCTTAGCTTAAACTTGTGGGAGGGGGATCATGGCAACGTTAAGACCTGTGGACCTCAGCTCCCAGAATCCCTCAGCCAGTTTCCCGAAGCGGCTACGTGGTGCAGGGATTTTGGGAGTTGAAGTCCACAGATCCTAAAACTGCAATAGCTGCCCAACCCTGCGAGGCAGAACATACAGGAAGGAATATGTTGGGGGGGGGGGAGCCGCTTCTAGGAGCATGGGCGCCCTCCCCCCTTTTAAAGTCCTGCCAGCACACGCGTTGCAATGCAGGTGAGAGCAATGGGACTTGTAGTCCACCGCCTCTGCCACGGGGCAGCCGATCCTCCCAGCTTCTTGTGGCAATGAGTTCCCTAAGTGAATCCAAGGAGGCTTTTAAGGGGGGGGGGGCTCACCGTCCACAAAGAAGTAGGCGCTCTGGAAGGGCTGGCAGGGGGAGACCAGCCAGTCGCGGTCCGAGGACTCGGAGCTGATCCCGCCCAGCGTCTCCCAGAAGGGCGACGAGTCCCAGCGGCCCCAGCGCTGCCGGCGCTGGTACTTCTTGCGGTGGCGGCGGCGGGAGGTCCTGCGGCGGGCGGGCGTCGCGGGGGGGCTCTGCGCCACGTACATCCTGCCCAGCACGGCAGCGTCCAGCCGGGAGGGCAGCCCTCGCCAGTCGCGGCCGGTGAAGCGCGCTCGGCTGGCCTCACCTGGGGGGGGCGGGCGATGAGCAGCGCCGTCGTAGGAGGGGGGGGGAAGCGCAGCGAGGGGGCCCTCCCCTCCCCCCCCGCTCACCTGGCCGGGAGCCCCCGAAGAGCAGGCGGAAGATCTCCTCCCAGCTGTCGTGGTTCAGCACCGCGTAGTGGTCGAAGACCAGCGAGGGGCTCGTCTGCTCGCACTCGGCGCGGCTCGGCTGGTGGGCGAAGTCGTAGGACCAGTAGCGGCTCCCTGCCAAGAGAGCCCCGGCCGCCGTCAGCAGAGCTCCCCTCCCCTCCCGTCCCTTCGGAAGCAGGCGGAGGGGCCCCCGACCCCCCACCCCGCCCCCGGCTCCGCCCACCTTTGAAGAAGTAGACGCGCTCGCTGGCCAGGTAGTTCTCGGCGGGCAGGGCGAGGGCGGCGTCCAGGTGGTCGGGAATGCCGTCGAAGCCCTCGGAGATGTTGCGGGGGAAGTCGGGATCCAGCCGGCCCTCGTCGAAGCGCCAGTAGAGGCTGCCCTGCAGGGCGGACGGAGAGCGGTAGGGCAGGCCCGGGGCCGCCCTCGGGGCCGCCGCCGCCTGGCCCGGCCAGGCCCGAGTGAGAGGGAGAGCCCCTTCAGGCTGGCCTTTGCGCCTCCTCCCTCCCTCCCTCCCTCCCGCCTACCTGGAAGAGGTAGGTCTTGCCCTGGCAGTTGACGCGGGTGAAGGCGGCGTCGATGGGGCCGTCGATGCCCCACACGTCCCGGATCAGCTTGGGGTAGCCTGGCCGGGCGCTTTTCTCGTCCAGCTCGTACAGGTACTCGCCTGCGCCAGACGGCCCGGGGGTGAGGAGGCGTTTGGGAGCCCCCTCCCCAGTTTCCCCTCCCCCTGGAGTCCCTCACCCCGGTTCTCCCGGAGCCTTCCTCCGAGGGCCCCGCCCTGGTGCACCTCCTGACCTCCAGAGAAGCAGCCCCCGCTGGAGAGGCGTGCGGAGCAGTCAGGATAAGGCTTGGGTAGGGTAGGGGACCTTGGGGGGGGACTCACCCCCTTGGCACGGGGATGGGACCAAGCACTTAGGGAACCCCTCTCCCTCCAGGGGCTTGGGGGGGCAGAATGCTCTCCCCCCCAAAAAACAGGGGCTGCCGCTCCCCCTTCCAAGAGGCTCAGCCCTCCAGGGGTCTAGAAGAGCAAAGGCCGGGCAGGGGGAGCCAGCCCAGGGGAGGGGAGCTTCGGTGCAGCCCCTCCAACTGGGCTACCTCGGAAAGCGAAGATGGAGCCGTTCTTCACCCTGGTGAAGGCATCGAAGGGCTGCCCGCTGCACAGACTCTCCTCCTCTCCTGGCAGGGTTGGAGTCTCTGCGGGGTCCCAGGGGCCTCCCTCTGTAGGGCCCACGGACCACTTCCCGTCTTCTGCCCAGGCATAGTCATCTGTCCAGGCCTGCTGGTCTGTGGTAGCCTGCTCATCCACAGCGTTCCCGGTGGCCTCTGGGTTGGGGAGGGTGAGCACCGGATCCGTGGTGTTGGCCAAGTTGAAGTAATCCTGGTAGTCGTCCTCTGGCTGGAGAAAGACATCCCCACGGGTCACTGTAAGGGGAGGGGGTGCCAGAAGGAAGGATTAGGGGGGGGCACGACAGCAGTCTTCCAGCACTTGAGGGGCTGCCACAAAGAAGAGGGGGTCGACTTGTTCTCTAGGGCACCAGAGGGCAGGACAAGAAATAACAGGTAGAAGATTGTCAAAGAAAAGAGCCAACTTAGGAAAATAAGGAGAAATGAGAACAATCCGTGGAATGGCCCCATCACTGGCTGGGGAATTCTGGGAGTTGAAGTCCACAGGTCTTAAAGTTGCCAAGGTTGGACACCCCTTGGTCTAGGACAAAGGAGTGGGGTGAGCTACCGGGGCGCTGCAGGTCCAAACGGAAAGGCCAAGTGCTGCACGCAGCATGGCAGAGCTGAGACTGAGCTGCCCAGATGGTAGCCGAGAAACTGCCCCCCCTCCCCTCCTCTCCCCTGCACCCGCTGCATTTTGCTCCCTCCTAGTAGTGGCCGAGCCATCCAGCAGGGAAGGGGCCTTGTTTGGGGAAGAAATGGGGCTGGTTGCCTAAGCCAGGAGCAGGAGAAGGGAGGGGCCCTGGCACTGCTCGGCTGGCAACCGAGGAAAGGGCTTGAAGCAGCCCACTCCCAGCCCCCCTTCCCCACCTCCTCTGCCAGGGAGCCTAATCTCTCTCCGCCAACCCCAGCTGGCAATCTATGCCCCCTGCTCCTACCTTTGACTTTGCAGATCGTGGCATAGTCACTGCAGCAGCTCTGGTAATACAAGCACAGGTCATCGCACTGGCACTTCTTCTGGCTGTCAAAGCCCTTGTCACAGCGGCCCTCGCAGGACTCTGGAAGGCAGAGGGGACAGGCAGCCAGGGGAGCTGGTCAGTCGGGCCTTTAAGGAAGCCTTGGGCCTTTTGTGGGGAAAGGGTATAAGGTAAAGGACGCCCTGTGGATTTTACGTCACTCGTCATTACTAACCACAACTCTGTTTCAAGGCCATTAAACCAGCACTGACCGAAGACATTTCCTCAGTCATGTGGCCAGCATGACGTCACGGAGCGCTGTTACCTTCCTACCTAAGTGGTACCTATTTATCTACTCGCATTTGCATGCTTTCAAACTGCTAGGTTGACAGGAGCTGAGACGAGGATGGGAGCTCACCCATCACGTGGTGCTCAGGTCTTGAACCTAGGCTACCGGCTTTGCATCCACCAATCTCAGTGAACTAATTAAGGGCCTGGTGGCTCAGCAGACTAAAGTGTTATTAACTGTTATTAACATCAGCTGTCTGCAATTACTGCAAGTTCAAATCTCACCAGGCTCAAGGTTGACTCAGCCTTCCATCCTTTCTAAGGTAGGTAAAAAGAGCACCCAGATTGTGGGGGCAATAAGCTGACTTTGTATAAGTATACAAAAGTCTGAAGGCTATTGCTTAACACACTGTAAGCCGCCCTGAGTCTCCAGAGAAGGGTGGCATATAAATCAATTTTTTTTAACAAAAACAACAAACTGCTGAGCTACCGTGCCATCCCTATTTTGTGGGAAGGGTCTCCAAATCTTGGAAGCCCCCTGAACCTGCCTCCTGTCTCTTGGGGATGGACACATCTGTCAGGAAGCCACCAGCACGAGTTTCCTGGCAGAATGTAGGGGTTCCACTGAAGCTCCCTTGATGCTAAACTGGTGACCCAGGGCTCCCAGCCTCTGGTGGGAGACCTCCAGTTGGGAGCTGGTGGCTCACCGAGAGAAGAACCTGCTGGACAAGAAGGGACAGTGGTCTAATCCAGTAGGACCTGCCTGTGTTGTGACCCAGTTGCAGTGGGAGAGTCCCCTCTGGACATGGATATCACATTCCCCCCCACCTCTGATCTGCTTCCTTCTAACCCCAACCTTAACCCTTGGGGTCCAACAGTGCTGCCTCTGATGTGTGGCCATTGTGGGGCGGATGGTGTCCTCCAGGGATTCGTCAGGTCTTCAAAATTTCCTAACAGTGAGAACAATTAACCAGTGGAATGACTTGCCTCCAGAAGTTGTGACTGCTCCGTCACATCGGGGTCTTCCATAAGAGACTGGACAGCCGTTTGTCCGGAATGGGGTAAGATAAGGATGTCCATCCAAGCATGGGAATTTTAAGAGTTGTGGACTTCAACTTCTGGGAGTTGAAGTCCACAAGTCTTAAAAGTTTCAAGTCGGGACACCCCAGATGCAAGATCTTCTGCTGAAGCAGGGGGTTGGACTAGAAGACCTCCAAGGTCCCTTCCAATTCTTTTATTCTGTTCTCTCTCTGATCACATGTATTGATCCCATCAAGACCAAAAACAAAGTCTGGAGTAGTAGAGGATCTTCAGCCACAGGCGGGGTTGGACTAGAAGATCTCCAAAGTCCCTTCCCACTCTGTTATTCTGTTCTATTAAAATCTCATATCCAACAACTTACTTTCTAAGCCCCCCAGAGTCGTAACAGATGAGTGGCTAACAAATTTCATAATAAATGAATAAAAGCTGAGCTCTTTCCCACCCCTATGAAAAGACCTCCAAGGTCCCTTCCAAGCCCCCTGGTTCTTGGATCCAAAATGTTGGGCAGCTTTTCTTCTCCAGGTGGGTCGCACACAGAAGGGGCTGCTCCTCCTTGTCCTCCTGAATTCCATGGAGGCTCCCGGGTGCCCAGACGGGGCGAGGGTGGGCGGACTGGGACTCACCTTCAGCTGCAAAGGACCCGCAGAGGCAGCCCAGCAGGAGCGCCAGACGCAGGAGCTCCATGGTGTCCAGTAACCGGGCCCTCGGCTTCTGGCTGGGCTGCCCAGCCTCCCCCACACTAAAGCCTTGTTTGTTCAGCTTGGCCCCTCCTCGTTTGGAGGGAGCAAACCCAGTTGGTGAGGTCATTGGCAGAGGGTCTTTGGCTCACTGTCCTCCCCTCCGCCTCCGCCTCCTCCTGGCACCTCTGCCCTCCCTTTGAAGGCTTTGAAAGGATCAGGAGTCGGCCAGGAATGTGGGGGGCTGCAGTGCTGGTTTTCTGCAGGCATTAGAAGTTGGGGCGAGATGGTGGCCTGCCATTGCACCCCCATCCCCGAGCCTGGGAAAGGAGGCCTCCTTTCTTGACACAGAGCCAGCAGGCAGCATCGCCGGGCAACACGCCTGGCAGGGAGGGAGAGTCTCAGCACATCCCCAGCTTTTGTCTCAGGGATGCGGGGGGGGGGGGGGTGAGCCCTGCCTGCCAATGGCACAAACAAGGAACAGTGGGTGGCCCGGGCAGGACCCTGAGAGAAGAACAAATCAACTGAGCTGGAAGGGACCTTGGAGGTCTTCTAGTCCAACCCCCTGCTCCAGCAGGAGACCCCATACCATTTCAGGCAAGGGGCTGTCCAGTCACTTCTTAAAAACCTCCGGTGATGGAGCACCCACAACTTCTGGAGGCAACTTCTGTTCCACTGGTTGATTGTTCTCACGGTCAGAAAATTTATCCTTAATTCTAAGTTGCTTCTTTCCTGGATTAGTTTCCATCCATCACTTCTTGTCTTGCTTTCAGGTGCTTTGGAGAATAGATCCGACCCCCTCGTCCTTGTATTGGGGGTCAAATCTATTCAAATATTCAATATTGGAAGATGCTATCAAGTCACCACTAGTCTTTCTTTTCATTAAACTAGTCATACCCAGTTCCTGCATTGGTTCTTCCTGTGTTTTAGCCTCCTTATTTTTCACGAAGTTAATGTTTGCATATATTAAGAATGAGTGAAAGGCAGAAAGGGGCTGCCATGAAGCATCAACCCCCCCCACACACACACTTATGAGAGGCACACAGACAAAGGGGAGCCAGGCGCTCTCTGGCTGAAGGGGGGGAGGGGAGGGAGCCCATCTCTGCTGAGTTCTCAGCAGCAGCTCCCACACAAATGGGGGGAGGGGCTTCCCTGGTGGGAGCAGTGAAAGGGTGTGCAGCATTCATTCACTTTCGGTGCAGATGTGGCCTCCCTCCCCCCAGGTGCAAACAGTGCCTCATGGAATTTGCTCCCTGGATCGCTCCTGGATCAGACCAGCTCAATTATTCATTAATAGGAACCGGTTGCCCTGTCCAGCTCCTGCTTTGAAGGTGTCCCCTCCCCCCCAACCCTCACCCCACGGAGTCTTCCTCCTGTCTGGGAATGCTGAGTGAATCGGCCCCATGTCTGTCGTGGAAATGAAGGCCAGAGTGCCCATCGTGGTCTGTGTTGAAAATGGACCGAGGTGCATTTTAGACAAGGGTTTTTTCCAAAACACGCGGCAGAGAATTTTCTCTTGAAGAGGACGATGGATATGAGATGAGCGGTAAATAAGTTTCATAAATAAAGAAATAAAGAGGACATCTAGTCCCCGCCCCCCCCCCCCCCCCCCCCCTAATTAAGGGGAATAGTTTAAAACAACATTAACTCAGGAGGGCTAATTTTAGGCAATCAGGCAGGGTTGTTATTTTCTGCGTGTTTGAAACTAGTCCAGAGGTTAATTCATCAGCTGATTTTTATGCATTCATCTTATAGCCTGTATTTTGTTAGATTCAATTTTGCATGACTCTAATGCAATGAAAAATAAAATATAAATATAAAGAAACAATGGTTGGAAACTAATCAAAGAGAGAAGCAACCTGGAATTGAGGAGAAACTTCCTAAGGACAATTACCCGTACTTTTCAGAGTAGAAGACACAATCCCCCCCCCCCCCCAAAAAGAGGGTGGAAATGTTGGTACATTTTATACACTGAATACAGCCATTTTTGGCCTCATGTCCCGCGCGTCCAGTTTTTGCCAAAAACAGGCCAGTTTTTCACAAAAACAGGACCTACAGAGGGTTTGGGAGGCCTGCGGAGTGCTCCTGGCGGTTGGGGAGGGCAAAAATGCGACACTTGGTGAGTTTGAGAAGCCAAAAACGCCCATTAGTCACAAAAACGGGGACCTTTTTGCCCTCCCCAGCTCCCAGGAGCACTCTGCAGGTCTCCCAAACACTCTGCAGGCCCCGTTTTTGCAAAAAACGGGCCTGTTTTGGGGGAAAACAGGGTGCGCAGAGGGTTTGGGAGGCCTGCAGAGTGCTCCTGGGGCCCGGGGAGGGCAAAAACTTTTTTTTCTTGTTTACCTCTTTGAAATCCTGGTGCGTCTTATAGTCTGAAAAATACGGTAACCAATGAAACAAAAGTTGCCTCCAGAAGTTGTGGTTGCTCCAACACTGGAAATTTTTAAGAAGAGATTGGACAGCCATTTGTCTAAAATGGTATATAGGGTTTCCTGCCTGAGCAGGGGGTTGGACTAGAAGACCTCCAAGGTCCCTCCCAACTCCTGTCCTGGTCCTGGTCCTGGTCCTGGTCCTGTCCTGTCCTGTCCTGTCCTGTCCTGGTCCTGGTCGTGTCCTGTCCTGTCCTATCCTATCCTATCCTATCCTATCCTATCCTATCCTATCCTATCCTATCCTATCCTATCCTATTCTATTCTATTCTCAAAAGCACAATTTTAGAGCAACATCAGAGTCAGGATGCAGAAAAGTCTTTGCACTCGCTTTAAAGAGAAAGAAAATGGGGGTGTTCTCAGAGCTAAAATGTTTTGGGGTCCTCCAGTGTTGGTCCCTGAAAATCCCATTTGAATTCTGCCTTTTATGTAACAGGTTTTCCGTCAGCAAACTGCTCAATATAAAGACACACCTCGATTTACAAGAGTTCATTTAATGACCGTTTGTAGTTACAATGGCACTGAAAAAACAGACTTGTGACTATTTTTCACACTTACAACTGCTGCAGCAGCCCCACAGTCACAAGATCAAAATTCAGATTCTTGCAACTGGCTCATATTTACGACGGTCACTGTGTCCCGGGGTCACGTGATCCCCTTTTGCGACCTTCTGACAAGGAAACCAGGTTCCCTTCACAACCATGTCAATGACTTAACCGCTGCAGTGATTCACTTAACAGGTATGGCAAAAAGGTTGTAAATTGGTGCAAAATTCACTTTACAACTGTGTCGCTTAGCAATTTTGGGCTCAATTGTGGCCGTAAGTTGACTACTGTTTTTGCAATTCTGGCTTCTCTCCCTTCAGCTCTGAGTCTCATTCCAACATTCTCCTAATTAACCTTCCGAGTTTTGCCGTGCATTCAATTCCCCTTTGGGAGATCCCCGCAAAAGTCGGGCCTTTAACTCGCCAAACTAACCCATGAGTGGCTCGATCCCAAAATGAGGTAACCAGTGTGGCAGGACTAACTGTCGATCAACCCTTGTAATCAGGGTTATTTCTTCAAAAGGCTGATTTCCTGCTTTTGAATTTTGGCCAGTCCTTAGAGCAGGGCTGAGCAACTGTGGCCATCCTGGCTGGCTCAGAAATTCTGGGAATTGAAGTCTGCCAGTTGTAAAGTGGCCACAATTTCTCAGCCCTGCGCTAGAGAATATTTTGGCCCGGGGTCCGTCTTGGCTGTGGGTTCCCAACGGTCCCTTTCTTCTTCTTGTTATTAAGATGACATCGCTCTGTGTTTGTTTCCTTCCCTCTCTGTTTGCATCCAGACAATCGGGCCCTTTCACGGTCTGGGGGCGGGGCGGGGCGGGAGGAGGCCTTCTCTGAATCGGTTTAATATATAACTGGGGGGAGGACAGGAGGGTCATTTGGAGAAGGAGAAAGAAAAATCTGTGTCAACAAATAATATTCCTGCCTAGGTTGGACTGGGAGTAATTGGACCAACCTTTGTCTTGACATGGTCTAGGGTTTTCTGCTCCAGCAAGGGGGTTGGACTAGAAGACCCCCAAGGTCCCTTCCGAGTCTGTTATTCTGTTAATAGAAATTTGGAAAAGCTCTGATAAAAAGATGGAGCCATCCCAATATGGGATGCTGGAAGTCACATCGTCTTTTCTGGCCCTAAAAGGGCTCCCGTGTTCACCTATGGTGATTGTCACAGAATGCGGAATAATGAAGTTGGAAGGGACTTGGAGGTCATCCAGTCCAACCCCTTTCCCAAGCAGGAGGCCTTATACTATTCCCCTTGCATGCAGGTAGAGCCATTGCCTAGGAGGGTCTGCAGAGGGGACTTCCAAAGGAGCCTTGGTGGAGCAGCGGACTAAAGCGCTGTTAAATAGCACTTAGCTGCCAGCTGCCTGTAATTACTGCGAGTTCAAATCTCACCAGGCTCAAGGTTGACTCAGCCTTCCAGCCTTCCGAGGTAGGTAAAATGAGGACCCGGATTGTGGGGGCAATAAGCTGACTTTGTATAAAAAAGAACACCGCTTAGTGGGGGCCGAAAGCCCTACTAAGCAGGTATATACAAAAGTATGAAGGCTATTGCTTAATGCATTGTAAGCCGCCCTGAGTCTCCGGAGAAGGGCGGCATATAAATTGAACCAATAAATAAAATAAATAAAATTTGGAGGGAGTCGGCTGGTCAGTTAAGCCCTGAGGCCAGGCATCTCAATCTTAGCAACTTTAGGACATATGGACTTCATTTCCCAGAATTCCTCAGAAGTCCATGCCTCTTAAAATTGCTAAATTACAAAGAACTGAAGAAGCTTCTTGAATGAGAAGCAAAACCTCTTCAAGGAAAAAAAATGACAAAATCGAGTTGCCTTTTAGAAAAAGCACATTTGGGACAAGCATGAGGTAGATGGTGGAGAATGGCCGTAGACATTCAGATTAAGAGACACTGCAGAGGGTTTGACCTGTGGCCCCTCCTTCTGACCCCTTGGGCAGCAACCCCAATGGGGCAGCCCTCCCAGGGTGGCCTCCTTTGTCCTAATTTCCCAGTGGAGCCAACAGCCTTGAGGTTCCTTGGAGGCCCCCTATCTTAGTACTGACCAAGGTGACCCTGTGCTGGTTTGGAGGTCCTGGGGTGGTCTCACCTGCTGGGAAAAGATCAGCCTTCCCTCACCTGGGGGCCAGAACGAGGTTATCTCACCTGTCTGAGATAGACCTATTCTATTATGTGATCCCAGCCTTCCTGGCAGCAAAGGTTTATTGGTTAATCGGCTTATTAACCCAACGGTCATAGCCGCCCATCTTATCTTCTGAAGCTCTGGGCAGCAAACACCATAAAACAAACCCAAACTCTTAAAAAGCAAAGCAAACCCAGGTGAGCCTCCTGCAGAAACCTCAGTCCCCCCCCCCCCCCCCCCCCGCCCGCTGTGCATGCCAGTGCTCTGTGGTCATCAGTGAACAGGCTGCCCCCAATGCCTGGGGGAAGTGCCAGGGCTTAGTCAGGGCCGCCATATCTCCAGGGGGAGGCTGCTCCCAGGGCAGGGCCAGGGCAGAGAGACACCCCCCCCACATACACCACTGATCCACCAAGGGGGTGGGAGATGAGCAGGCTGAGCTGGGTGGGGGAGAAACGGAAGAGTCAAGTGCACCATCCCTCTTGGCCCCACAGGGGATCCAGGCTCAGTCCTCCTTGAATTCGGTTCACCCTCATCTACCGCCTACAGGTAGTCCTCAACTTACGACCACAATTGAGCCCAAAATTTTGGTTCCTAAGCGAGACATTTGTAAAGTGAGCTTTGTCCCCTTTTGCAACCTTCCTTGCCACGCTCGTTAAGGGAATCACCACAATTGTTAAGTTAGAAACATGGTTGTTAAGTGAATCTGGCCTCCCCATTGTTTGTGAGGTCAAGAAAGGGATCACACGACTCCGGGAAACTGCGACCGTCATAAATACGAAGCAATTGCCAGGCGTTCGAATATTTTTTTTTTAATTGAAAAAGTTTTACCAATACAAATTTTCCCCCCTTTCCCCCCCCAACCCAACATTATAAGATACATATAAAAACAATATATAATTCCATCCCATCCCCACCCTAACCCTCCCCCTCCTCCCTCTTCCCTCCCCCCCTTGACTTCCATTATATGCAATGTTAATATTCCCAAACAATATATATGTTATTCAATCTTCCATATCTTTTTTCTATATTTACTAACATACTAACATAATCATCTCAGCTAAAAGCGATATAATATTTTCTAGTCTGATACTTATTCTGTACATACTCAATCCATAATTTCCATTCCTGTATATACTTCTCATGCGTCTGGTCTTTTAAAAAAGCTGAAACCTTTGCCATTTCTGCAAATCCAGCCATCTTCTGGGTCCATTGGTCAACAGTCGGTAAAACATCACTCTTCCAATGTTGGGCAATCAACAACCTAGCTGCTGTCACCATATACAAAATCAATTTAGTTTCACCCAGTGTAAAGTCTTTAGCTATACCCAATAGAAAAAATTGCGGAGAAAATTGTATTTTTTTCTTTAAAACATATTGCATAACCCACCAAATTTTTATCCCAAAAGCCCTCACTTTCCTGCAAGTCCACCAGATGTGATAATATGTAGCATCTAAACAATCACATCTCCAACATTTTGGCTGCACATTAGGGTACATGCAAGACAATTTCTTGGGGTCTAAATGCCATCTATAAAACATTTTATAAAAATTTTCTCGTAAATTTTGTGACTGTGTAAATTTAACATTCTGAACCCATATTTTTTCCCATGTTTCCATCATAACTGGTTGAGAGAAATTTTGTGCCCATTTAATCATACAATCTTTAACTAGATCATTTTCTGAATCCCTTTCTAACAAAACATTATAAACTCTCTTAATATGCATTGGACCTGTCCGCTTTATCTGTTCAACCAATTCTACTTCATATTCCATTAAACCAGTTTGTTGATCTTCTTTCCATCTCATCTGTAATTGATTGTACTGCAACCAAGTCAACGATTTCCCTTCTTCCAACAGCATATCCAAAGTCTTCAATCGCCACCTGCCCTCTTCAAAGTAAAGTAGCTCTTTATATAAGAAACCCCCGAGTGACTTAATATTTGTATTCCACATGGTATCAGCAAGATCCAGCCAAAACGGAATCTTATAATCCCAATTAATTCGGTGCCTTCTCCAGACTCTCAACAAGGCATTTCTGAGTAGATGACTATTGAACACTTTGTCCACTTTGTTATCATAAAATAGGTATGCATGCCAACCCCAAACCAGGTCATGACTTTCTATATTCAACAAATCAGTCTTAGTTTTCCCAAACCAATCACTTAATTGTATCAATACAGTTGCTTCATAATATAGTCGAAGCAGGCGTTGGAATATTGACCACATGACCCTGGGGATGCTGCAACAGCCGTGTGAAAACCAGTTATAAGTTATTTTTTTCAATGATGCAACTTCAAACAGCCACTAAACAAACTGTTGTAAGCGGAGGACTACCTCAGAGACCCCCCAGTTTAACCCTGAGCTATGAGTATTTTGGGCCTTGCCCTGAGGGTCCTCAGCCCTCTAGGAGTCCAAAACAGGAGAACCTTTGTAGCTCAGGGCTGAAATGAGGGGTCCTTGGTGGTCCCTGAGCCTGGTTGGCTTCTGGCAGGCGTTTCATGGCCCAGCCGGGGAACGTCATCAGTGCTGGGAGAGGCAAATCCCTTCTAGACTGGGCCATGAAACGCCTGCCAGAAGACAGCCAGGCTCAGAGACCCCCAAGGACCCCTCGCTTCCAGTTTGGCCTTAATCGCTCCTCATTTTAATGTTTTAGGTTTACAATTGTTATATCTGTTCATTACATCGTAAGCCATTATCGCGAGATAAATGAAACGGAGGGAGGAATCAAACGAGCAAAGTCGAGACGGGCTCCGAAAGGCTGGGGGGCGGCCCCGATGGGGAAGGGGCGGAGGAGGGCCTGCTTGCCCAATCAGCGGCCCGAGGGTCTTTGGGGGAAGGGAGGGAGGGGCGGGACTGAGGCGCAGGGGCGGGCGGTGGGTGACGTCACGGGCGGGCTGCAAGGCGGCGGCGGCGGGATGGCTGCGCGGACCCGGCGAGCATCCTCGGCGACCGAAGCTCGGCTGCGCTCCCGGCATCCCGGCCCGCCGCCCGCGCCCCGCCGCCCATGGTGCTGAGCCTGCTGCTGTCGGCCTACGAGCTGTGCCGCCTGGCCATGGGCGCGCCGGGGGCCGCGTCGGGCTGGTGGGCGGAGGGGCTGGGCGGCCCCGACCTCCCGCCCGGGCTGGGCTCGGCCATCCAGGCGGCGCTGGAGCGGAGCCTGCCCGAGCTGCACCAGGCCGTCTCGGCGGCCAAGCAAGCGGCCGGGCCGGGGGACCTGCAGGCGCGGCTGGGCGCCATCCTGGCGCTGGTGGAGGAGGCCTGGGGGCTGCCGGCCGTGGGGCGCCAGGTGGCCAAGGGGCTCTGCGACGCGCTGCGCCTCGAGGGCGGCCTCGACCTCCTGCTCGACCTGCTGCGCGCCGCCGAGCCCGAGAGCCGGAATCGCGCGGCGCAGCTGCTGGAACAGGTGCTGGTGGCCGAGAACAGGTGAGCCCCGGCCGCCCCCCCCCCCCGGGCAGAGCCCTGCGGCCTCCGGCCCGGGGGGAGGCCCGGCTTTTGCCTGGGGGTTTAGGTTGCAGGAAGCTTCCGCTCCCCACCTGGCCCTTTGCCCCGATGCTCCTGCTTTACTGATTTTAGATGTAAAGATCTCTCTCTCTCTCTCTCTGCGCCTATGTATGTATGTTACAACATAAAAAGATGCTGGGGCTCTAGAAAGAGTGCAACGAAATTTCATTTTAAGGTAGGCCGATTAGTGTGCATTCAAAGGGACAAAGTTTATTCTAAGTGAAGAGAAGAGCAACAAAGAGGATTGGGGCTGAAGGGGAGGGGGGAGGGGGGCGTGTCAACCTATTTTTCCGAAGCCCCTGAAGGCTGGACAAGAAGCATCCGATGGAAACTCATCAAGGACAGAAGAAGTCTGGAATTAAGGAGAAACTTCCTGACAGGGAGGACAATTCACCAGTGGAACAATTTGCTCCATCAGCGGAGGCTTTTAAGAATAGATAGAATAGATAAAATTCTTTATTGGCCAAGTGTGATTGGTCACACAAGGAATTTGTCTTTGGTGCATAGGCTCACAGTGTACATAAAAGAAAAGATACATTCATCAAGAATCATAAGGTACAACACTTCATGATAGTCATAGGGTAGAAATAAGCAATCAAATCATATTAGGAAACAGTCAATATAAATCGTAAGGATACCAAGAACAAAGTTACAGTCATGCAATCATAAGTGGGAGGAGACGGGTGAAGGAACGATGAGAAGACTAATAGTAATAGTAATACAGTCTTAGTAACTAGTTTGACAGTGTTGAGGGGATTATTTGTTTAGCAGAGTGATGGTGTTTGGGGAAAAAAACTGTCCTTGTGTCTAGTTGTTCTGGTGTGCAGGGCTCTATAGTGTCGTTTTGAGGGTAGGAGTTGAGAGAGTTTATGTTGAGGATGCGAGGGGTCTGTAGATATTTTCACAGCCTTCTTTTTGACTCGTGCAGTAAACAGGTCCTTCATGGACGGCAGGTTGGTAGCCATGGTTTTTTCTGGAAGAGACTGGACAAACATTTTACCAGGATATGGTATAGACTACAGCCGTGATGGCAAACCTATGGCATGTGTGCCAGAGGTGGCATGCAGAGCCCTCTGTGCGGGCACATGCGCACCAGCCAGCTGGTCTTCATGGGTGCCGGGGCACCGGAAAACTGCCTGAAAGTGGACAACAAAAAAATGGCCAAAAAACAGGCCGTATTTGGGCCGTCTTTGGCCTGGAAAACGGCCCAGAAAATGGCCAAAAACAGCCGAAAAACAGGCATGCGTGCACCAGCCAGCTGGTATTTGGGTTTCTGGCACTCCAGCGCACACACATGCACACACATGCACGCGTGTTCCGGGCACTCGGTGCTGAAAAGGTTCGCCATCACTGGACTAGAGTCTCCTGCTTGAGCAGGGGTTGGACTAGAAGACCTCCAAGGGCCCTTGCGACTGTCATTCTGTTATTTCTTGCTTTGTGTCCAGACAGTTGGAGTCCAGCCAGCCTAAAATCCCCCCCCCCCCCACCTCTACGTGGCTGAATGAGAAGGAAGGCAAAGCTGTGACTCATTCAGAGAGACAGCAGGGCCCCTCCTTCTTCCTGGCATCCTCCCAGGCTTCCGGGGGGGGGGGGGGGCTCCAGGTGACCCAGTTGGGCAAAGGAGGCTGGGCCTGGTGGGGTGGGGTGCGGAGTCATGGTAGGCCTTAGGCAGCATTAAGGGAAGAGCCGGAGTAATTTCCCCACACCAATTCCATGCGAGGAGGGGATTGTGAGGGTTGCAGGCCTAATATCTGGGCAGCTGGCCAAGCTGGGAGGACATATCCGGGAATTGATGGTGTGTGAACATTGATTGCGAACTGCAGGTGGCTGTTGGTGAAGAAGATGCAGGAGAAGAGCAGGCAGAGATGGGGGTCAGAGTTAAACATGTCATCAGCTTAGCGTCCTTATGTTGCCACAAACGATTCCTGTTCAACACCTCCTGAATTCCACTGACCCTTTTCTGGTGCCAGTTTAGTACTGAAATTTAGTCGACCACATTCTTGTGTATCAATAAGTCTTTCATCCATGGTCCTGATCCTTTGCTCCTGGCAGAAGCCCATAGGCCCCTCCTGTTCCCCCGCCCTTCCCCCAGGCTACCCGGGTTCTTCCTCCTGCCCAGCCGTCTGGGTCTTCCCTGGGGGCAGCGAGGCTGGCAGGTGACACCGGAAGCATCATTTGCATCCCTGAGACGGCTGTGCCGAATCCCGCTTGCTACTTGCTGAGTTTTCAGCTTGTTGACTGGACTGAATTGTTGCTAGTGCAGAGTTTCTCTGCCCTAACAGTTTGAAAACCTGTGTACTTCACCTCCCAGGATTCCCCAGACAACTTGGTGGCTGGGGAGTTCTGGGAAGAAGTGCACACATCTTCAAGGTTGCCAAGGTTGAGAAATGTTGCCTAGTGGATTGTTGTGCTGCTGACCTGGAGAACTGAGTTCCAGATAGGTGCCCCCCTTTCTCACCCCACCCCTTTTGTGAAGCTGTCTTCACTCACCGGACAGGGTGGGGGGGGGTCTGCACCGGAGGGAGCCGAAAGGAGAGCAGCTTTTCCCTGTCACTGCCAGGAGAGAGCTGAGCCCTCTGGATGCAGGGCAGTTCCCAGCAGGGGAAATTGGGGGCAGCCAGGGGGTGGATTTGCTTGAACCCTGGGCTGGTGCTTTTGTCCTGGGGGCCGTTTCCCCCTGTCTGGATAGGAAAGGAAGGGACTTTATTGGGGAAATGTGTTTGGCCCCTGTTCACCTGGCCAAAACATGACCTGGTGTCCGGCCGAAGGAACCAAGAACGACACCTGGAATTCCTTCCGAGAAAGTTTCTTTATTGTTGTTTGCCCAGAGACGGAATCTTCCCAGACTAAAGCAATTATCCACCTTACTATAGATCTCATCTATTTATTTACCATCGTACCTCAAGGTAACTCTGTGAACCGTTATGGAGGGTCTTCTTTGCTCTCTACTTGCCCACCACCCATTCCCAGCTCAGATGCCTCGTTGGCCCCTGGGAAGCAGCCCCTCCCCCTGTTGACCAAGTAGTCCTTGCGCCCAAAATTTCTGTTGCTAAGTGAGACATTTGTTAAGTGAATTTTGCCCCATTTTCCGACCTTTCTTTCCAGAGTGAATCACTGCAGTTGTTAAGTGAATCTGGCTTCCCCATTGACTTTGCTTGGACAGAAGGTCGCAAAAGGCGGCCACCTGACCGTCATAAATGTGAGTCAGATGCCAAACATCTGGATTTTAATCATGTGACCGTGAAGATACTGCAATGGTCATAAGTATGAAAAACAGCCATAAGTCACTTTTTTCAGTGCCGTTGTCACTTTGAATGGTCGTTAAACGAACTGTTGTAAGTCCAGGACTACTTGTACATTCCACCCGGAGGGGGGCAGCTCTGTGTCTCTGAAGAGGCTGAGTGGAGGGCCCTCTGTCTGGGACAGAAGGAGGCCCCTCTTTGGTCCCAGGGCTCCCCCGGCTGGGTCGGGTTCCTCACCCCCACCCCCACCCACCCCCACCCCCTTTGGCAAGGCTGATCTAGGAGGTGCTCAAGGGAAATGCATCCATGGGTCTCTCCAGGGGAGCCTGGAAGGAGGGGGGCAAGTCTGCAGAGTCCCCTTGAGATGCTGGCTGCCTTGGACCCCCTCCCAACTCAGGCCTCGGGGAGACGGGAGTGTGGCAGCCAGAGGCTTAGTGGGTGGACCGGTGCCATCTGTCCTTCCAGCTCCCCTTCTGATTTCATTTCCTGAAACCAAAAAGTGGAAGCTTTGGCTCCAGGTCCTGCAAAAGTTCTAAGAGCGCCACAGGCAGTCCCTACGTTTGATAGAGACAGACAGACAGACAGACAGACTGGGGGGGGAAGGAGGGAGGGAGGAAGGAAGGAGCTGAGAGGGCTCACCAGTAATTTTCTGGATATCATATCCTGCTTCCCCCCCCCCCCATTTTCTTTGTCAAAATAAAATTGTGTGTGTTGTTGGCTGGGAAATGGGACCTGCTTAGAGTCTTTGTGCTGTCTGAAATGTTCAAAAGGATGGAGCCAGTTTCCAAGAGGAGCTATGCCAGCCCCCTCCCCTCCCCTCCCTTTGGGGCTGAGTCACCAGGAGCTGAGCTCAGCTGTGCGGAGTCTTTGGGGGAGGCAATGCCTGGGGCTGGCTGACATGACACCCGAGGAGGCAATTCTTGGAATGGGGAGAAGCAGGGAAACTACCTTCCCAAGTCCATCCCCCTGCTCAAGCAGGAGACCCCATCCCATTTCCTCCCACTGAAGCAGGAACAGACAGTGAGACACACCATGTCTTCGTTTTGCAACCAGCATTGCCCTATATTAGATGCTGGGCAGCCCCATCCTTGGCCGATGTGGCGCATAGCTTAGCTTGAAAAACAGACTTGGAAAGGACCTTGGAGGCCTTCTAGTCCAACCTCCTGCTCGGGCAGGAAGCCCTACACCATTCCAGACAAATGGCTGTCCAGTCTCTTCTTTAAAACCTCCAGTGATGGAGCAGCCACAACTCCTGGTGGCCAGTTGTTTAATTCTCCTCACTGTCAGGAAATTCTTCCTTAGTCCCAGGTTACCTCTCCCCTTGGTTAGTTTCCATCCATTATTTCTTGTCTTGCCTTCAGGTGCCTTGGAGATCAGGTTGACCCCCTTCCTCCTCTCTGGGGCAGCCCCTCAAATATTGAAAGGCTGCCATCCTGTCTCCCCTGGTCCTTCTCTTCCCTAGACTAGCCAGGTCCAGTTCCTGCATCCGTTCATCGTACGTTTTCGCCTCCAGTCCCCTAAATCATGTTGGCTGCTCTTCTCTGCACTTTCTCCAGAGTCTCAACATCTGGGGAACCCTTAGCTCCCCCTTCTCCCCCTGGGCAGGGGTGCAGAGAAAATGCAGCTGCCTTGTATGGTCTCAAAACATTTGAAAGTGGAGCCAAAGGCCTGGAGAGG
Source organism: Ptyas mucosa (assembly GCA_012654045.1). Classification (NCBI taxonomy): domain Eukaryota; kingdom Metazoa; phylum Chordata; class Lepidosauria; order Squamata; family Colubridae; genus Ptyas; species Ptyas mucosa. The sequence goes on from WNWU01000132.1 coordinate 482,820, forward strand.
GGTGGATTGGGACCCCTCTGGGCTGCATGAGCCCCAGGCTGGTGTCCCCTCCCCCCCCCGTTCCCTGTGCCTTCCGTAGCTTCCTGGGGTCCCTGCTTTGATGCCGCTGCTCACCTGCCCTCTGCTTGCCTGGCAGGAACCGGGTGGCTCGGATCGGCCTGGGTGTTGTACTGAACCTGGCCAAGGAGCGGGAGAGCCTCCCTCTGGCCCGGAGCACCTCGGGCATCCTGGAGCACATGTTCAAGCACTCGGAGGACACCTGCTTCCAGCTGATAGCCAACGGAGGCCTGGATGCCGTCCTCTTCTGGTGCCGCTGGAATGACCCAGTGGTCCTTCGCCACTGCGCCGCCGCCTTGGCCAACTGCGCCATGTACGGCGGGCAGGCCAACCAGCGGCGGATGGTGGAGAAGAAGGCGGCCGAGTGGCTCTTCCCGCTGGCCTTCTCCAAGGAGGACGACCTGGTCCAGTTCCAAGCCTGCCTGGCCATCGCCGTGCTGGCCACCAACAAGGAGATCGAGAAGGAGGTGGAGAACTCGGGCACGCTGGCCCTGGTGGAGCCCTTCATCGCCACCCTTGACCCGGGCCGCTTCACCCACAGCTGGCTGGGCAGCAGCGACAACAGCCAGGGCCGAACGGCGGATGACCTGCAGTGCCTGGTGCCCCTGCTGGACAGCTCCCGCCTGGAGGCCCAGTGCATTGCCGCCTTCTACCTCTGCGTGGAGGCTGCTATTAAAGCCCAGCAGAAGAAGACAGAGGTCAGCAGGGCGGTGGGCCTGATGGGCTTGGGGCAGGAGAAGCCGCTGCCGCCCCCCCCCCCCCCCGACACTGGGTTGGGTTGAAAGACCCAGTTCTGCAAGAGACACCAGACATCTGGGGCACAGGAGCCCTGCCTTGCCAAGAGAACAGATCCCCTCTTTGGCCCCCTCCCCACCACCCGCTCCAGAACTCGGGGGGTGGGGGGAAAGGAAGCCAATCTTCCCAATGCCCTTGAGAAGGCTGCCCCAAAGTCTCTGGCTTGGAGACTCGGAGACGGGAGGTCCTGGGATGAGCCCAGCCTTGGGACCCCCAGTCTGACTCAGCCAGTTCCTGTCTTCCCCAGCGTGGCGCCCTTCCGCTGCCAAAGTACTCAGCTTCCTTGCGATGGAATAGCCGCCCCTCCCCAGGACTGAGATCCAGCCACCGGGGCAGGTGCCAGTTGGGGCAGCTGGCACACACTGCCTTGTTAAGAGCCGACGGTGCCCCTTTTGTTGCCAGATCTTTGCAGAGATCGGGGCCATCCAGAGCCTGAAAAGGATCGTCTGTTACTCAGCCAATGGCACCACCTCCGTGCTGGCCAAGCGGGCGCTGTGCACCATGGGAGAGGAAGTGCCCCGGCGGCTCCTGCCCACAGTGCCCAACTGGAAGACCCCCGAGGTGCAGAAGTGGCTGCAGCAGATTGGCTTCGTCAAGTACTGTCCCCGCTTCCTGGTAGGAGTTCGGGGGGGGGACCCCCAAAGCTGGTAGGGTGGTGGAGGGGGAGCCCTACCCAATGGCGATGAGCAAAGGATGGCCTGTTGGCCAGTCACTCAGCAGTGGGCTCCCAGCTCTGGCTCATGTCGTGGCCATGTAGCGAATGGAATTGGGGGGGGGGGGGGCAGGATGCTAATCTGTGGTGTGATGGTGGGGGAGACATGAGTGCTCAGACTTTAGGGAGGGCTCAGCTCGGGTTGCTCCCTGAGCTTGGTGGCTTTCTGGCTGTACCTTTGTTTGTTTGCCACCTGGAATAATTACAGGGGTGGCCATATAAACAGAAACATCACGGGAGGGAGGGAGGGAGGGAGGGAGGGAGGGAGAAAAGAAGAAGAAGAGAGAAAGGGAAGAAATAGAAATTGAATACAGAAGTAATGAAGAGAGAAAAGAAGGGAGGGAGGGAGAGGAAGAGGAAGAGGAAGAAAAGGAGGAAAGTGATAGAAGGAGGGATGGAGAGGTGTGACATAGAAATTGAATAAAGAAATAATGGAAGGGAAGGAAGAAGGAAGGAAGGAAGGAAGGAGAAGGCGGGATTCTATAAAGATTCTCAGTCATCCAGCTCATGGTTGTCCCAAAGGTGCTTTTTCAGGAGGCAACTGGACTTCCTGGTTTCCATTCCCCACCATCCGGTCAGAACTGAAGAAGCTTCTTGGATGTGAAGCAAAATGTCTTCAAAGAAAAAAACAAGGAAGTCCAGTTGTCTCTTGGAAAAGTGCTTTTAGAAGGAGGGAAAAAGAGAAAGAGGGGGAAAGACATTGCACTGGACAGTCCAGTCCAAAGGCTGAGCTCCCCCTGGAACCTTCTGCCTCTGCAGGAGCACCAGGTGGACGGAGACCTGCTCCTGAGGCTGTCGGAGGAAGACCTGCTGACCGACCTGGCCATGAGCTCCAGCATCACCCGCAAGCGGTAGGAAGGCGGGACTAGAACTGCCCGTCTCCTGGTGATTGGCCCAAAGTCACCCAGCCGGCTTTCAGGCCTAAGACGGAACTAGAACTCCCTGTCTCCTGGTTTCTAGTCTGGTGCCTAGACCAGGCCAAGCTGCCCCTTCCTACCGGCTGAGCCCACCCCCCTCGCTCCCCCAGGTTCTTTCGGGAGCTGACGGAGCTGAAGACCTACGCCAACTACTCCACCTGCGACCGCAGCAACCTGGCCGACTGGCTGGCCAGTGTCGACCCCAAATTCCGCCAGTACACCTACAACCTGGTCACCTGCGGCATTGACCGCAACTTCCTCCACCGCGTCACGGAGCAGCAGCTGCAGGATGACTGCTGCATCGGCCTGAGTTTCCACCGTGTCCGAATCCTCTCTGCTGCCCGGGGTAAGGGGGGAGAGAGACCCCCGCTGGCCACTCCCGCTGCTGGACTATGGCTCCGGGTATCCAGGGCTTGGCATTGCAGTCGAGATACACACAGCTGGCCCAGATTCAGGAGGGGGGGCCGGCCTCTCCCAAGACATAGATAACTCCAAAGGGTGACTGGTGTGGGGTGGGGGGCAGCCAAGCAGCAGCAGCTCAGACCACATGGCTCCCCGGATTTCCAGGCCTTGCTGGCTCCGACGCCCACCTGCCTCTTCCCTGAGCCTCAGATGCTGGAGAGGGAGGAAGGGGCCTGGGGTCCAGCCTGTCGCCTGGAGGAGGATTCCCAATTGAGCCCCCTCCCAGGCATTTATTTATTCTTACAAGAGGCTGGACTCCGTTCCCAGGTGCACCTGGTCTCTTGAGCTCAAGTTCCAGCTGAACATCACCAGTTGTTGTCCCAAAGGTGCGTTTTTTTCCAGGAGGCAACTGGACTTTCTGGCTTTTCTTTTGAAGACCTGGAGCTGAAGGATAGGGAGGGTTTTTTTAGATAGCTGGGATTTTGTAGCCAAAACAAAATACTTTCTCTTGGGAACCAAGGACATTCTCACACCTGGTCAGAGGAAGCAGAGTGATGACAGTGCTGTGATTGGACCATGTGACTGATTGTCAAACTTTTATTTTTAACTGGATGAAAACCAGGGGAACCTTCAAAGTCGGTTTTCACCAGATCTATGCCAATGTGATATATCCAGTAAAGCTTTCCTTTGAGGAATTGGTCTGCCTCGGAGTTTTGCTTCCTATGTTACTTGGATCCCTGGCAGCTTCTGGGATGAGAAGCGAAACGTCTTCCAAGGAAAACCAGAAAGTCCATTTGCCTCTTGAAAAAGCACCTTTGGGACAACCAAGACCTGGATGACGGAGAAGCTCCATAGACATTTCCCTACTTCTTCTTGGTCTTTTGGGGAGATGAAGCTGGGGAGTGGGGCTGTCTCTGGCTAACCCAGCCTGCCTTTCTGGGGGGTCGGAAGGACCCAATCCAGCTGTTTCTGCTGCTTTCCTTGTTCCACCCAGAGATGCTTCACTCACCTCTGCCGTGCAACAGCCGGAAGTCTAACTTGGAGGGGACGGACGTCTTCATCAGCTACCGGCGGCGCACCGGATCTCAGCTGGCCAGGTATTTGGGGACGGGGTGGGCTGCCTGGGGTGGGACCCTAGACCCACTTGCAATGAAAGGTGAGGTCAGCCCCCAGCCTGAAATGTCTCCGAGGGGCAGGGGAGGCACCCCAGAGAGGAGCCAGAGGTTCCAAGCAACATGCATGGCTGCATCAGGTGTTTAGGTGGGATCCTGGGTCATTTTTTTTCCTTCCTGGAAGGCTCTGTCCCTTGTCAAAATAAACGCATGAAGGGAACACACAATTCTTTGCTGCCCTCCGGCCCTCTGTGGGTTTCCAATCCGCCGTCTTTATGAAAACCCCTATAGAAGTTGGGGCTGGATCTGATAAAGGAAAATATTTGTAGTTTAGGGTTGAAACGAGGGATCCTTGGGGCTCTCTGAGCTTGGTGGCTTTCTGGCAGACGTTTCACTACCAAACTAGGTGACGTCCTCAGGGCTACATTTGGAATATTGCATCCAGTTTTGGTCGCCACTCTGGAAAGAGGGCAGAGAAGAGCAACAAAGATGATTAAGGGGCTGGAGGCTAAACTATATGAAGAACAGTGGCAGGAACTGGGTATGTCTACTCTAGTGAAAAGAAGGACTAGGGGAGCCACGAGAGCAGTCTTCTGATATCTCAGGGGCTGCCCCAAAGAAGAGGGAGTCAAGCTATTCTCCAAAGCACCTGAGTGGGGCAGGACAAGAAGCAACGGGTGGAAACTCATCAAGGAGAGAAGCAACCTGGAATGAAGGAGAAACTTCCTGACAGGGAGGACAATTCATCAGTGGAACAGCTGCTCTCTAGACGTTGTGGGTACTTTTAAGAAAAGATTGGCCAACATTTGTCTGAAATGGTATAGAGTCTCTTGCTTGAGCAGGGGGTTAGACTAGAGGACCTCCAAAGTCCCTTCCAACTCTGTGATTCTGTTAAAACGTCTGCAAGAAAACCACCCAGCTCAGAGAGCACCAGAAATTGCCTCTGCCCGGGGAAAAGTAGAGTAGAGGGTCTCCCTAAAATGTCCCTCCCTGTCTTCCCCCCCCCCCCGGTCCAGGGCCTGGACGGAGAGGACCAGCACGCCCCCTTCCTCACCCACCAGACCCCCTGCCAGCTTCCCCCCCCCCCCCGCAGCCTCCTGAAGGTCCACCTCCAGCTGCATGGATTCAGCGTTTTCCTTGACGTGGAGAAATTGGAGGCCGGGAAATTTGAGGACAAGCTGGTCCAGAGTCTGATGAGTGCCCAAAATTTTGTGCTGGTCCTCTCCGTCCAGGCCCTGGACCGCTGCATGGGGGACGTGGCCTGCAAAGACTGGGTGCACAAGGTGAGGGGCAGGGGAGGGAGGGAGCCACCAGGGGGGCAGGAGGGGGCTCTGGGGTCTAGGGGGAGAGGCAGGAGGGGGCTGGTGGGGCGGTGGTGTCCAGGAGGTGCTTGAGGAGGCCGCCCTTGCAGGAAATAGCCACCGCCCTGAGCTGCAGGAAAAACATCATCCCCGTGACCGACCACTTTGACTGGCCAGACCCGGAAGAGCTTCCGGAAGACATGAGGGCCATCCTGAAGTTCAACGGGATCAAGTGAGTGGGGGGGGGCTTCCACTCCCCCTTGGGCCGCCCCGTGGAGACCTGGGCCTGGAGCAATGGAAGGCAGGGACCCCGAGAGAAGCCCCAGCAGACCCTCCTGCCCATGAGGGAGGGGCTGGCTTTGTACAGGCAGTCCTCCACTTAGGACCACAATTGAGCCCAAAATTTCTGTTGCTAAGTGAGAAAATCATTAAGGGAGTTTCCCCCCACTTTATGGCTTTTTTGCCACGGTTGTTAAGGAAATCACCCTCAGTTTTAAGTGAGCCACATGGTGGTTAATCTGGCTTCCCCATGGACTTTGCCTGTCAGAAGGTCGCAAAAGGGGATCACGCGACACCGGGATGCTGCGACCGTCATAAATGTGAGTCAGTTACCGAGTGACTGAATTTTGATTAGGAGACCATGGGGAGGCTGCAATGGTCGTAAGTGTGAAAAATGGTCGTAACTCACATTTTTCAGAGCCCTTGTAACTTTGAACGGTCACTGAACAACCTGTTGCAAGTTGAGGGCTCAGCTGAGTTCCTCCCCCTCCCCCCCCCCCCCCCCCCCCCCGGCTTTCCTCCCCTCCCTGCAGGTGGTCCCACGAGTACCAGGAGGCCACCATCGAGAAGCTGATCCGGTTCCTGCAGGGACGCTCCTCCCAGGACTCCTCTGCCGGGTCGGACAACAGCCTGGAGTGCGGGACCCCCCTGGAGCAGAGCTAGGACGGACGGACAGAATGATGGGGGGGCTGCCTGGCCTTCCTTCCCACCCTCCCCCCCCCCCGCTGCCTCAGGATCAGCTCTTGCATCGCTGCCTCTCCCTCCGGGCCCTCCATAGCAGAGGCTGAAGTGAGGGAAGGGACCCCAACAAACCCCCGGCCCCCAAGCGGTACTTTTGGGGCCAGAAGGCAATTAGTGGATGGTGGATTCTGCCCTCAATACAGGATCTCCCCACGGGACTTTGGGGCAGGGGTGGGGATCTGGGCCACCCACAGGGCAAATCGTCCAGGCATTGGCTGCCATGAATGGGGGCCTTGTGAAGCTTGTAGGGACAGGCCCCTCCCTCTGTGGAGATTCTCAATTCTCCAGGCCACGTTTGTCCCAAAGGTGCTTTCCCCCCCCCAAAGCAACTGGACTTTCTTGGGTTTTTCCTTGAAAACATTTCGCTTCTCATGCAAGAAGCTTCTTCAGTTCTTTCCTCCCTCCCTCCCTTTCTCACTCTCTCCTTCAGCTTGGATGAGAAGCGAAAGAGTTTTTAAAGGAAAACATCCCAAGAAAGTCCAGTTGCCTTTTGGAAAAAGCCCCTTTGGGATGCCCCCCCCCCCCCCCCAGTCAGCAGCAAAGCAGGCCTTGCTGGTTCCTCTCCTGCAGGAGGTCCTGGCTCAGCCCTTCCCCCTGCCAGTTTGTGCCCCCCCCCAGTGCTGCCTTGCCCCGTTTGCAAGGGCTCCCCACTGCTCAGGACCCCACAGCAGCCTTTTCCTGCTCCAGCCCAGCAAGAGGCCGGACATCCCCAGCTGGAGCCTCCCACAGGTTGAGGTCCTGTTCTGGGGAGATGCCCCCTCCTCTGGAAGCAACCCAATGGGGCCCAGCCAGGGAGGTGGCTGGTGCTGCCCCTGCCCCTCTTGGCCTAATCATATCCTGGGGGTGCCACGTGGGGCCCCTGAAATGGAGGTTCAGGCTTCAGCGAGACTCGTCTTTGGCTGGTGGGCGGTTAGTGGGTCTGCAGATGGAAAGACGGCCTGGGAGCCCAGAAGGGGACGAAGGAAGGCCTCGCCCCTCCCCGCCATGCCTTCTTCCCACAGCAGACACCTGTGCTTCCCCCAACTGGGAGCAGGGGTTTTGCAGCCCCCAGAGGGGATGGCAGCCCCACGTTTCTTTGGTTGAGATGCTCCGAGGTGGCCTCTGTGACATGGCCGGCTTCCTTAGAGTGAAAAGCCCCCCACCCAATTCCTGCTGCTTTGGCTCAGAGAGAGACTCAAGGGGCCAATGGGGGGGGAGGCTGAACCCTCAGAGCCCGATGCCCCCACCCATGATGCTGCTGCCTGTGCCTTCTGCATCTCTGTTCCGACCGCCTTCTCTGATCCCGCCAGGTGCGCAGAGATCCACCCTCTTGAAAATAGTAATATCACTTAGTCTTATATACCGCTTCATAGTGCTTTCCAGCCCTCTCTAAGCGGTTTACAGAGTCAGCCCCTTGCCCCCAACAATCTGGGTCCTCATTTTACTGACCTCGGAAGGATGGAAGGCTGAGTCACCCTTGAGCCTGGTGAGATTCAATCTGCCAAACTGCTGGCAGCCACTGATCAGCAGAAGTAGCTTGCAGGACTGCACTCTAACCACTGTGCCACCGCGGCACAAAATGTGCCTCACAGCCCAGGATGCCTCTGAAAGTGGGTGCCAGGGAAGGCTGGCACAGGGACTTGTGTTTGAAAAGGGGGGGCCTTGCCCAGGATGGCTGGGTGCAGGGGGGGGGGCTGCTCTCATCTCTTCCTTATACAGTCAAAAAAGAAGCTCGTATAAAACTTGCCAAAGGGAATTCTTGCAAATGGTCGGTCTGCTTCTTTCCCAGCCTGAATATTCTGGATCTGGGGGGAAGTTCCAGAATGACCAGGAGCCCCCATATCTTCTGAGCGCTCTTCATCCTGTGGGGCTGGGCTGTGTGGCAAGGGGGGGGGGAACGCAAATACCTTTTGTGCTGCTCTACAATATCTGCACCGCTGTTCTTGGTCCCCTTGGGGGAATAGGAGCACAATTTGCTTGTGATACAAATAAAAAAAGGGCTTGTCAGAGCTGAGGTCACCCAGCGGCCAGATGCAAAGCTGCTCCCCGAAAGCTCCTCTTCTATGCCCAGAGGGTGATGGGAGAACAGGAAACCCAGAAGCCTCACTCTTCCTGCTTTGAAAGCTGAGCCGGATATTGTGGGTGGTTCAGTTACCAGGCTAGAAACCGGAATGAGGGATCCTTGGTGCTCCCTGAGCTTGGCGGTTTTCTTGTAGTCGTTTCATGACCCAACTAGGCAACATCATCAGTGCTAGTAGGGAGAGGTATTTGCTCTGTCACACACACACCCCACGAGCACTGATGATGTTCCCTAGTTGGGTCACGAAACGTCTGCAAGAAAATCACCAAAGTCAGCAAGCACCAAGGATCCCTCATTTCAAACCTGAGCTGCAAAAATTCTCCTTTATTATGAACCGGAAGACGCGAGTTCAAAGTCCTGCCTTAGACACAAAAGCAGCTGGAGATGTTTGAGCCACTCTTTCCCTCAGCTCCAGGAAGGGTGGGAAACACCTAAAAGTCTTGCCAAGAGATTGTAGGAGCCGCTCCACCAGGTTGCCAAAACTCAAAAGCGTACCTACAAGCACACCCCTTTGGCGAAAGTGGGCAGCCCAGATGTGGGCCAGGGGTGCTATGCCAGTCCATCTGGCGTCCTTTCCTAACACAAAGGCTGAGCTGCCATGGCCAGGAGTGATCCCTCTCTGCCCATCCTCTAGGAACACGAAGAGACCCCAGAAAGTCACTTCCGTTTCCCTTTTATTGTCCCTCGGCTCCCAGGAGAATGTGGGCGGGGGGCTGGCAGGCGAGACTGCAGGTCTCAGCAATCCCAGTGGGGTGAGGGCCGGTCCCCAGCGGTCATTCTTCCTTTTCAGCCCCTTGCTTCGGTCCTGGCAGCCTCTCATCAGGAAGACTTTTGGCAGGGCCAAATCTGAAGACCCCCAAGGCATCCTCAAATTCCTCCCGCTGTCGGGAGATATTGGAGTCCCTCTGCCAAGTACCAGCAAGAAGAGCACCGGGGACCCCCTCACCAGGCTGCCTGGTCTCAGGCCCCTGGAGTCCCTATCAGTTTAGACCAGGGGTCTCCAAACCTGGCCACTTTTAAGACTTCTGGACTTCAACTCCCAGAATTACACAGTTGGCTGGGGAATTCTGGGAATTGAAGTCCACAGGTGTTAAAGTGGCCAAGTGTTGAGCCCCCTGGTTTAGACACAAGACAACTCCTTTGTGTGTTCACACAGTCCCAAGGCCCGAACCCTGATCCGTCGTGGTTCCAGATGATGGCGATCAATCGGTCCCCGCCTGGAGAAGGCGGATCCTCTGTGCCCAGGAGGCTCAACGGCTGCTTTAGTCGTGTTGGGGGGGCTGCTCGGCTTCCTGCGGCGGCTCTGGAAGATCACCAAAATGCTGGTATCCGGGGGTCCCATCTTGGATCTCTATCCCCCTGGAAGGAGAGACATGCCCGCTCCATGAGGGGTCCGTGGGGAAGGGTCTCAGAACGAGGCCTGTTTGAGTAGTCCTCGACATACAACCAAGCCTCCCCATTGCTATTGTAAGGCTTGAAAAATTGGTTGGTCATGACCATCAGCAACACGGTCGATAAGTGAACCAATGGGCACTATGGGCAGAGTCTTGCCAAAAACCAAGGGTGCCAGTTTTCAACAAACTCTTGTATAGATAGTCCTTGACTTACAGCAACACCCAAAAAAGTGACTGATGACCATTTTTCACACTTATGACCATTGTAGCATCCCCACGGTCCCCACATGATCAAAATTCAGACACTGGTTCATAGTTACAACGGTTGCAATGTCACACGATCCCCTTCGGTGACCTTCTGACAGGCAGAGTCAATGCGGAAGTCAGATTCACTCAACAACCATGTGACTCACTTAACAACTGCAGGGATTCCCTGGCAAGAGAGGTCACAAAATGGGCCAGAACTTGCTTCACAACTGTCTTGCTTAACAACAGAAATTTTGGGCTCTGCTGTGGTTGTAAATTGAGGACAACCTGTATAACGCAGTCACAGGAATGCAGGGGGCTGCAAACAGCTGCAGACACGGCTGTGTTCAATCCCAGGACTACGGAGGAGCCCAGCAGGTTGTAGGTCCCCAGAGTAGACCCATCGTAAATCTGAACTAAAAGCAAACAGTCTTAAGTCAAGGACTGGCTGTGCTGCTTTGCCCCTTTTGGGGAGCAGGAAGAGACCCGGATGGCCTTCAGGGGGCTCCTGTGAGAAGAAGCCGGGAGGTGGGGAATCTGAGATGCTTGGAGGAAGCAAATAGGGAGAAATATTGGGGGTGGGGGGAGTCAGGAAGTTGGCAGGGAGGATTTTTTCTCCCTTTCTCAAAAGAGGAACCTGGGAAAGGTGGTTTTTGTTACTGACTGGCCATCATCGGCTGCAGTTTTTGGCCTGAAATTGCAGCCAAGATGCATTGTTAACCTCTGGAACTTCCCACCACTGGACCGGAAAACAACAGCCAGCTTTAAAAGGAAATTAAGACAACTTCATGGAAGACAAACTGAGTCTAGGATGGCTCTGGATCAGCCGTTACCTCAAGGGGGGGGGGACTCCAGGCTCCATCATCCCCACCCAAGCTGGGAACCCCAACCCACCACATCTGAACCAGCCACATCTGGTCCCCCAGGCAGACTCACCCGATGATGGCAGCCGGCACGAGGAGGAGGAGGGCTCCGAAGAGGAAGGGGAAGCCCCTCATGAAGGACAGGCAGGCCGGAAAAAGGGAGCTGAAGACCCCCGTGGCCACGAGGGAGCACAGCCCCTCCACACAGGCCACGGCAGCAAAGAGCGCCCCTGGACGGAGGAGGAAGAGACGGAGGGGTGGGTCAAGCAGCCTGGAAAAAGAGGACGGGTGCCCAGACCACCTGGCCCCCTTGCAGCCCCCCCCCCCCAATGGGAATCCTGAATCCCCAAACGCTCCAGTTATTCTAACCTTTTTATCAGGAAGGGGGTCTGCTGGGACAGAGGAAATCTGGAAGGGCCCCCCAGGCCTTGGAGCAGTGAAGCCTTGGGAGGGGGCATAGGGGGACGTGGAGGTGTGGGGAGGGGCACAGCCGCCCTCCCCTCCCGCCCTACCTTGCTCGGTCTCGCCAACCAATCTGGAGAGCTTGGAGCGGATTACGGGAGTAACCGTCATGGAGAGGAAGAGAAGGCCGTAACCTGTGGGGAGACGGTCAGTGAGGGAGGCTGGGGCAAGAGCAGCACAAGGCCCAGGGAGCCCTGTCTCTCCCTGGACCAGGCCTCAGTTGGGGAGAGAAGCCCCCCCAACACACAAGCCCACCCGCCACACCAGCAGAAGCTGGCACTGTGAGCATGCCAGGTGCCCTTGGCAGTCTGGGTGAGGGCGGGGTGAGGTTGCCCTGCCAACAGATTCCTTGGCACCCAGTCTGGGTCCTCCGTGGCCCCTGGACCCCGGCCCTGCTAAATCCCCCCCCCCCCCGTGTCTCCCGCTCCTTCCTTTCCCACCTGGTGTTAATCATTTGATTTAACAGTAATTTAATAACTAATTACTGTTTATTAATTAGTTTTCAATTATTTTACTAGTTCATGATTGTGTCCACTGTGTTTCTATGATTATTGAGTTTAATGGGTTTTTTATGTTCTAATGTTTTTATGCGGTAAGCTGCCCAGAGTCATTGGATATGAGATGGGTGGCAAATAAATTTCATAGATAGATAGAAAATAAATAGGGAGGGAGGGAGGGAGAGAGGAAGGAAGGCCAACCCCAGGGAGGTCTCCTGAGGGTCCTTTGGGGGACAGACCCCCTAGCCCACCCTCCCCTCCACCAGTTTCACCTGTAAACATCAGGGCAGTGGTCCCTGCCAGCGCCATGGTCATCAGCCCCAGTGCGTTGGAGAGCAGACCCAGCTCGGCCACCCAGGCGTCCCGCAGGCACCTCTGCAGCAGCCGCAGCCCCACCAGGCTGCTCAGGTAGGTCAGGTAATGGGCCGCCGAGCCGTAGCCAATCAGCTCCGACCGCCAACAGAGCGGGGGGCCGAGTTCGTAGAGCACCAGGATCTCCCGGGCCCCAAAGTGCACCGTCACCACCACGAAGAAGGCCAGCGAGTAGAGGAGCAGCTGGCGCCATGCCTGGCCACGGGCAGGGCTGGCGTACAGCCGATACACGGCCTTGTAATGGCGGAGTGTGAGAAGCCGCTGCGGCTGCCTCTGCAGCACCGATTCCTGCAGGACAAAGGCCGAGTAGAGGGCCGCTGCGAGGCTGGCCGCGAAGACCAGCCAGAAGGGCGCCACGTAGCCCTGTGCCTTGCGCCACTGCCCGCCCAGCACGCTCGCTACCATGCCCGCCAGGCCCAGACAGGCCTCCAGGATGGCCACCCGGAAAGTGCGGGCTGTCCGGTCACTGACGTCAGCCACGTAGGCGAAGCAGCCGGCGAGGATCAGGTTGTAGTCGCCGGAGAGGCCGCTCAGCACCCGGCCCACCAACAGGTACCCCACGGGCAGCTCGGCGTACATGACCACCAGGTAGATGGCTGCCTGCAGGGCCATGCCCAGTGCAGGCAGGATCAGCACCGTCCGGCGTCCCACACTGTCGCTCCAGGGGCCAAAGAGGGTCACTGAGAAGAGCCCCACAAAGAAGCCAGCCAGGTTGAGGTAGAGGTTCCAGTGGGCCACCAGAGTCTCCAGCTCCTGGAAAGACAGAATAAGAGTTAAAAGGGACCTTGGAGGTCTTCTAGTCTGACCCCCTGCTCAAGCAAGGAGAGAGCGGTGGGGAGGTGGCACTAGCAAGACTCTGGGCTGCCCCAAAGGTGTCGGACCTGCTTATCCTTCTGGCTAGAAAGGGAAAGAGAAGTGCAGAAAAGGCCCCAAAACTGCCACAGGCTCAGAGGGAGGATGTACTGAGAACACATTGGCCTAATACAGGTGTCTCCAACCTTGGCCCCTTAAGACTTGGGGACTTCAACTCCCAGAATTCCTCAGCCAGCAGAGCCAGTTGACTATGGAATTCTGGGAGTTGAAGTCCCCAAGTCTTAAAGGGGCCAAGGTTGGAGACACCTGGCCTCATACTGTATCTATATATATAAAAGCAAAATACCACTCATGGCATCTTCACAAAATCTCCAGAACCGTTCTACAAACTTGAAATTTGCCATGTATGTTCCTCTTGGCTTCTAGGTGCTCCTAAGAAAGGATTTTTCGAAATGACCCTCAGAGCATTAGTATTTCCTATATTATTATTAACACGCTCTGATGCTAAGGACTTCTACTCCCCCTCCCCACCTGAAAAGAAATATGTTCCAAATGCAAAACACAAGCAGAGGAGAGGAGTTTCAGTTTTACTTTCACAGCAGCAAGCAGCGGATAGGATAGGGGAGGCTTATATGAGGCAAGCCTGGGGGAGAGAAGTGGGATAGGATAGGGGAGGCTTCTGTAGAGCAAGCCTGAGAGAGAGAAGGAGCTAGAAAGCCTGAGGGAGAGAAGGGGAGAGGAGAGGCCAATCATAACTACTCAGTAATTTTCATGCTGTAAGTGTCGATTGATTAAGCCACAAAGTATCCCTTTCAAGATACAGAGTTTTCGGGACTTCCAGTGGGATCAGGACATCGTCGGACGCTTCTTTTTGAAGCGCCAACCCAGGGCTCCGTAGAACCGCAAGAACAGCGACTATCAGCTGTCTTGCGGTTTGGAAACTTTCCTCCTGGTAAGAGGGGGGAAAGTGAGTAGACGGGTGGGGTAGAGCTCCCTAAGAGTGCCAGATTTTACCCATAAACTGGCGCTCAAAGATGAGAGCTCCCCGCTAAGCCTGTCAGTACTCCGGACCCTGGATGTCTCTGCTTTGCAGAGCTAGATGTCATGACCATCCCAGCAACCAACTTTAAATAAATACTTTTTGAATCGAGCTGGCGGAGCATAAGCAGCAAGAATAAAACAGCAAGTATTTTCTTTTTTTTAACTCCAAAGATTTACCTTCTTTAAAAGATTTTCTTTAAGCAGAGAAAGTGAAAGCAAGATGGTGTTTGAGTTTCAACGGGGCGTGAAGAAGTGAAAGTTAAAAGCAATTATTGACAAGCCCCTGTTTGAAACGTAAAACTCTTTTCTGAAAAGTGGATTAACCAAGAAAGGAAGTAATTATAATAATTGAAGCAGTAATATAAATTACAAATTGCAAAGGGTCTTTTTTTCTTTTTGATACTTTTTTTCCCCTGTCCTTTTGGAAGGGAAAGAAGAAGGGGGGCAAGATGGCTGGTCTTTTTGAAAGCAAAGAAGGGTTAATTAACCCTCATATATGGTCTGATTTTGAGGAAGCTTGGAGCTCAATTACCTCTGCTTTATTGGAAAAAATTGATACTATATTTCAAGCTTCTCAAGCTGGAAACAATGAAATACATGGAAATACTGAGTTGCAATCTAGCAGTGGGGGATTGATTGAAGAGCTGGGAGAAGGAAAAGAACAACAACAACAGCCTACAGTATTTTTGGAGAGTAAGATGGATGCTTTGCAGAATAAGGAGCAAGTATTTTGGGAGCTGATGAGACTTTGGCTATACACATTTTTTGTTACAAAGTCCAACCTGCACTTAAAGAGCTGTTTTCAGAAGAAGTCATACTTTTGCAAAAATTTTATAATATGCAATCCCAAAAAATGCAAGATTATATTGGAGTTAAAAAAGGCAGAGGAATCAAAGTTAAGAAAAGAGTTCGTAAAAAGGAGAAGAAGAAAGACTGGAGACAAGGAAAATAACCCTGCTTGATGAGATGATGGTCCTTAAAAAGTATTGTTTAAGTGTTTAAAGATTTTGAACTTCTGGAAGAAAACATCCAACAGCTTAATGCCAGTTAACTAAGCGATGAGCGACGATGAGGAGGTAACCTACAGCTGTATTGGAATATTTTGAGAAGAATAAACAGATCACTGCAATGCTGGTGTGTTGGGTTGTGAAATAAGCCTTGACCTGAGTGATTTGGAATATTTTATTAAGGACTGTAATAAATTTGGACTTAATTGTAATCGTAGAAGTTTTATTGAATATAGTAAATTGGAGTTTTCTGTTTGAAGGTAATAAATATAAGGCAAAAGGACTATGGGCCTAGGGCAATTGCAGCTGATCTGGTGGTTTCCCTAATACGTCTGATGAACTTATTAATCTAATTTTTGGCTGGATTTGATGGATATTATTTGAAATACAATTACAAAGTCACTCGGGGGGGGTTATATAAAGAAGCAATTTTTATTTAGGTGGGTAGACGCAAATGAAGACATTCTACATGCTGTTGGAAGATGTGAAGATAAGAAGATTAACAACTGGTTTAATCTAGTATGAAGAATTTAAATGTTTGATATAGCTATTAAATGATGTTTTTAGTTGATTTGTTAATATGTACTGATAAATTAATAAGAGGTTTGATTATTATTTTTTAGTTAGAAAATGTTTTTTTTAAGTGTTTTAACTATAATTGGACCTTGATGGTTTAAAAGTGGAGGACGGAAGAGTTTATATAATATTTTATTTTAAATTTGGGGTTTTTGAATGAGGTTTTTTTTGTTTTCAATGAAAGAAGTTATAAAATATCTTGTTAAATTGTATAGATCTAATAATCTGCTAAGTGTGTATTAGTTAAATTGAGTAATGATAGGTTTGATTAGGTAATATTTAACTGTTTTATTAACTGCTGCAACTATAAATGGATACTAATTCTGTTAAATTAGATGGAATAAGAAGAAAGACTTGCTTTCCTTTTATCTATTTGTTTAATGATTATGATAAGTGAGAGATGGAGTTGAATTTAGGGGATTTAAGCTGTATTTTATATTTTGTATTTGCTCTGGGAAGTCGGGGGGGTGGTTGGGGAGGGGGGGAAATGTATGTAAAACTTTTAAAACTTTTTCAATAAAAAAAAAGACACAGAGTTTTCATTATAATCTTTGTCAGGATATTATCAGCTACAGGTAGTCCTTGACTTACAACACTTCGTTTAATGACGGTTCAAAGGTACAACGGCGCTGAAAAAAGTGACATGACCATTTTTTATACTTATGACCATTGCAGCATCCTCAGTGTCACGTGATTTACAGTTGGATGCTTGACAAGTGGTCCATATTTATGCCGGTCGCAGTGTCCTGGGGTCAAGCGATCCCCTTTTCCGGCCTTCTGACAAGCCAAGTCAGTGGGGAAGTCAGATTCGCTTAATAATTTGACTCCCTTAAGAACTGCAGTGATTCACTTAGCAACCCTGGCAAGAAATATCATAAAACGGGGTGCAACTCACTTAACAACCGAAATTTGGGCTTCATTTTGGCCCTAAGTTGAGGACTCCCTGTCCTTGGAAAGGAGGGAGCAATCTCAGAGCCACTGAAGAATGCAAAGGAACGTGAAGGACGACAATCTCGGCCTACCGCACCCACCCTCACAAGCACAACAGTCCTCAGGCACAGAGTTCAACTGCAGGAAGGGCCTTGGACTTTCCCACCGCCACGGCCTTTCGGTTGGAAGGAACAAGCCCCATCATTGATGCTGGAGGCTTTAAGGAGACCCTCCCCCCTCCCCCCTCCCCCCTCCTCTCTCTGGAATCCGCCACCTGGTTCCCCCCTCCCCCCAGGAGGACAAGAAGGGGCAGACGGGGGACGCAGGGATAAGGGTGGGTAACCCAAGTGGGTTATTTATTTATTTGCCAATTTAAATACGGGAAGCCCCCCACTTACAAAGTTTCAACCGCATGGAGAAAAGCGACACAGGGCCATTTTCATGACCTTTGCAGCATCCCATGATGATCACGTGATGAAAATTCAGAGACTTGGCCACAGACTCATATTTATGACAGCCGTAATGTCCCGAGGTCATGTGATTCACTTTTGCAACCTTCTGATGAGCCAAGTCCATGGCGAAGCCGGATTCATTTAACAACCGTGTTACTAATTTAACAACTGCAGTGATTCATTTAACAATTGTGGCAAGAAAGGTCGTAAAAGCTCACTTAACAAATGTTTCACTTAGCAACATAAATTTGGGGCTCAATTGTGGTTATAAATCAAGGATTATCTGTACAACTCATCTTACTCTCAGTGTGTAGAGTGAAAAGCATAAAAACGTAACTATATTAAAAGTGCAGTTCGGATAGTCCTCGAATTACAATCACAATTGAGGGCAAAATTTCTTTTGCTAAGCGAGTCAGTTGTTAAAATGGGCTTTGCCCCATTTTATGGCCTGTCTTGCCATTTTTGTTACCTGAATCACTGCAGTGGTTAAGTTAGTAACACGGTTGTTAAGTGAATCCAGCTTCCCCAATTGTTGTCATTGTTGTGCTGAGTAACAACAATTAATCTGTGGAACTGGTTGTTTACGGAATTTGTGGGTGCTCCAACAACTGGAGGTTTTTAAGAAGAGGCTAAGCAGGGGGTTGGACTAGAAGACCTCCAAGGTCCCTCCCAACTCTGTTATTCTGTTATTCCTAAGTATTCTTTACATTTTCAATTTTTGACATTTTATTTCACTGCCTGATTTATTGTTGTTATTATGGATGACCACGTGCAGGCCGGGAAATGAATATGAGTGAATGACCTGCGTTAGGTTGGTTGTACCTTTTTAGACGTACAATAGTTCAAAAGTATGAAAAGAGGAACGCATTACCGGAAAAGCTCATGACATTAAAGGGTTAAGCAAAGTTTCCCCAGAGAAGAAACCTGGAAAGTATGTCTGGGCAAGATAATATCAAAGGACAGGATGTTCTGAGCCACTTTTTGCAGAGAAAGAGAATTCCTGAACACCGTTTGGTGATCGAATCTGCAGAATCCAAATAGTCCAGAAAAGAGACCCACAATCGGACGGACAATGACCGTATTTTGACCATCGGCCAAGGATGGAATCCATGATGCTGAAGCAACCCAGAGATCAGGCCGAGATAAACCAGCATTGTTTGTAACAAAAGAGTTGGTGGGGGGGAGGGGAGGAGAAGTCCCATCTTCCACTCCATCTAAGACTCACCTCAAAGGGGGCTGGGGGGGGGGGGCTTGGAAAGGAGCCTGAGGGCTTTTGCTGCAAAACGAACCTCTTTGTTCAGGGATGCCTTGTTTTGTGGTCTAAAAGGCTCTTCAAAACCACCTAAAAGAAGCTTCACTGAACCAGTCAAATAGGTTGTATGAACACCACCAGAGAAGTAGCTTGTCTCTGAGCACGGAAGCTCCGTTCTCACGTTCCCAAAGGCTTTCAGACAGCGGGAAAAGCCCCGGGAGGGAGGGAGGGAGGGAGGAGACCCCCTCTTTGATCAGCAGTAGCAGAATCGCCCACTACCAAGAGGTGGAAGGGACCTTGGAGGTCTCCTAGTCCAAAGCGGCTCCAGCCTGGAAAACTTTAAGACTTGTGGAGCTCAACTCCTCACAAGTTGAAGTCCAGGAGTCTTAACGTTGCCAAGGCCGGAGCCCCGCCGCCTCCGAGACACCAGCAGCCTAGAAGAGCCTGTGAGCAGAGGCCGAGCTCGGAGCTCCCGTTTCTCTGCCGGGGCGGGAAGCATCCCACGTGGGGCTGGACGGAGAAGGGCAGCCAGCCAACCCCTTCAGGAACCAGCCTCCCCCGCCTGGCCCTTCTCCACCCCTCGAGACGCCCGCAGGAGAGCTCCGT
This sequence comes from Ptyas mucosa, assembly GCA_012654045.1. NCBI lineage: Eukaryota > Metazoa > Chordata > Lepidosauria > Squamata > Colubridae > Ptyas > Ptyas mucosa. Next base: position 501,706 of record WNWU01000132.1, read on the forward strand.
GTCCAGGGGCAGTCTACCGGGGCCGCGCGCGCGGACGCACCTGGGGGCCGGGGCCGGGGCCGGTGTGGTTGAGGCAGCCGCCGGGCTCTCCTGCCGGGCCGGGGTCGGGGCCGGAGCCGTTGCGCGGGGCCAGCCGGTCCCAGAGCAGCTGCGGGCAGAGCGGCGCCTGCAGGGCCAGGGCCAGCGTGGCCAGCAGCAGCACCGGCTCCACAGCGCGCAGGCGGCGGCAGGGCGGGCCTCGCAACGGGGAGCCCGCGGGGGTCTCCGCCGCCGCCCCGGAGGGGGGCTCGCCCGGGACGCCGCCCGCCGCCAGCTCGGCCATGGCCACCATGGGGCGGAGCCCACTGCCCCACGCCCCGCCCCGGCCCGCCCCGGCCCGGCAGAGGGAACTACGCCGCCCCCGAGCAGGCGCGCCTGGCTGGCTGGCGGAGGGGGGGGGGGAGAGCGGACTCCGCCCGGGGCTCCCGGTGGGCGAGGCTCAGTGGGGCTGGGCTCTGGGCGGAGCAGCGGGAGCCTGGATGCGGGGGGGCTCAGCTGAGGGCTCCTCCCCGGTGCCGCCGGACCAGCGCTCGGAGAAGCCCGCAGCCCCCCCCCCCCCCCCCCCGGGTTGCATCCGGCGCCTCGGAGGGCGCTCTAAGGCCCGGCGGCGGGATAGCTGGCGTGGGCTTGTGGCGGGGCTGCCCGGTGAGCAGAAAGCCTGGCCTCCGTGCCCAGGTGCCCATGGCCTCCGGCGGACAATGCAGCCGGACATACCAAGGTGTGATTGTCAGAGAGCGTTGAGGATTCTGCCTCTTCTTCATTCAGCTGAATGAGCCCCTAAACAGCTTCTGGAAGGGAGAGCCGGACTCCTGGCTTTGCTTTACCCCCAAGCCTCAGCTGAAAGCGGCAAACCGGCCTTGGAAGGCTGCCCCGTTTCTCCACTCTCTCGCCCCTCCCTCTGTGGGAAGACCCCACCCCCCAAGGAAGGTTTTCTTCAGGGCCCTCCTCCTCAGCCGCCTTGCTGGGGCCCTTCTGTGGAACAACTGAAGCCCCACAAGTACCCCACAGATCACCTCGTTCTGTAGCCTTAAGATCCCCTGTGTTTGGGGACAGACTAACACTTGAAATTGATTGGGTGTGGTTGTATTCTAGTTGATGTTTGCTTTATATTAATTGTATCAAGTTTATTATATCCACATAACATTAATAATTCGCAAATGGACTTGGCAGAGTTGTTGCTTTTAACTGTGTCCGACTTTATAGGCAAACGCTCTTCATGCACATCCATTTTTGCTTCTTTTTATAAACTTGAGTTTCCAGCAACCAAACGCAGAGCATCTTCTACCTGGCAGCCAGCACTTGCACGCCTTAGCATCTTTCCATACGTTTTCCTAACTGTAGCAAAGATTCTACTAAGAGACACACTTTCTTCTACTTGCTTTTATTTTTCACCATGTGGAGCCATAGCCATGGCCCTTAGTCTTATATACCGCTGCACAGTGCTCTACGGCCCTCTGAGCAGTTTACAGAGTCAGCATTTTGGCCCAACAATTTAGGTCCTCATTTTACCCACTTCGGAAGGCTGGAAGGCTGAGTCAACCTGGAGCCTGGTGAGATTTGAACTGCCAGATTGCAGGCAGCCTGGAGTCAGCAGAAGTAGCCTGCAGTACTGCCCTCTAACCACTGCGCCACCATGGCTCTTATACTTATAGCTACTTCTCAATTTATGACCACTCATTTAACGACTTTGAAATTATGAGGCACCAAAAAAAATGACTTACAGCTGGTTCTTGCACTTAGGACCCTCACAGCATCCTGCATTCACTCAATTAAAATTTGCACCCTTGGCAGCTGGCATGGATTTCCAACGGTTGCCAGCCTGCCAGGGTCATGTGAGCTGAAATGGTTGTAGACTTAGACTTAGACTTAGAACAACTTTATTGTCCCTTTGAATGCACACTAATCAGCATACATTAAAATGAAATTTCATTGCATGCAGCTCTCAAAGGGTCACCACCTCCAATATAAACGAGATAAACATGACAAATAAATACTAAATTATGCATAAACCCACATATATTATATGACACAGAGAAACAACACAATCTAGTTCTGATGTATACATGTACATGTACATACATGTAGAGAGCTATCGAAAAAAGGTATTTGTTTAACACTGGTTATATTATAGAATAGAACAGAACAGAATAGAATTCTTTATTGTCCAAGTGTGATTGGACACACAAGGAATATGTCTTTAGTGCATATGCTCTCAGTGTACATAAAAGGAAAAAAGAGAAAAAAGAAAAAAATACATTCATCAAGAATCATAAGATACAACACTTAGTGATAGTCATAGGTAACTAATAAGCAATCAAATCATACTAGGAAACTAAATCAATATAAATTCTAAAAATACAAGCAACGTGATTATAGTCATGAATGGGAGGAGATAGGTAATCATAAGATACAACAAGTTACCAATAAGCAATCAAATCATACTAGGAAGCAAATAAAACAATATAAATGGTAAAGATACAAGCAACATGGATATGGCCATAAGTGGGAAGAGATAGGTACTAAGAAGGATTAGAAGAATCCTAAACCACCCAAGCGTCCACACAGCAGACCAAGTCTTAGTAATACAGTCTTAGTAAATTATTTGATAGTGTTGTAGGAATTAGTTGTTTAGTAGAGTGATGGCATTCGGGGAAAAACCTGTCCTTGTGTCTAGTTGTTCTGGTGTGCAATGCCCCATAATGTTGTTTTGAGGGTAGGAGTTGAAACAGTTTATGTCCAGGATGTGTGGGGTCTGTAAATATTCTCACAGCCCTCTTTTTGACTTGTGCAGTATACAAGTCCTCAATGGAAGGAAGGTTGGTAGTCATTGTTTTTTTCTGCAGTTCTAACTATCAGTTGAAGTCTGTGTTTTTCTTGTTTGGTTGCAGAGCCAAACCAGACAATTATAGAGGTGCAGATGACAGACTCAATCATTCCTCTGTAGAACTGAATCAGCAGCTTTTTGGCCAGTTTGAGCTTCCTGAGTTGGCACAGGAAGAATATTCTTTGTTCTTCTTCCTGAAATACTCCAGATTATCTGCAATCCCTTGAGCGGATTTTCCTGTTTTTGAGCCTTTCTCTGGAGTGAAATGATTAAAAAATATCTTACACCCGGCTCTCTCAACAAGGTTCTTCTTTGATGGTTCTGGGGAATTGCTGGTCTGAAAAGTTATGACATGTATATAGTTAATTACCGAGCAAATCTAGATTATATTAAAGCAACCAAAATATCTTTACAATCCCCAAGGCATGTCGCAACTTTTGAGCACCCCTAAGGTTTGGAAAGTGAAGTTGAAAATTTTGACACGTCCTGTCGCCACAACCAACTCAACCCGGGAGAACTGAGGGACAGACAATTCAACGCTGCATTAATTGTTTCATTCAGTTATTTTTCTTATTGGTGGTCACATTTTCATCAAAACTATTGTAACTCTTCTTTTCTGGATTGACTTGATTTTATGATTCTTGGCCATGGTTCTGTTGAAATTAATTTTTCTATTTGTTGAATTATCGTGGCGAGTTGGCCTCAGCAAATTGTCCCATTCCACACTGCTGGAGCCTCTGTGAACCATTTTGAATTTTTGAATTGTCTAAAATGTTAGCCATCTTTCAAAAGGGTTTCTTTTGCATCTTATGTTACAATATTTTGTATTCCGTTTTGATAATTTTTTATAAACTGCAATAATTGATGCTATCAGTACTTTGAATCTGGGTCGTAAGCAGCTTTTTCTGGGTCCATTTTTCCTGCTCTAGGTCCTGCATGATCGCCAATGTCCGATGACGGATATGGGAGGAGGAGGAAATCCTGCACAACCCGGGCAAAGGTGGCGGAAGGAACAGCAACATCAGGACCACGGACAGATCCCGGTCTCTGCCGGCTGTTCTTTCCTGCGGCCCGAGTTTTGCAAATGGAAGGTATAAAATCTGTATGTTTCTTTTGCCATCAAAGCCAAGTCCAGGCGCACCCCAAAAATTCATGGAGGAGGAAAGACAGGAGCACCTTTATCCAACTGACATTTGCATCAGTGGATGTCTTTATTATTTATCTGATTGATTTATTTCTCATCTTTATTTTAAAAAAAACACACAACTCAAGCTGGTGGACATTCATAATCATCCTCCCTTTTATTTTCCCCACAACCCTGTGAGGTGGGTTGGGCTGAGAGAGAATGATTGGCCGCAAATCACCCAGTCGGCTTTTGTGCCTAAGGTGGAACTAGAACTCACAGTCTCCTCCTTTTTAGTCTGGTTCCTTCATCACAAGACCAGCGAAGGCCCCAGAGGACACCGCCCTGGCCTGAGGGCAAAGTGTCTGAGAGACCTACTGAAAGAAGCCAGCGTACGGTTGGACTGGCATCAGAGGCCCAACTTTGAAGGCCACCCACAGACATGGATGTTCCCTGGGTGATCTTGGACCATCACCCTTAATCTGCCCAACCTACCTCACAGGGTGGTTGTGGGGAACAGCTGGAGGGAGCACCTTGAGCACCTGAAGGAAAGGTTGGATAGTAATGCAGAAAAAAACCATCGTGGAATTTTCTCCCAAGAAAGGGCCACAATGCTGAGGAGAAATCGCCAATCTTTACTCAATTATCACCGGGTGCTTCTGGGGAACCAGCAGAGATCCTGAACAACAGAAAGTCTGAGATCTTTATACATTTGGGTTCAGTGGTGAGAAATGAGTGGTGAGCCAGCCTTGTAATGTAAAGCAAAGCTGCTAAGAGTCCCATAGTTACGAGGGTGAAAATTGAGACGATCAAGTCTGCACGTTTGATCAGGATTCTGTGGTTTCCCACCTCCTGGATCCCAGGGTTCAGGATTAAAAGTCTGCTTTGGCAGCAGAATTCGTAATGACAGCGTGAGAAGGGACCTTGGAGGTCTTCTAGTCCAACCCCCTGCTCAAGCAGGAGACCCTATACAAACGACTGTCCAGTCTCTTCTTAAAAACTTCCAGTGTTGGAGCATTCACAACTTCTGGTGGCAAGCTGTTCCACTGGTTAATTGTCCTCACTGTCAAGGAGTTTCTCCTTAATTCCAGGTTGCTTCTCTCCTTAATTAGTTTCCATCCATTGCTTCTTGTCTGGTCCCATCTCCTTGGTGGCCTTCTTATCCCTTCAGTAGGAGAATTTGGAGGGAGGGGCCTCTCTCTCTGCGCCCTCCAGTAGAGAGAGAGAGGGAGCACTGGTTGGTGCACAAAGCAGCTGGTTTGCCAAAGGTGCTGGCACTGCCCCAAGCAGACACTAGAGTGCGTGCAAGGTGTGTGCAAGGTGTGTGCTCGGCCATCCCCTTCTGCTCCCAGACTGTACCAAGGAAGCACCGGGATTTCTTGAAGCAGCTGCCAGTCCCAGAGGGCCTCTCTGTTGGCCAGAAAGTCCTGGTGACCTAATGGCTGGCCCTCCTGCCATGGCCTGCCAAGGGGTGGGCTGGCACTACAGCTCATTCTCTGCCCAAAATTGCTCTGCCCTGTGTCCTGCCTGGGAGGCATCCCTGATGTGATGGAATGGCTTCCCTTCAGACATTGTGCAGCGGAGGTTTTCAAGAAAAGACTGGGGAGCCATTTACCCTGGGACTGTGTATAGATAGTCCTCAACTTACAACCACAAAATTTCTGTTGATCAACAAGACAGTGGTTAAGTTGTGAGCTTTGCCCCGCACTTGTTAAGTGAATTCTTGAATACAGCTCATCTGTCTGGAACCCTCACTGCATATCGGACATAAATACAATCGAGAGAGATATTTTACGAGAGGAGTCCTCCATTCCTCTAACAGTAATAAAATACCTTATGCCACCAGACTCCAAATTTTGGGCTTAGACAATTTAGAACTACACTGACTTCAGTCTGACCTAAGCATAGTACATAAAATTATCTGCCACAATGTCCTTCCTGTCGATGACTACTTCAGCTTCAATCACAATAATATACGAGCAAATAATAGATACAAACTCAAGGTAAACCGTTCCAAACTCAATTGCAGAAAATGCGACTTCAGTAACAGAGTGGTCAATGCCTGGAATGCACTAGCTGACTCTGTAGTTTCTTCCCCAAACCCCCAAAACTTTAACCTTAAACTGTCTACTGTGGACCTCACCCCATTCCTAAGAGGTCTGTAAGGGGTGTGCATAAGTGTACCAGCGTCCCTGTCCTAATATTCCTTTTTACTTCCTCTTCTCATGTATTCAAATTCTGTTTATACTTTTACCTGTTATCTTATATATGCTTGACAAATAAAGTTATGATTATGATTATGAATCACTGCAGTTGTTAAAGTTAGTTGCAAGATTGTTAAGTGAATCCGGCTTTCCCATTGGGTTTTGCTGCAGTGGTCCTCTACTTATGACCACAAGTGGGCCCAGAATTTTCATCATTAAGTAAGGCAATTTTATTTTTTGCCACCATTGTTAAGTGATTGACTGCAGTTGTTAAGTGAGTTAGACGGTCATTAAGTGAACCCAGCTTCTCCCATTGACTTTGCTTGTCGGAAGGTCGCAAATGCCAGTCACCTGATGCCAGGATGCTGCAACTCTCATAAACACCTGCCGCTTGCCAAGCCCCCAAATTCTGATCAGCTGCGGGTGCTGCAACCATTATAAGGGTGAGGAGGACCAGTTGCAAATCATATTTTTCAGTGCTATTGTATCTTTGAATGGTCACTAACTGAATGATTGTAAGTTGAGGATTACCTCTAATACACCAGCCCCCTAGGGCAGGGGTCTCCAACTTGACAACTTTACGACTTGTGGACTTCAACTCCCAGAATTCCTCAGCCAGCATGTCCTGGCTGAGGAATTCTGGGAGTTGAAATCCACAAATCGTATATTTTCCAAGGTTGGAGCCCCCTGCCCTAGGCTACGAGGACCTCTCCTGACAGCCTGGATTGGACGTGGGAGCTGAACCGGGGCAAAGTGGACTGACTGTTGACCCACTGCAAATGTTGCCTCTGGAGAAAGCAGCGTCACAGGTTCATTACCCTCCTGGATACCCTCCATCCTGTTGCTCAAGGGGGAAATGGAAGGGCTCGTGTGCCAATCGCGGCTGTAACTGGGGCAGAGGGATGATGCCAGGGTTAGTCATGCTCTTGCCTTTACCCTAGACTAGACTACCGCACAATGTTCCAGCTGCCCTTGAAGACTTCCATAATTAATGCAGAAAGCAGTTCTATGAACATAAAACATCCTACATTGGCGGCCTACGGGTCTCCAGGGACAATCCATAGTCCTGATTTTTACTTCAAATAATCAACATTAAGTAATTCCTCATTTCTGGGACGTGAGGAAATCCCCAGACACCTGACTTGCTGGCTGGGCCTTCCAGTTCTCGGGCCAGTTGGCAGTAGTTTCTGCCAAAGGAGCCCTGGCTGGCACTGGGGCTGAGTTGAGGGTGGACTTGGCCTCTCCCCCCTCCCCTCACTTGGCCAATGAACCCAACCGGTGCTGTTTACAACAGTAATTGTGGCTTGTAAAAACAAATTGACTCTAGTTGCTGTTATCAGTTCTGAAGAAAAAGTGGAAGACTGAGCAAAGGCTGGTTTCCTTGAGATGATTGGCCTGGTGCCCGTCCTCGGACTGTGATGCCAGGTGCTGATGCCACAGGAAATGCATGCAGCTTCCTAGTGGTGTGAAATCACAGTACGATCAGGAATCAGAAGGGACCTTGGAGACAGAATGCCAGAGTTGGAAGGGACCTTGGAGGTCTTCTAGTCCAGCCCCTTGCTCAAGCAGGAGACCCTACACCATTTCGGACAAATGGTTGTCCAATCTCTTCTTAAAAATCTCCAGTGATAAAGCACCCACAACTTCTGGTGGCAAACTGTTCCACTGGTTAATTGTCCTCACTGTCAGGAAGTTTCTCCTTAGTTCTAGATTGCTTCTCTCCTTAATTAGTTTCCATCCATTGTTTCTTATTCTGCCTTCAAGTGCTTTGGAGAATAGGTTGACCCCCTCTTCTTTGTGGCAGCCCCTCCAATATTGGAAAACCATTATCATGTCTCCCTCAGCCCTTCTTTTCTCTAGACTGGCCAAACCCAAATCCTGCAACCGCTCTTCATATGTTTTAGTCTCCAGACCTTTAATCATCTTTGTTGCCCTTCTCTGCACTTTTTCCAGAGTCTCAACATCTTTTTGGTGACCAAAACTGCATGCAATATTCCAGGTATGGTCTTACTAAGGATTTTTAAAGCTGTGCTAATACTTCACGTGATTTTGATTCTATGCCTCTGTTTATACAAGCAAGGAAGAAAAGGACATTTAAAGACACAGAGCACCACCTAATCTTCGTGTAGCCACCCCAATTAAAGCGGCCCACCATGGGGGTGCCTGTCCCCCCACAAAGCTTCTGAGCACCCCTAGAAGCCTTTGGGAAGGCTGGGTGAAGGGCAGCCTTCCTTGGGACACGCCCCCCCAGGGCAGCCTGAAGTCAGCCCTGGGCCCCCGAGGCGGATGTCGGAGGTTTCCATGGGCCCCCGATTGTGGGAGCGCAGAGCCAGAAGTGGCTTCCTCCCGGTTTCTCTTGCCAACTGGACTTTCGATCTGCTCTGGCAAAGTCCGTCCGTCCTTCTTCCTGCGCCCTCTTCAGCTGCGAGAGATAAGAGGCTTCGAGCAAGGTCTGACTTTCCCAAGAGGCACTTCCTGGCCGAAAGCTCTTCGCCCTGGGGACTCTCATTGCCGAACGGCAGAAGACGCTCCTGGCAGTGGCCCATGGGAGTAAGTCCTTTGGGCCACGCGCAAGGAATACCCAGTTCTAGCAGAGAGGGAAGACACGGCCCTGCCCGTGGCTGAAGCAACCTGGCCACCCTCGCGGGGGAAGGGAGGGAGACCCACAGGACACCCGGGGTCCATCTGGGCACCTTGGTGGAAGAGGATCAGTGGGCAAGGGGATGGCCTAACCTCCTGGAGACTTACTGCCAGTCAGAGAAAGCAAAGTTTTCGGGGGGGGGGGGGGGGGATGACCCAGCTGGGTAGAAGGCATCTTCCTTGGTGCTCTCTGAGCTCAGTGGTTTTCTTGCAGACGTTTCATGATCCAACTAAGTAACATCATCAGTGCTTGAACGGAGAAGCAGGAGGAAGAGGAGGAGGAGGAGGAGGAGGGGCAAGAGGAGGAGGACTGTGGGGTCCTCATTTATCTCTGAGCGTGGTGGTTTCCTTGCAAACTAGGTCACATCATCCATGAGAACCAGCTAATGGTTGGATGCAGCTCCGGAAAGGAGGGATTTGCATCCTGGGAAATCTGCAGGAGACATTCTTTGGAAGGTGGCCCCCTCCCACAACCCCTTCCTCTTTGCTCCTTTGGCCCCGCCCTCTGAGTATTGCTAATTGCTAATTCATTTTATTGTTTCTTTTAGTGCCCATTTCAATTTCCCTTTTTATACCTTTATGTGTTCCCGGTGCTGCACAAGCACACATTTCATTTTGCTCAGTTGCGCTGGCTCCTTGCCAGGTATTACTAAGGTGTGGTGGGAAACATGTCAACACAATAAATCATGTGAGTCTATTTATGGACAATAAAAGGCTGAGCTTTAACAGCTTCTCACGAGAGTTAATTACAAAGTGAAATCAGGGCTGGATAACACATTGCTAAAGGGGTTCAGGTGGGCTTGGATGACCCCAAAATGCCCAGAAATGGAGGAGGGTCCCACCTGGAGCATACCATCGGGCTCTAGGGGGGCAATTCTATGATCAAGAATGCGCCCCACATTTGCACAGCTGGGAGGCTTGGCTAATACTTTAGAGCAGAAGTGGCCAACCTTGGCCACTTTAAGACCTGTAGTCTTCTGTCAGATTAGAGAAGGGATGATGGCTCCCCTCTCATTTGCTCTTGGGGCTCTCCACCCAGTTCTGGCTACCCCTGTCGCCCTCAAGGACCGTCACAAACTGGAGCAGGTTCAGGGGAAGAAAGTTACTGAGATGTCCAGGGGGTCTTTGGGGAACATTTTGAGGATCTGGGTAAGATTAAATTAAATTAAATGTCAAGGGTAATTTATGGGTAAGGCTAAAACATATGAAGAAGGATTGAAAGAATTAGGTTTTTCTAGCCTGGTGAAGAGAAAGACCAGGGGAGACAGGATTGCAGTCTTCCAATATCTGAGGGGCTGCCAGAGAGGAGACGGGATCACCCTAGTCTCCAAACCTCTTCTGACAAGAAAGAATGGAGGGAGCCACTCAACCTTTTCGGACTAACTTTCAAAAAAACCTGCACCTCCTTTACGGAACATTGGGAGATTGAGTTGTTTATTTGGCTGGGGGTAATAAACTTTTATATCATATTGTTGATTATATTGAGAAGGGAGACAGTAGAATGGTGTGAATATATGCTGTGGTACCAGGTGGATGAAAGTCCCCAACAATGGGTTGGAAGTTTCAAAATCTGAGGGTAAGAGACCTCTATAGATACCCAGCCTAGGTAGGGGGCCTAGGCCACGAGAAATATGACGTCAGTGGTGATAGTGGTTGTTGCCCGGGGGGGGGGGGGCATGCAATATCTGAGGGGCTGCCAGAAAGAAGAGGGGGTCAAGCTATATTCCAAACCTATTCTGACAAGAAAGGATGGCTGGAAGATAATTAAGGACAGAGAGAGAGCCATCCTAGAACTAAGGAGGAATTTCCTGGCAATGAGAGCAATTAACCAGTGGAATCCAGTATGTTTTAGCCTCCAGCCCCCTAAAATCATCTTTGTTGCTCTTCTCTGCACTCTTTCCAGAATCTCAACCTCTTTTTTTATATTGTGGCGACCAAAACCAGACGCAATATTCCCGGTGTGGCCATACCAAGGCAGATCCCAGACCAGCATAGACCAGGCTATTTCCCCTGCAGCAGGCAGGGTCCTCGGAAGAAAGAGGGAGGGGAGGGGGCTGGCTTTTGGGACAAGCAGGCAGTTCAGAACAGAGGGGAAAAAGGAGAATTACTGCAAATAATATTCTTGCCACCTTCAGATGCGGAAAAGAGATAAGTTTGTCTAAAATTGGCTCCGTACTCCAGGAGTGCACAGTTTATACCACAAACCTCCCTGTCAGTATCAAAGGCAAACAGGTTTGTGCAATACCTGAAATGTAATACAACCACAATGGAATAGAATAGAACAGAATAACTTAATTGCCACTTTGAATGTACACTAATCGACATACATTAAAATGAAATTTTAAAGTACATTAAAATGAAATTTTGTTGCATGCCCATTCAAAGGGTCTCCACCTCCAATATCCATTTATTCTGTCATATCCATGACAGAATAAATACAAAACGATGCCTCCATCCGCATCTATTTTATGACACAGAGAAACAACGCAGCCTCCGAGCTCTTCACCCTCTTGGCTTGCCCTTCCCAGGCCCCCTTCCGCTCCTTCAACCTCCTTCTGGCCTTCTACAGGCAGTCCTTGATTTGCAACCATTTCTCTAGTGACCGTTAGAAGGTACAACAGCATTGAAAAAAGTGACTCACCACAGGTCCTCTCACTTACGACCTTCACAGCGTCCCCACAGTCACAGCGATCGAAGTTTGGGCATTTGGCAACTGGCGCGTATTGGCCTCAATTGCTCTGTCTGGGGGGGGGGGGTCACGCGATGGCCACTTGCAACTTTCCTAGCCGGCTTCTGACAAGCAGAGTCAATGGAAGTCCACGTAATGGAGCTACTCAAGGGGCTGCCAAAGAGAAGAGGTGTCTACCTCTTTCCAAAGCACCGGAAGGAAAGACAAGAAGCAGCGGATGGGAACTCATCAAGGAGAGAACAGAACCAACCTGGAATTAAGGAGAAACTATTTATGTATGTATGTATGTATGTATGTATTTATTTATTTATTCGCATTTCTATGCCGCCCCATTCCCAAGGGACTCTGGGCGGCTTACAACAGAGAATAAAACAATGCAACAATATCCCCTACAAAAGTTAAAAGAAGACATTAAAACATTAAAACACATACACTCCAGTTTGTGGCCGGGTCTCGCAAGAGACTGGACAGTCATCACTAGCACTGATGGTGTTATATAGTGGGGTAACGAAACATCTGCAAGAAAACCAGCATGCTCAGAGAACACCAAGGAACACGGTTGGAAGAGTTGGGGGTGGGGTGGGCACTGTGTTGCGGTGGTTCTCCTCCTTCCTCTCTGACCGGTCGCAGTCTGTGTTGGCAAGGGGACAGAGATCGATTCCGAGGCGCCTTGTGTGTGGGGTGCCACAAGAGTCCCTCCTGTTCAACATTTATGTGAAGCCGCTGGGTGAGATCATCCGTGGTTTCTGGGTGAAGTTCCACCAGTACGCTGATGACACTCAGTTGTACATCTCCACCCGGGACCACCCCAGTGATGCCCTTGAAGTGATGTCCCGGTGCCTGGAGGCCGTGCGGATCTGGATGGGGAGAAACAGACTTAGGCTCAACCCCTCCAAGACTGAGTGGCTGTGGTTTCTGGCATCCTGATATAGCCATTTGGTGCCATCACTGATTATTGGGGACGAGTCGTTGGCCCCCACGGAGAGGGCTCGCAACTTGGGTGTCCTCCTGGACACACGGCTGTCTTTAGAAGAACATCTGACGGCTGTGGCCAGGAGGACTTTCTATCAGGTTCGCCCGATTCGCCAGTTGCATCCCTTTCTGGATCGGGACTCCTTATGCACGGTCACTCACGCCCTCGTCACTTCCCACCTGGACTACTGCAATGCTTTCTACATGGGGCTCCCCTTGAGGAGCACTCAGAGGCTCCAACTGGTCCAGAATGCAGCCAGGCGGGTGGTTATGGGAGCGACATGGCGTTCCCATGTAACACCTCTCCTGCGCGAGCTGCACTGGCTCCCAGTGGTCTTCCGGGTGCACTTCAAGATATTGATTACCACCTTTAGAGCGCTCCATGGCTTAGGACTTGGGTACCTACGAGACCGCCTTCTGCCACTGGTAGCCTCTCACCGGCCAGTATGCTCCCACAGAGAGGGTCTCCTCAGGGTGCTGTCGGCCAAACAGTGTCGACTGGTGGCCCCCAGTGGGAAAGCCTTCTCTGTGGGGGCACCTGCCCTTTGGAACGAGCTTCCCCCGGAGATACGTAGGATCCCGGATTTACGCACTTTCTACCATGTCCTCAAGACTTTTTTATTCCAACAAACTGGGCTGGCCTAACTTTTTTAATTGTTTAATTTAAATTTGTTTTTAAAAACAGGGGTGTTTTAATTAGCATGGGCCAAATTTATTTAATACATTTTAAATTGGTTTTTAAATTTTATATAGTATGTGTTTTATCTTTGGCTGTTCACTGTCCTGAGTCCTTCGGGAGTAGGGCGGTATATAAATCTAAATAAACTGAAACTGAAACTTTCAACCCTGAGCTATAAATATTCTTCTTTGATAGGCAGCCACTTGTCTGAAATGGTATAGGACCGTGTTGGCAAACCTATGCAACGCTTGCTGGAAGTGGCACGCAGAGCCATCCCACGCAGAATGGCTCCTCACTGGCTCCTCTTCTGCGTTTCTGTGCACACACACATGCCGGTCAGCTGGCCTTCGTGCCTGTGGGAGCCCAAAATTCGGAAGAGCAGTGTTCCATCACGCATGTGTCCCTTTTTCCAGTGCTGTTTTAACTTTGAACAGTCACTAAGCGAATGGCCATACATCGAGGACTATTGGATAAGGCTCAGGCTTTCAGTGACTTACACGTGTGAGTCCCATCTTTTGAGTCCTTCATCTCTGAAGAGCTTTGAGCCCAGGACAAAACCCTGAGCCCCCACCCCGTTACTCCTTCCATGCTGACCCTGGGGATCGCCTGTCGGGTACGGCTGCACAACCGCTGCACATTGTTCCATTGTAGTGACACCTCCCTGCAGCCACCAGAGCATTTCCCTGCACTTCCACGCTAGTCACTTTATCAAAACAATATCAGAAAATGTCATCTGACCCAACCAGTTTTTAGCAAGGCGATGCTGGTTTCTAGCAATTAGCTTGCTCCTTTCTCGGGCCTTGCAAACCTGTGAGATCTTTCCTGGCATTTTCCCAGGGGCTGCACAGATGTTGGCAGTCACACAACCCACAAACACTTCCTAGTTCCAAAATGTCCCACCAGCCAAGCATCCAGACATCAACTTCGACCCCAAGTGGGCAAACTATGTGAAAAGAAGGACCAGGGTGGCATGATAGCAGAGTTCCAATATTTGAGGGGCTGCCCCAAAGAAGGGGGGGGGTGTCAGATTGCTGATTGCACAACATTGGAAGAAGGACTCTTTGTCTACTATTGATGATTGGATACTGAAGGTGATGAACTTGGCGGAAATGGCGAAAATTTCAGCGTACCTGAAGGACCATACTCAAGAAAGATATTTACGGGAATGGAGAAGATAGATTGATTACATTCAGAATAAATACCAGACAAAAAAATACCAAATAGCTTATGAATAAATGCCAATTTGAGATATATTATGTTATTTATAGTGGAGTTAGGTTTTAGGGGAGAATTATTACTTTAACGTTAGTCAGTTTAATTTAGCTTATGATTGTCAATTGAATTACCCTGTATTTTGCTGTATATTGGGGGGGGAGGGGGGGGGGGGGGGGGGGGGGGGGGGGGGAGGGGAAAAGGGATGGAGGGGAAATGATGAATGACAATTTATTATGTAATGTTTGGTTGTTTGAATTATAAAAAAATAAAACACTTTTTTTCTATTAAAAAAAAAGAAGGGGGGGGTCAACCTGGCAGGACAAGAAGCAACGGATGGAAACTAATGTAGGAGAGAAGCAACCTGGAATTAAGGAGAAATTTCCTAACAGTGAGAACAATCAACCAGTGGAACTGCTTGCCTCCAGAGGCTGTGGGTTCTCCATCACTGGAAGCTTCTAAGAAAAGATTAGACAGCCATTTGTCTGGAATCATCTAGAGCCTCCTGCTTGAGCAGGGGTTGGACTAGAAGACCTCCAAGATCCCTTCCAACTCTGTTATTCTATTTACTTCTGAATAAGCAGGGGCCTTAACTCTGCAAGTCAGTGTTGGGTGTTGGGCTGGAGAACGAGAAAAGTAAATGGAGGGTGGTGGGAGTGGCATCCTTCGAAGGGTGGAAGAGGAGAAGGCCCAAGAAGGAAAGGGCAGGACTAGATGAGCTCTGGTGGCATCTCCACCTCCACAACTCTGCCAGAATGAGGCGAGAACTTTAGACACACAAGCCCAAGTGTGCTGCCTTGTGTCATGTGGTGGAAACAAGGATAGAGGACAGAGTGGTGGAGCAGCCCCGAGCATAAAGTGACAGGAAAGCTGGATTCAGTCTTTTTCCTTTTTCTCCTCTGCTGCCTTCCATTCCTTTCGTTGTATGATAGATAGATAGATAGATAGATAGATAGATAGATAGATAGATAGAAAGAATTCTTTATTGGCCAAGTGTGATTGGACACACAAGGAATTTGTCTTTTGTGCATCTGTTCTCTGGGTACATAAAAAGAAAAAAAATACATTCCTCAAGGCTCATAACACTTAGTGATAGTCATAGGCGATATAATATTATATATAATATTGAGGTTGCAATATTGATGTTGTCCACCCTGAACAAGAAACCACCCCTACCTGGACCGCGATGACTTACGCACAGTCACTCATGCGCTCATCACCTCCCAGATTGACTACTGCAGTGCTCTCTGCATGGAGCTGCCCTTGAAGACCATTCAGAGGCTTCAGCTGGTGCAGAATGCGGCCCCGCGGGTAGTGATGGGAGTGTCCCGACACTCTCATGTTACACCCCTCCTGCGGGACCTGCATTGGGTACCAGTTGCCCTCCGGGTGAGATTCAAGGTGCTGGTAATTACCTATAAAGCCCTCCATGGCTTAGGCCCAGGATACCTGGTGGACCATCTGCGGCCAGCGACAGCTCCCCATTGCCCGGTGCGTTCTCACAGGGAGGGCCTCCTTGGGGTCCCATCGGCCAGAGAGTGTTGACTGGTGGCTCCCAGGGAGCGGGCCTTCTCTGTGGGCGTGCTCACTCTATGGAATCAGCTCCCCCTGGAGCTCCGGGTGGCTCCTGACCTTCGCTCCTTCCGCCGTGATCTTAAAACATGGCTATTTGGCCTGGCCGGATTGGACTGAAGGGGTTTTAAATGTGATTTTAACAGGTTCTTATATTTCTTATATTTTATAATTGAATTTGTGTATTTATTGTTGTGAGCCGCCCTGAATCCTTTGGAGAGAGGGCGGCATACAAGCCCAAATAATAAATAAATAAATAAAATCTGAACATCTGGATACATTAACAGTCTGATTCTTTCCAGGGCAGCTTTCTTGAGTAAGGGGCTGCCTTTGTATAGATTAATTTAACTAAGAACATGTATGGGGCCACCCAGCTCGCTCACGGTGACTCCGAACAGCTTCTAGAAATAAAACCGAGTTCCAAACCCCATGAGCCCCATCTGCCCCCTCTGGCAACAGCAATCAAGCCAACCAGTTGCTGGGCTCTGTATGGGCCCGGGGTCCCCAGGCTCGCTGGCAGAACCTCGTCTTCGGGGCTTTTTGGAAGAGTGTCAAGGGGGGGTATCAGTCTTATCTCAGCAGGGAGGATGTTCCACAGGGAGGGAGCCACCGCCAAGAAGGCCCTTCTTCCCAGTCCCACCAGATGGACCTCCTCAAGATAGGGGACCCATAACACCCCCTGCCTGCCTGCCTGCTCTGGTGGGTCAGCTGGATGCAACTGGGAAAAGACCCTCCTTCGGATAACCCCAGGCCACCGACCAGCACCTTGAACTGGACCCGGAAGCAAATCAGCAACCAGTGCAGCTCCCAGAAGAGAGGTGGCCCGTGTGCAAATCTAGACTTGGACAATGAGGGCCGTGGCATTTTGAACCAATGGAATCCTACCAGACTTTATCCCATCCCAGTCAAAGGGTGTCCAATCTCTTCTTAACCATTTCAAATGTTGGAGCCCCCACAAAGTCAGGAGGCAAATTGTTCCACCAGTTAATTGTCCTCCCAGTCAGGAAATTCCTGCTTAGTTCCAGGTTGCTTCTCTCCTACATTAGTTTCCATCTGTTGCTCCTTGTCCTGCCTCCGGATGCTTTGGAGAAGAGGTTGACGCCCCCTCGTCTTCGGGGCAGCCCCTCAAATCCTGGAAGAGTGCTACCACGTCACCCCAAGTCCTTCTCTTTGTTAGACTAGGCAGGGTACCCATGGGGCACAGGCCCCTCTCCTCCCTGATGCAGCAGGGACTCCCCTGGAAGCAAAGCCCTTTCCTGCCAATTCTGGCCGCTTCAGGGTTTGCTGCGATGCGCCCTTCCCGGCCGGCCGGTGAAGCCTTTTCCCACCTGGCTGCTCAGGGACCTGAATTCCTGCCAAGGAGAGGACAGAGAGGTGAGTTCACCATGTTTTATGATTAAATATTGTAGGGTGGATTTCTTGTTTATGCCTTTATGGTCTTAAGTAATGTGTGAGCTTTGCACATTCTCCTAATGAGCAGCAGCCGCCAATAGCAATGATCCCTGACCAAGATGCAAGGCTCCCCGGATGGGATCTGGTCTCAATTTCCACTTCCCCCACCCCCACCCCAGTCACAGCTGTCTTCTCCTGCCAGCAGGGCCTGGTGCAGAAGATACGGGCAGCTCAACCTCTCCCTGGCACAGAGCCCGCAAATCTTGCCCACCCCTTTCAAGAGCAAGGCTGCTATTAAAGGCCCAGGAACTTCCCAGAATGTGTTTGGCAGGTTGTCTGTCTGTCTGTGTGTGTGTGTGTGTGTGTGTGTGTGGTGTGTGTTGCAGCTGATCCTTACTCTGACTTCCAGGAACAAGGAGGAGCAGGGAACTCAGAGTTTCAGCATTTCTGGCAAGGACAGTTTGCTCTTCCTTCCTTGGCTGTTCTCCTGGGCATTAATGCCACCCTGCCCTTCTTCTGCTGGCACCCAGAAGTGCCAGTGTGCCATCTTCCTCTTTCTCTGCCCTTTTGGGTGCCCCTTTCCAGACACATGGCTCTGCTGAGTGCTGCCCATTGGTGTAAACAGGGATGAGCAGAACTCACTGCATTTAACAGAACAACAGAGTCGGAAAGGACCTTGGAGGTCTTCTAATCCAGCCCCCTGCTCAAGCAGGAGACCCTAGACCATTTCAGACAAATGGCTGTCCAGTCTCTTCTTAAAAGCCTCCAGTGATGGAGCGGCCACAATTTCCAGAAGCAAGTCGTTCCACTGATTGTTCTCACTATCAAGAAATTTCTGCATAATTAGATTGGATTTCTCCTTGGTTTCCATCCATGTTTCTTGTCCTGCCTTCTGCTGCTTTGGAGAGTAGGTGGACCCCTCCCTCTTCTTCTCTGTGGGAACAGAATGGGACGACTCGCCTTGGCCAGCTTGCCAACTCACCACCGAACAATTCACTGCAGGCCAATTCAACAATTTTCTTTCATTGCCTAAAATAATTTTAAAGATTATTTTTTGTCATTCACCTTTCATTTTGTCCCTCCTTTTGCATCTTTTCTTTAATATTCTATTTCCCCATTTGTTTGATATTCAGTAACTTTTGTCCCGTGGCAACTTGCCCTACAGGGAGTTGGCCGTGGCCAATTCTTTAATCTTTAATCGATCACACAAATAAATAAACCCACCATCCATGCCGCCTTGACGTTTTTCCGTGGGATGGAACATCAGCAAAATCACAATTTCTCAGATTGCATCTACACGGCTGCAGGCGAGACCAGCAGTGCGCAAAGACAATAGACCCGGCTTGCGTGTTGGGACGTGTGTTTAAAGAACAGAGCCTGTCCCAGGGATGGCGGGATGGACTTGGGGTGGGGGGTCCGTTCGAGTTGGCTGGAAGAGGCTGCAAGAAGGGGGTGTCGGCGAGTGCAACCCGGAGAACAAGAGGTGTTGGCTTCTGAGTCATTTGAATGCCAGGGAGGAGGAAGGAGCGTGCGAGCCTGAGCTGGGGAGGCACCCGGAATTAACACAGCAGCTGCCAGACACCGGAGCGACTTCCTTCTGGGCCGAGAGATTTCAAATCAAATTCTCCTTTAACCCCTCCCCGCCTTGGGCTCCTGCCTCCTACCTGGTCATGGAAGGCGAAGCAGCAGCAGCAGCCAAGGGGCCAAGGTCAGCCCTGAGCGCACCAGAGCCTTTATATAGCCTGGGAGAGTGCCTGGCCTTCCTTTGACACCTCAGCTGGCTGGGCACCCTCTCCATCATGTGGCAGGCGGTTCTGGCATACAGGAACTATCTCATCGGCGTCCTGACGCCCCTGGTCTTCCTCCCTCTGCCTCTGGCCCTCCCTTACAAGGTAGGTGGCTTCCTCCATTCCAAAGAGGGCATTCCCAAGAGTTCAAACTTTTTTTTTAAGAAAAACAACCAACTTCATTGGCTGGCATTTTGGTGGTGCGTCGATGCTTTCTTGGAACAGAAAAGCACAAAATGGCTTTGGAGGTTTTTTTTCTTTAATGAGTAGGGGGTCTCCGAAGTGCAGTGAAAGAGAAGCGAAAGGGCCGGCGGATAGGTTTCTACTTTTACGTTTGTTTGTTTATTTAGTTATTACGTTTATATCCGCCCAACACCCAAATGTAAACCAGTTTGCCTCTTCGGCCTCTTCGGCCTCGGACAGTGCGATGTGGCTGAAGAGGCAAACTGGTTTACATTTGGGTGTTGGAAAGTGGTTTTTCTCTTCAGCAGGATGAGAAGCTGGAGGAAGAAGGCAGGTTTTCAGTTCATTGTTTGCTATTCTTTAAACCATGGTCAAGGTGGAAATTTGGGAACATCTGGTGCCAGTGCCCGTGAAAAAGAACGTGGTGCCAGCAAGAACAAACAACCCATAAACACAGAAAAGTTTGCCAAACACGGAGCAAACACGCATTCGAGCTGCCACAACCCCAAGCGTCAATGTTTACGTTTTAGTTCAGTGGTTTAGGTAGGTAGTTGGCATGTGCCGTCCACTCCCAACGTGCAGGGAGTAGTAATTATCATTAGGATCAATAACTTCAGAGGCACAAACCACACAGCTTGTGGGAACAAGCGCTGTAAAACCATCTAAAACCAGAGAGAGAAAATGAGAAGACTAAATCCGAAGGTACATTTTAAAAAAGACAATCCGTGGTGTTGCAGAAAAAAACTGGCAGAAGGATGAAGAGGGAAGCCGAGCCAGGCAGCAAGAAGAAAGAATCCTCAGGGTTGGGGCCACTGCCAAAAGGGCCCTGCATCCACCACTGCTCCAGGTGGACTTCCTGAGGTCCCGAGTGGCAAAGCAATGGGGGCAGGGAGGACTTCTCCGTTGGCAGCTGCTGCTGGCTGATGTGGGAGCCCTGGACCATTGCAGCTGTTTCAATTCTAGCAGGAGAAGCTTTGCAGCACAGGATTGAAATGGGGGGTCCTGGGGGCTCTCTGAGCTTGGCTGTTTTCTTGCAGATGTTTCATGACCCAGCTAGGGATCATCATCAGGAGGAGGAGGAAGAGGAGGACTGTGGGGTCCTTGGTGCTGTCTGAACTTGGCAGTTTTCTTACAGATGTTTCATGACCCAACAGGGTAACATCATCAGTGCTAGTAAGGAATAGTAAATTGAGGGCAACCCCCCTTTCCTTCTAGCACTGATGATGTTCCCTAGCTGGGTCATGAAACATCTGCAAGAAAATAACCAAGCTCAGAGAGTACCAAGGAGCCTCCCCCCCTTGTTTCAATCTTGACATCCCCCCCCAAAAAAGACCGACAAGAGGGAAGGAGGAGAACCAGCTGTGACCCAGACTCTGCATATCTCCCTAAAGCTCTGCTTTAAAGCCTCACTTTGTGACTGCTGGAGGAGAATGACACACACTTTCCTTCGGCATGGGGGTCGGGGGTGAGGAGCTGACCTGTCTTTAAAGCTGCCCTGGTACTAACCGCTTCTCCTTGGTGACTCCTGCATCCACAGGCTCCTCTGTGACTTCGCAAGCCCCATTTCTCTATGTCAGTGGGTCTCAACCTTCCTAATGCCGTGACCCTTTAATACAGTTCCTCACGTGGTGGTGACCCCCAACCATAAAATTATTCCTAAGACCATTGAAAATATGTGTTTTCGGATGGTCTTAGGTGACCCCTGTGAAAGGGTCATTCGACCCCCAAAGGGGTCCCGACCCACAGGTTGAGAACCACTGCTCTATGTGATCCTTGATGTACCAATATTTAGTGTTTAAAAGCAGCTTCCGGGTTGGGGGGGAGCAACAGGTCCTCTGGCTTGAAGTGGGGCTGAAGCGGGCAGGTTCGCCTGGTATGGTTCTCCATGGATTTGCAAGGCAAGGAGGAGAGTGTGGAGCATGTCCACCAGGTGGGAATTCAGCTCCCATAATCCCCAGCTGGCAAGTAACTACAGTTATAGTTGAGGATCAAGGCTGGGGGAAAAAAGGCCCACTAACTGGGTTTAATTCATAGATATGTCAGTTTATCAGCATTATTGCTGCTTTTCTGGTTTTCAGTGAAATCTAATGTTTTTCTCTTCTTCCTCTTCCACTTCTTCATTTTCCTTCTCTTTTGATGATTTTATTTTTCTCTTATTTTTGCCTGACCTGGCTCCTTAAAGGAGAAAAGTATAAATAAAGTACAAAATTAAAAGCCTTGTCAGAGAAAAGGCATAGGCAACATTTTAAAAACTGGGATGAATTTGGAGCATAGAGAGTTATTGAAGAATTAAAGGGGATTGTAATCTAATCCCTGCATGCAATGTTCTCTGAGTGTTGATTCCAGGTTAGGGAATATTTAGAAATGGTATTTATATTTATTGATACGGAGATATGTTATCTTGGAAGATTGCTTTCCTTTGACCAAGAGTACAGGTAATCCTGGCTTCCTTTTACCGCTAACTCTTAGAATAGAGAAGAGAAGAGAAGAGAAGAGAAGAGAAGAGAAGAGGAGAGAAGAGAAGAGAATGCAGAGTTGGAAGGGACCTTGGAAGTCATCTAGTCCAACCCCCTGCTCAGGCAGGAAACCCTATAATACCATTTCAGACAAATAGTTGTCCAATCTCTTCTTAAAAACTTCCAGTGTTGGAGGTTTCTTCCCAACATATTGCTTTCTCCAGCTTTTATTCAGCATGTCGTGATTCTTTCTCAAGTTTTCCCCCCCACTGTAACCTGTAAAGGAGGAAGAGCTAAGAGAGCCCAGGCAATATTAAATAGATCCCAGGTCAACATCAGGAGTCATGATAAAATATCAGAAATTCAGAAGAGGAATGTTGGAAGGGAATGGACTGTACAGAACATCTAGTAATATGGGCGGACTTCAATTCCACGTTGCTGCCCACCCTCTTTGAAGTGGCCAAGAATGAAAAGTATTGATCACGTTCAACCACCTGCTCAGTGGAGGAATCGGGTCCTTGGTGGGTGACCCTCCAACTTATGCCGAAACATCTCCAGCCCAGGAAGGTCCACCACTACTCTGGCACCCACTTCCTCTTCCCGTTAGAAAACTCTTCTTGGTGTCCAGGCAAAGCCCATTTCCTTGTCACTTATCCCCAGAGCTTCGTGCCTGATCTTCTGGGACAATTGGACCTCCGTCTTCTAGTCCACCTTCATCTGGACTAGAGGAGCTCCAAGGTCCCTTCTAACTTCTGTTTTATTCTGTGTTTATTCTATTATTCTGTCATTGCTTTAGTCTGATATTCTATTATTCTGTTGTTTTGTCCCATTTTATAACCCGTCTTGCAAAAGTTAAGTCAATCCCTGCAGTTTTTAAGTGAGTCACAAGGTTGTTAAGTGAGCCTGGCTTCCCCACTGACTTTGCTTGTCAGAAGGTCGCAAAAGAGGACCAGGGGATCACTGGAACTGTCATAAATATGAAGCAGTTGCCAAGGGTTTGAACTTTGATCATGGACCATGGAGATGATGCTGCAATGGTTGTAAGTCTGAAAAATGGTCGTAAGTCCCTTTTTTTGGTGCCCGGTGTAACTTCGAAAGGTCTCTAAACGAACTGTTGTAAGTCAAGGACTCTCTGCACTTTCATCTTGGTGGCTTGTTTTTATAGTCAATTAAATGTGAAATGAATTCAGGAACTTGTTTTATGGAGGATCCTAATTAACCTGATCGTGAAGTCCTCCACCATCCCCTGAGATTCACCCAGGATTTCCCCATCAGAAGGAAGAGATTTCCTTTCCGTGAACACCAGAGAAACTTCCCTTAATGACCCCTGTGTCGTTTTCACCCGATAAGCTTGTTTACCTCTGGGATGAGACACCACCAGGAAACCATCCGGCCATTCTAGGCAAGACAAGGAAGACTAAGAAAACAGATGGCCTGGGTGAATCAGAGTTACGAAGTCATTGGTTGGAAGAGACCTTGGAGGTCCTCTAGTCCAGCCCCCTGTCCAGGGCAGGCATCTTCAGACCATCCCAGAGCCCTGACTTCAGGAGGGAGGCTGGCCCACAGCTTCATTGTTCCCACAGTCAGGAAATTCCACCTTAATTCAACCTTGGTCCTTCTTTTCTCTCCATCGGTCCTTGTCTTCCCTTCAGTTCCTCTGGAGAATCAGTTCACACTCTCTGTCCTGGGACAGCCAGAAAAAGGAGAAACTTCCTGACAGTGAGAATAATTAACCAGTGGAACAGCCTGCCACCAGAAGTCGTGGGTGCTCCATCACTGGAGGCTCTTAAGAAAAGACTGGACAGCCATTTGTCTGGAATGGTAGAGGGTCTCCTGCTTGAACAGGGGGCTGGACTAGAAGTCCTCCGAGATCCCTTCCAGCTCTGTTGTGCTGTATTCTGTTATTCAGTCACCTCCTGCATTTTGCACAGGTTGGCTCACTGCTCCTCAGTCCAGAAATAATTAACTGCAGATCAGGAGCCAAGAAACTTTCAGCCTGGCTTCCCATGTAAACACGCGTCTGACATAACCTGGGACCTCCAGGAAGAATCTGTGGATCGGCCGGCACAGTTTAAGCTGCCCCCGAGTGTCCGGCACAAATAGCCAGGCGTGTTTGTTGAGTTCAAAGCATGGAAGATTTTATTTTTGCAACTTGTACACAAGACTCTTATTAACTATGGGCAGTCCTTGACTTACGGACACAATTGAGCTCAAAATTTCTGTTGCTAAATGAGACAGTTGCTAAGTGAGTTTTGCCCTTTCTTGACACGGTTGTTAAGTGAACCACTGCATCGGTTAAGTCAGTCGCACGGTTGCTAAGTGAATCCGGCTTCTCCGTTGACTTTGCTTGTCAGAAGGCCGTAAAGGGGGATCACGTGACCCTGGGGGCCACTGCGACCGTCATAAGTCCATGCCAGTTGCCAAGACTCTGAATTCTGATCACGTGATCACGAGGAGGCTGCAACAGACGTACGTGTGGAAAACAGTCATAAGTCACTTTTTTCAGAGTGCTTGTAACTTTGGACAGTCACTAAGTGAATGGTTGTAAATTGAGGATTACCTGTAATGATGAAAGCCAAATTGGCACTGGATCAGGGTCAACAGAATCCAAAGGTGGCTGAGTTGGGGTCTCTTGTGGGTACGCAATGACTCCAAACTCATGACACGCTTAACTCCCCCCCCCCCGCTCTGCTCCTTTGCCCAGTTTTGCCCAGCTTCTCTGGACTCCTCTGCGTGCCCTGCCCCCTCCCCTCCCCCACCCTGGGAGAGCCGGCAGGGAAGCTTCCCGGGGAGTTGCTGGTCCTGGTGAAGATGCTCGAGAGCTCTTCCAAGCCAGGAGAAGCCGGTCTGGCCCAGCCCACGGGAGGTTCTGGCCTCAGAACGGAAATCAGGACTTCCAGCTCCTGATCACGGGGGACACCGGCAGCCCTTCCAAGAAGCAAAGTCCCGGCCGAGATTAGGCTGCCTCCAGCCCTGCTGTGTGCCTGGCAATCTTTAAGCCAGGCCGGGGGCGGGGGTAGGGGGGGTTGCCCTGTCAGCTCCAGCAGGAACCCCAGGGCAGCAGGAGCGGGAGGAGAGCCAGGAGGGGCAAAGGGCATTCCTTGGCTCTTGCTTGCTTCCTTGCTTCCTTGCTCTCCCTCTTTTCTTTCTCTCCCTCCCTCCCTCCTTTCTCTCCCTCCCTTTCTCCCTCCCTCCCTCCTTTCTAGCTTGCTTGCTTCCTTTCTCTCTCTTCCTCCTCCTCCTCCTCCCCCCCTTCCTCCTCCTCCTCCTCCTCCTCCTCCTCCTCCTCCTCCTCCTCCTCCTTCTTTTTCTTCTTCTTCCTTCTCCTCCTGCCTGGCTCAGGAATTCTGGGACTTGAAGTCCACAGGATGTCATAATGTTGCCTTAGTCTCCCACCCCTGACCTAGCAGATTGCGGGGCCTCTGTCTGATGCTAAATTTGGCCTGTCTGCACAGGAAGTTTTCCTTTGTCCTGGGACTGGAAGACCTTTTATAAACCTCAAACAACTCCCACTAATCCCTCCACATATTTGCAAATATCCGTAGAGCACAAATGATGCTTGCATGTCCACTGAGAGCACCAGAGACTCCGGGCAGCTTAACAATTTTTTTAAAAAATCCATCATATAATAAAAACCCATAACCTCCCAGCCCCCCAGCCCTGTGGCAGCAACGACGCAATCAAATTGGCCACTTAATTGCTCCGTCTCCATCCGGGGTCCCGAGGCCCCTGGGCAAAACCATGTTTTTGGGCCCTTCAGAAAAGCAGCAGGGTGTGTGTGGGGGGGGCAACCCCATCTCAAGGGGAACGAATGATGTTCCAGTAACAGAACAGGGTAACAGAGCTGGAAGGGATCTTGAAGATCTTCTAGTCCAACCCCTCCTCAAGCATAGAGAAGAAGGGGCCACCACCGAGGAGACCTTTTCTCGTGGTTCCACCAGGTGACAGTCCGTAACCAGTGGGGCCTGTAATGCCCTCCCTCTCCATCCTGTGGACCCGATGACTTTCACAGGTCCTTCAAACAGCCTGGCCCCATGGATCATGTGGGGAAGCGCAAAGCAGTTACAGCAAAACGAACACCTGAATCGTGGGGCATCTTTCCCAAACTTTTTCAAGGCTCCGTTTCCAGTCAGGAGGAGAAGAAGGAAGCCTGGCCAGGAACCAGGCGGCTTCGTCTCCCCTCCCTCCCGCTGGGACAGGCCCTTCCGAGGCAGTCACAGGGGCAGAGCTGCGGTTACCTGCCTAATTACAGGTCTGGGTTGCCCAAGATGCCAAGGTGGAAGCAGCCCAGGTGCTCCAGCAGAGCAAACACACCCAAGATCTGGGCATCGGATCCTTGCAGCCGAAGAAGTGGGTGCTTCTGAAACCAAGCAATCGCGTGCAGGCACACACAAGCACACACACACAGCTGTGGCCTTAGAGTCAGGCAGAGGAGAGGACGACCACGGAGAGAATCCGGCAGGTAGACCAGGGCTACCCCGTTGGTCTTGAGCGATTTTCTCTCTCCAAAGAGAGACGTTGCCCATCCTGGGGGCTGCTTGGGGTCACCTTCAGGTGTGTGTCAACATTTCAAGATGGCAGCCGAGGTGTTTTTTGACGTGGGTTGCCCTCTTGACCTCTTCAACCACCCGCTCTGGACAACCCTGGGGCTGCTTCTTCTACCATACCAACAGCTCTGGTGTTCCTCATCTGTGACTCAGAACAGAATAACAGAGTTGGGAGGGACCTTGGAGGTCTTCTAGTCCAGCCCCCTGCTCAAGCAGAAAACCCTAGACCATTTCAGACAAATAATTTGTCCAATCTCTTCTTAAAAACTTCCAGTGTTGGAGAATTCACAACTTCTAGTGTCAAGCTGGTCCACTGGTTAATTGTCCTCACTGTCAGGAAGTTACTCCTTAATTCCAGGTTGCTTCTCTCCTTGATTAGCTTCCATCTGTTGCTTCTTCTCCTGCCTTCAGGAGCTTTGGAGAATAGCTTGACTCCCTCTTCTTTGGGGCAGCCCCTCAAATACTGGAATGCTGCTATCATGTCACCCTAGTCCTTCTTTTCATCAAACTAGACCTACCCATTTCCTGCAATTCTTCATCCTATGTTTCAGCCTCCAGCCCCTTAATCCTCTTTGTTGCTCTTCTCTGCACCCTTTCCAGAATCTCAGTATGTTTTTTGTACTGTGGTAACCCAAACTGGATGCAATGCCTGGTCCAAGGGTCATTCTGGCTTGGACCAGGGGCTGTTCTGAGCACTCAGCGTTGCCCAGAGGGGCACTTGAGGCTGGGCAGTGCTGGCCAAGGCTGGTCAAGAGGCCTAGGAAGGGCTAAGGGCTCTCCTGGGGGATGACCTTGGCTTCAGGGAGAACGTCTCTTGGCAGCCAGGTACGGCTGGTGGGCACCTCCTTCTTCTGCAAGTTTCTCTCGGGTGATTTAACTTCCTTGCAAAATGTGGGCTTTCCTGGCAGCCTCCCATCAATGACCAGGCCTGGTTCAATCCTGCTTAGCTTTCTGAGGTCAGTCAGGTGCTGCTTCCCAGCTTGGTCTTCTGGAAACGGTCCCAACGTGAAGATACAGAGCAGAGTTTCACAAGCATGGGAATTTACAGGTGTCCCCATTTCAACTTTCCAAGTTCTTGCAATGGTCTCGTTCTCTGGGAGGTTCCTGGGGTTGACGCCCTCATCTGGGGGTGCCCAGGTTATGCAACCCTGCAGCAGGCAAATGCTCTTCCTGGTTTCTTAGCTCCAGGCCTGCCTGGAAGCCTGGGAGTTGGACCAGCCAAGCATGTCAGCCTTGACGCATGCTTTAAGATGGGTGGACTTCAGCTCCCAGAATTCCCCAGCCTGTATGTTTTAAGACGGGTGGACTTCCACATGCTGCCTGGGGAACTCTGGGAGTTGAAGTCCATCGAGTTCAAAGTTGGTCTAGGCAGATCTAGATAAACGAGGAGTCCAGCGGCACCTTCTCCAATTCAGAAATTTTATTAAAAGGCAGAGGAAGCCTTGGTGGGCAGCCCCTCATCAGATGCCTGCAGTGGCCAGACTCATACAGCACTTAAATCCTATTTTCTTATTACAGTTTGTTCACTTTATGGTTCTTTTGGTGTTTGCAAAACCCCGGTGGTGTCTTTTCCCTCTTACAGATGTTATTGAAAGAGAAGTGCCGCTGGAGAGCAGATGCCCTCCCAGGGAGCTCCAGATGGCAGCCCTGCCCACTTGGCGCCCTCAGTGCCCGAATCCTCTTCTTGACTGACTTCTCTTCTTCCCCCAGGAAGCCCAATGTGGCTACACCATCATCGTGATGGCCATCTTCTGGTGCACGGAAGCCCTGCCCCTGGCGGTGACCGCTCTCTTCCCCGTCCTCTTCTTCCCCCTCATGGGCATCATGGACTCCACCACGGTATGCCAAGCAGGGGGGGGTTGAGTGGGCCGAGGTGGGCAGGGAAGAGGGAAGGGACCACCCCCACGGCTGATGCTGGCCTTGCACGATAGCAGAGTTCCAATGTTTGAGGGGCTGTCAGAGAGAAGAGGGGGGGGGTCAACCTATTCTCCAAAGCACCTGAAGGCAGGACAAGGAACAACGGATGGAAACCAACCAAGGAGAGAAGCAACCTGAAACTAAGGAGAAACTTCCTGACAGTGAGGACAATTAACCAGTGGAAGGGATTGCCACCAGAAGTTGTGGGTGCTCCGTCACTGGAGGTTTTCAAGAAGAGACTGAACAGCCATTGCTCAGGAATGGTACATAGGATAAGGGTGTCTAACCTTGAGAACTTTACGATGTGTGGACTTCAATTCCCAGAATTCTGGGGGATTGAAGTCCACAAGTCTTAAAAGTTCCCCGGTTGGATCCCCCCTTTGATAAAAGATTTCCTGCTTGAGGAGAGGGCTGGACTAGAAGACCTCCAAAGTCCCTTCCAACTCAGTCATCCTGTTACTTTGCTTCCCTGCAGGTGTGCATGGAGTACCTGAAGGACACCAACATGCTCTTCATCGGGGGGCTCCTGGTGGCCATCGCTGTTGAGCACTGGAACCTCCACAGGCGCATCGCCCTGCAGGTCCTGCTCATCGTCGGGGTCCGGCCTGCCTTGTGAGTACTTCAAGACAGAGGCTCAGAGCTGGGACCTTCCCCTTGTGCCCCTTGATTAAGCCCTCAGAAGAAGATGCTTGGGGGGAGGGCTCCTGTCAATGGGCTGGTGAGCATCCATCGGGTCCCGTCTGCCTGATGGACCTTAGAGTTATCCTAGAGAAGGCCTGTGCAGCCCTGATGGGGTCACCTGCGTCACTGCCTAGCGGGGCAGTCAATCAGAACAGAGCTGGAAAGGACGTTGGAGGTCTTCTAGTCCAGCCCCCTGCTCAAGCTGGAGACCCTCCACCAGGGATGTCCAACATCAGAACTTTGAAACTTGTGGACTTTAATTCCCCGAATTCTGAGAGTTGAAGTCCACAAGTCTTAAAGTTCCAAGGTTGAACACCCGAACATCTCCCATTCTGGACAAATAGCTGTCCAGTCTCTTCTTGGAAACCACCAGTGTTGGAGCACCCACTACTTCTGGAAGGAAGCTGTTCCACTGATTGATGGTCCTCACTGTCAGGAAGGTTCTCCTGAGCTTCAGTTGATCAGTTTCCATCCATTGGATGTCCATTGAGATTCTCAGTCATCCAGGTCATGGTTGCCCCTTTGCCTCTTGAAAATGGGAATTCCATTCGTGGCTTCTTGTTCTACCCTCAGGTGCTTTGGGGAATAGATTCGCTCCCTCTTCTTTGGGGCAGCCCCTGAGATATTGGAAGACGGCTATCACGTCACCCCTAGTCCTTCTTTTCAGTAAACTAGACATACCCGGTTCCTGCAACCGTTCTTCCTATGTTTTAGCCTCCAGCCCCCTAATTCTCCATGCCAAATGTCCGGACTAGTTCTCAGCCCCGACACTTGGCGTGGGGCTAGGAAGCCCCCCTGGTGCCCTGGGCTGTTCACCCCAGCCCGGCCAGACTCGGCCCTCCCTCTCCTCCCTCCTCCAGGCTCCTGATGGGCTTCATGGGCGTGACCGCCTTCCTCTCCATGTGGATCAGCAACACGGCCACCACGGCCATGATGGTGCCCATTGCCCAGGCCGTCCTGCAGCAGCTGCAGAAGTCGGAGCTGGAGCAGAGCGCTGCGGAGCAGGGGGTCACCCAGAACGGGACCATCAACCGGGCCTTCGAGATGCAGGAGGCCCCACCACAGGAAGGTAGGGGTCCCGCTTGCTCTCAAAGCTTCCTCCCGGCTTGCAGGGGCTCCCAGACGGGACGATCTCGGTTTGGCTGGGGCTTCCTCATCCAGGCCCTGGGTCCTTACAGGTAGTCCTCGACTTACGACCGCAGTTGGGAGCAGAATTTCTGCTGCAAAGCAAGGCCGCTGTTAAGTGAATCACGTGGTCATTAAATGAATTTGGCTTCCACCGTTTTTGCTTGCTAGGAAGGTCGCAAATGCCGGTCATAAAGCTCCCAGATACATGCCAGGTGCTAAGGGCCCCAATTTTAATCATGTGATGGTGGAGATGCTGAAAATGGTCATAAGTGTGAGGACTGGTCATAGGTGACTTTTTTCAGTGTCACTGGAACTTTCAATGGTCACTAAATGGGGGGGGGGGCAAAATCCTGTGGACAGTCTCAAAAGGAAGCCTTTGCAAGAACATGTGAGTCAGTCCCCCCCCCCAACCAGGAGAGCTGTGAAAATAATAAGGGGAGGGGGCAATGCTCAGATGCCCCCGAAATCCCACTTCTGCCTTGGATGCCCTTCTGAGCTGTGGAACCGAAGCTTTGTGTCGTCAATCACACTTGGCCAATAAAGAATATTGAACTGTATTCTTAAGGTATTTCGCCCCTGCTTTGGAAGACTTCCTCTCTAGGGACAGCCACGCTGACTGGGGGATTCTGGGAGTTGAAGTCTAGACACCTTAAAATGGAGAAACGCTGGTCTCTTGGTTAATGGCACTGAATTAAGTGGGCACCAACCAAGGGCAGCCTTGGGCAGTCTCTGGCCTGAAAAGCAGCTTCCCATGCAGGGAAAGCTGTCTCCAGATCGCCCCCTGCTGGTGTGTCACCTCAAAAGATGGTGGCGCAGGCCTACTGGGTGATGTGCCCAGTGCCAACCCCTCGCCCATCTGCTAGGGCAGACCATGGTTTTCATAAGATTGGCTGCTTCGGCCTTTGCTGGCCTTGAGGATGGCAGAGGGCATCCAGAACCCTGTGGGGTTCTGGGAGCTCTCTTTGAGCCTGGTGGTTTTCTTGCAGACGTTTCCTGACCCAACTGGGGGACATCATCAGTGCTAAAAGAGAGGTGGCTTGTGGGGAGGAGGGGGAAGAGGAGGAGGAGGACTGTGGAGTCCTTGGTGCTCTCTGAGCTTGGTGGTTTGTTTCCAGACATTTAATAACCGGACTAGCACTGATGATGTTCCCTAGCTGGGTCATGAAATGTCTGCAAGAAAACCACCAAGATCAGAGACCACCAGGGACCCCACAGTTCCACCCTGAGTCACACAGGCTCCCTTGGGATCATCCATCTCCTCATCTGAAGCTGCCAGGCTACTAAGAGGCTCCCAGAGACGTTCACTGGGCCTCCAGAGGCCTTTTTTAAGAGCTGGGCCAGATGCCCACCGAGCCTCTCCACAACCGGGCACTGCCAAGTTCCCCCGTGTGGCTCTGGGTCAGCCTCAGCCGGGGAGGGGCCTGCCCCTTGTCTTGTGAAACGGGGACCCTGGGCAAAGCAGCAGAGTCCGGGAGCCAGGCAGTGCGTGGCCTGTCTCTCGCTTGCCCGCTGCCCTCCCGCCCGGCTTGCTGACGGACCCTCCCCCCCTCTTGTGAACCCCCAGCCAACGCCCACCTGCAGGTGGTGGTGAAGGAGAAGGTGCCCGAGGAGGCTGAGCAGAAGCTGGACGAAGACCTGCGGCAGCTGCAGCAGAAGCACCAGATCTTCTGCAAAGGGATGAGCCTGGCCGTCTGCTACTCTGCCAGCATCGGCGGCATCGCCACCCTGACGGGCACCACCCCCAATCTGGTGATGAAGGGGCAGATGGACGAGTGAGTCTCCCCGGCATCCCTGGAATGGGGGGGGGGCTCCTACATGGCCCAGTCTCTCCGGGCATGGCCCATTTCAGGTTTCTTTCCCAGAGTATTTAGGGGTGGGGGGGTCCAGAAGGGTCTCCCTCCTACTTTCCCCATCGCTCCTTCCCACCTTCCAGATGGCTGGTCTCTGCCTGCTAGCAGAAGCCCCTCATGAAGGGCTGGAGGATGCTTCTCTTCTGCAGAAGAGACCCCTCCCCCCCAAAGGGATGACCGTGTGTGCGGAGAGGGTGGCTGGCTGCTTTTTTCCTTAAATGCTTGAGCAGGGGGTTGGACTAGAAGACCTCCAGGGTCCCTTCCAGCTCTGGTATTCTGTATTCTAAAGCTTTCATTGCACTGCACCAGCTGCTGAAATAGAAATAGAATCCAAGGGCTGGAAGGGATCCCCAAGATCTTCTAGTCCAACCCCCTGCTAGAGCAGGAGACCTTGTCTTAGGCCATACCGGTCAAATGGTTCTACTTTTGACAAGTGATGGAGCACCTACAACTTCTGGAAGGAAGCCGTTCCATTGGTTAATTCTTCTCACTGTCAGGAAATTCCTCAATTCTAAGTTGAATCTCTCCTTGATCAGTTTCCATCCATTCCTTCCTTCCATCCTCCCTCCCTCCCTCCCTCTCTGAATCATAGAATCCTAGGATTGGAAGGGACCTTGGAGGTCTTCTAATCTAACTCCCTGCTCAGGCAGGAGGCCCTAGGCCTAGACCATTTTTGACCAATGGTTCTTTTTAAAATCCTCCATTGATGGAGCCCCCACAACTTCTGGAGGGAAGCCGTTCCACTGATAAATCGTTCTCATTGGCAGGAAATTCCTCCTTAATTCTAGGTTGCTTCTCTTAGTTTCCCCCCGAAAGGGAGATGGTCAGCTGAGGATGGCCATCCTCCAACCATTTCCTGGCATTGCCATTGTGCCACCTGCAGACCACTCTTCCTTAGCCTCGGCCACTTTAAGACGGGTGGGCTTCAGTGGCCAGAATTCCTGCCCCAGCAGAGTCACCATCGGAGGCTGAGACACGCTGCCGTGGGCGGTTTCTGCCACTGTGGGGGGAGGGGTCCTCCAGAGGGCACAGTGACAGGGCTCTCTCCTCACCAGGCTCTTCTGCCGCAATGACAACGTGGTGAATTTTGCCTCCTGGTTCACCTTTGCGTTCCCCGCCATGCTGGTGTTGTTGAGCCTCTCCTGGCTGTGGCTGCTGCTGATGTTCCTGGGCTTGGAGTGAGTCTCTGGGCCTCCTTCCGGCCGTGGGGGAGGAAGTGGGGGGGGGCTTGTGGAAGAGGCCCCTGGGTTCTCTCATGCCCCCTTCTTTGGGTGGGGGGCTGCGCTTGGCCTCCATCAAAGGGACTCGGTCACTCACCAGAGGCCCTGAGTGGACAGAGTGAGAGTCAGCCTGTCCAGAGACCTCTGCCAAATGACCCTTCCAGGACAAGGCACCGGGTGAAGTGGGGGGGGGAGAATCCCCTCTGCTGGCTGCCCCACATCCTTTCCCCTCCGGCCTCCCAGCTTCAAGAAGAATTTCGGCTGCGGCATCAGCGAGGCGGAGAAGCAGAAGTCCAAGCAGGCCTACAGCATCATCAAGAGCGAGTACCGGGCGTTGGGCCGGATGAAGTTCTCCGAGGTGGCCGTCCTCATCCTCTTCATCGCCCTGGTGGTCCTTTGGTTCACCCGGGAGCCCGGCTTCATGCCCGGCTGGGCCAACGCCCTCTTCAGCCAGAGGGGGAAGAGGTGAGGAGGAGGCGGTCCAGCTCGGGTGGAGGTCTCGGAGCTCTGGATAATCTGCCTTTGGGGCCTCCCCTCGCCCCCCACCCCCAGGGCTGCGTTTGAGGCAACCAAAGACAACCCCCCCCCCCGGTCCTTCAGGCCTCTCCCTCCAACCCCATCTCAGCTGGAGGGGGCTGAGTGACACTGGACTCCGTCTTACAGCCACATCACGGACGCCACCGTGGTCATTTTCATCTCGTTGCTGATGTTCCTGATCCCCTCCGAAATGCCCAGATGTTCTTCCGGGGCCCAACAGGAAGGTAAGTGGAGAGTGCCAGGCTGGCAGAGAGAGCAACCTCCTGGCAGACCCCCCTGGGAAGGCTCAAGCAAGGGGCCTGGAGCGCCTCACTTAGGAGCCCCGAGACCAGGAGGGACCTCATGGAAGAACCTCTTCCTCCTTCAACATCTGCCATTCCTTTCTGGCAGTCGAATAGCCTTTTGGTGGTCTACATTCACTGGTCTTTGAGCCAAGGAGGGAGAATTGTGGGTCTCCCGTCCCCCAGCTGCCCATCTAAAACTTCCACTAACCAAAAATAAATTGGGGGGAAGCAGAGGGGGGAGAAAACTTCAACAACAGAAGTTGGAGTTTAGATTTAGGAGGATCCACACTGTTTTATTCTGAGGGGGAGGGGGGTCCCCAAACCTGGCCACTCGACGACTTGTGGACTTCAACTCCCAGAGTTCCTCACACCAGTTGCCTGAGGAATTCTGGAAATTGAAGTCCACACGTTTCAAAGTGGCCAGGTTTGGAGACCCCCGATATTCCCACCCATCCAAAAAACGAAGGAAGACATTAGGCCAGGGGTCTCCAACCTTGGCAACTTTAAGCCTGGAGGACTTCAACTC